>JACCHZ010000131.1:1800000-2313382 GCA_018907045.1 Wiebesia pumilae | reverse complement strand
AAGTTATCGGGGATCATTTATAAATTTTTTATTATTATTACTTTTATTTTTTCTTTAAAATCCCAATATAAATAAATAAATAATGTAAAAATATTATAAATAATATTAATAAAATAAAAATATAAAGGTATATTCAAAATTAAAAAATTGGTTTTATTTGTGAAATTAAACATTACTATCAATCAATAATTTTATTATTTAATTAAATAATTTTTAAATAAATATTTAAAACAATTGATATCTTAAATAAAGATATGATCTTTAATCATCTATAGTAAATTTTTACTTCAATTGAATATAATCAAAAATATCAATTTTTAATAAATTAATAATTTTAATTTGACAAATTAATGTTATCATTTAACTAATTTTTGAATTTATTTTATTACTCATTTTAAAAATCAATCTACCGAGGTTGGCTCTAAAGCAATCGGCACATATCTATGATTAATTCCACAAATTTCTGAACATTGACCATAATACATTCCTGGTCGTTGAATTAAAGTTCTAATTTGATTAATACGTCCAGGGACTGCATCTACCTTAAACCCCAAAGAAGGAACAGTAAATGAATGAATTACATCAACTGATCCAACAATTATTCGAATATCACAATTAATTGGTAAAATTAAATGATTATCTACATCTAATAAACGAAAAATTTCATTGTGCCTAGAATTCCTCACTATATAAGAATCAAAAACTTTATGAAATTCTCCATATTGATATCTTCAATATCATTGATGTTCTATAACTTTTACTGTCAATACTGGTCTAATTGCAAAATTTGAATCAGTTAAATATAATAAATGTAAAGAAGGAAATGTTAAAATCAATAATATTCCTATAGGAATTAAAGTCCAAACGATCTCTAATGTATTTCCATGAATTATTCCTAAATCAATAGATTTATTATTAATAAATATAATAATAAGTACATAAATAAATATTATTATTACTATAAATACAAATACTATTAAATAATCATGATAAGAAATTATATTTTGAATTATTGGTGAATTTGAGTCTTATAATTTTATTTGACCTCATACTGGGATTTCTAATAGTAAATTTTTTTACATACATGAAGCTTAAATTTATTACATTATTCTGCCATTTTAGAATTTGTATTTCTCGATTTTCAGGATACTCTTTAAAATTTTCATCATATGAAAATGGAGTAAACCAAGTATAAGGTTTCTTTTGAGTTTTTCATAAATCAATATCTTTTTTATATTTACCAGCCTCAAATTGTTCTTCTTCTATAATCTGTGAAATTTCATGAATTCTATGATCAGGTCTAGGAAATTCTATTATTCATTCTAACCCAATGATAGAATTAGATACATAAATTAATATTCGTTGTCTAACTAATGCCTCTTAAATAATAAAAGTAAAAAAGAATACTCTTACCTTTGTAATATTTGATTCTATTGATGAAATTTTATCTCAACATAAATATGCATCAGGATAATCAGCAATTCGACGAGATATACCTCTTAATCCTAAAAAATGTTGAGGAAGAAAAGTTAAATTTACACCAATAAATATAGTAAAAAAATGAATCTTTAATCATTTTTTATTTATACAAACACCAGTAATTATCGGAAATCAATAAATTAGCCTATTAAAAATAGCATATACGGCTCCCATAGATAAAACATAATGAAAGTGAGCTACTACGTAATATATATCATGTAATACTAAATCTAAAGAAGAACTAGCTAATACTACCTCTGTTAAACCCCGTACAGTAAATAAAAATACAAAACCAAAAATTCATAAATTAGTAACAGAAAACTTTAATTTTACCCCTATTATTGATCTTAATCACCTAAATACTTTAATTCCTGTAGGAATAGCAATAATTATAGTTACTGAAGTAAAATAAGCCCGAATATCTACATTTATACCTACTGTAAATATATGATATCCTCAAACAAGTAAACCTAGTACACCAATTGATATTATTGCATAAGATATTTCTATCGTTCCAGAAACTTCTTTTTTTATTCTTTCATAACAAACTCTGTGAGAAATTAATCGAAACCCAGGCAAAATTAAAATATATATTTCTGGATGATTAAAAAATCAAAATAAATGTTGATATAATAATTGGTCTCCACCTCCTACAGGATCAAAATAAGTAGTATTTAAATTACGATCAAATAATAATATTGTAATAGCTCCTGCTAAAACAGGCAAAGCAAATAAAACCAATATAGAAGTAATAAATATAGAAATACAAAATAATGGAATTTTTTCAAATCTAACTAATTTTATATTTAAAATTGTAACAATAAAATTCACAGCCCCCATAATTGAAGATATCCCAGCTATATGTAAAGTAAAAATTGAAAATCAACTGAAATTCTATTATGAAATATTTTAGAAGATAATAGTGGATAAACAGTCCATCCAGTCCTCGTACCATCACCAATATAAGCTCTTATTACTAAAAAGATAAATCTTGGAGGTAACAATCAAAGCCTAAAATTATTTATTCGAGGAAATGCTATATCAGGAATTCCTAATATTACTGGTATTAAATAATTACCAATTATTATTGTTATAAAAATCCCCCTATTATTGTTGGTATAATAAAAAAAAATTATTACCATAGCACGTATAGTAACAATTGAATTATAAATATGTTCATTTCCTAAGATTAAACCTACGCCACTTAATTCATAACGAATTAGTATTGATAAAGTAAACCCAAAAAAACCAGCCCATAACCCAAAAATTAAATATAAAATACCAATAGACTTATGATTGGTAGAATAAAGCCACTTACTCATTAAATTTTATATAATTTAAATAAAAAACATTATATTTTCAATATAAAGTTAATTAAATTTTAATTTATAAAATTTTTATTTAAAAATAAATTAATATTATCATAATATCTTCAATATTTTATTTTAACTTTAAACTATTTAAATTTATAATAATATAAATAATATTGACATTATTGAAATTATTGCTAATAATATAATAGTGTAATTTTTATTTAAATTATTAAATTTCATCATTTCTAAAGATATCAAATAAATTAAATTTTTAAATATATATTCTCTCCATCCTTTTTCATACAAATTAAAATAATATTTTGGAAAAATATTATTATTATTATTATTTACGACATAAACCATAACCTCCTAATTTTAATAAAATACCAGCTAAAATTATTGATCCAGTAATTGGTGCCTCAACATGAGCTTTAGGTAATCAAATATGAAATATAAATATAGATACTTTTATTAAAAATGCAAAAATTAAAAAATAATATATTATATTACTTTTCAATAAATTTCATATTGAAAATTCATAATTTAATGAATTAAATATATAATAATAGTAATAAATAATAATTATTAAAGGTAAAGAAGCAAATAAACAATAGAATAATAAATCAAGCCTAGCATTAATTCGTTCAGGCTGATACCCTCATCCTAAAATTAATAAAATTGTAGATAATAATCTTACTTAAAAAAATATAAAAAATAAAAAAATTTATTCAAGAAAAAGATATAAATAAACTTAATAATAATAAAATTAATAAGTTAGTATATAAATTTACATTATTAACTTTTCTAATTATAAATGTTAAAGCTAAACTTCAAAATCTTAATAATAATAAAATAAAACTGTAAATATCTAATCCTATAAAATAGTAGATTATTTTTCAATTATTTGTATAAATATACTTAATTATTATTATGAATCTCATAACAAATAATAAATGCGCAATAATCATTATTTTAAATTTTGAATTTAAAAATTTTGAACATAAAAGTAAAAATATTATTATTATAAATAATCTTATCATAAAATTAAATTCACAAGTTTTATATTATCATTTCCATTAGTTCGAATTAATAACATTAATAATGTTAATCCTATCACTCTTTCGCATACACAAACAATCAAAAAATATAATGTTAAATATATTATTATAATTTTTGAAGCAATTATACACAATAATAATAACACAATCTTATTATCATTAATTCTAGTATAATTAAAGTTAACAATGCTACTCTTCATATTTTAAAAGCTAAATTTATTGAATATATAAATATAAATACATACATATAAATACTTAAATGAATTAATAGTTAATTCATTTATTATTTGATAGTTATTAATTTAAATTAAAATATTAATTTTGTAAATTAAAAATAAACCATAAATTTATAACTAATTAATAACTCTCAAAAAAATAAGTAATACATTTATATCATTAATTTCCAAAATTAATATTTTATAATTAAACTATTTCTTGAACTAAATAAATGAAAATAGTATCTTCTATCGATTTAACATTTATTTCAAATTACATATTAATTATTTTATTATTATTAATTAAACCAAGAAAATATATAAATCCTAGACATGCTAAAATTATTTTAATAATTTTTATTTTTATTTCTATATTTAATTTAAGATTTATAGCTTATAACCATATAATACCAATAATTACGTTTTTAATTGTAATTGGAGGTTTAATAATTATTTTTCTTTACTTTACTAGATTTATTGGTAAATTTAATCCAATTAATACTAAAAATTCAATCTTAACATATTTTAATGTAATATTATTTTTAATTTTTATATATTATTCATATGAGAAATATACATATTTTCCTTGAATAATCAACGTAAAACGAATTACTTCATTAAATAATTCCTATTTGGAATCATCTAAAAATTTTAACGACAGGTTATTATTTATGTATTCAATTAATAATAGAATATTAATAATATTTATTTTATTTTTCTTGCTATATAGACTATATGTAATTATTAAACTATGTAAATCAAGAGGAAAAACTATACGAAAAATCACATAATGAAAAATTCAATCATTCAATTAATCAAAACTAATAATATCTTATCAATTATTAATAATTCTTTAATTAATTTACCTATCCCTATTAATATTTCAATTTGATGAAATTTTGGATCATTATTAGGACTATGCTTAATATTACAAATTATTACTGGTCTATTTCTTTCAATACATTATACTGCTAATATTAATTTAGCATTTAATAGTATTACTCATATTATACAAGATTTAAATTATGGATGATTAATTCGATTAATGCATATAAATGTAGCCTCAATATTCTTTACTTGTATATTTATTCATATTGGTCGAAATTTATATTATAGAACTTTTAAATCTATTAAATCTTGAAATATCGGAGTAATTATTTTTCTAGTTACAATAATAACTGCATTTATAGGATATGTTCTACTATGAGGGCAAATATCATTTTGAGGTGCTACAGTTATTACTAATTTATTATCAGCAGTACCTTATATTGGTAACTCATTAGTTTCCTGATTATGGAAAGGATTTTCTGTTAATAATGCTACACTTAATCGATTTTATACATTTCATTTTATTATACCATTTATTTCTTTAATTTTAGTTATTTTACATTTAATTATATTACATGAAATAAGAGCATCTAGTCCTCTATGAATTAACAGTAATTTTAATAAAACTCCCTTTAATCCTTATTTTACTATTAAGGACTCAATCGGATTTGTAATAATTCTATCTTTATTAATATTGATTTGTTTAATTTTTCCTTATAATTTAGGAAATCCAGAAAATTTTAATAAAGCAAATCCTATAATTACTCTTATACATATTCAACCAGAATGATATTTCCTTTTTGCTTATGCTATTCTTCGATCAATTCCAAATAAATTAGGAGGAGTTATTGCTTTACTATTTTCAATCTTAATTTTATTATTTATTCCTTTTATATCAAAATATAAAATTAAAAGATTTAAATTTCAATTAAATCAATTAAATTCCTATTAATAAAATTTTATTTTGATGATTTATTTCATTATTTATTATTTTAACCTGAACTGGAGCAAAACCTATTGAAGACCCAAATATTATTATTAGTCAAATTGTTTCAATTTTATATTTTTTATATTACTTAATTAATCCTATAATTACTAATTTTATTTATAAATAAATTATAAAAATGAAAAAAAATTAATTTCGACCTAATTATTCATATTTAATTATCCATTTTTACATTTTAATTATTAAGCTATATTAGCATGTAACTTGAAATTACACTTCTAGAAGTAAAATCTTCTAATAATTTATAATTAAATATATAATATTATTCTCTTTACTATAAATAAAATAATTAGAATTATTATAATTTTTGGTAGAAAACTTTTTCAAGTTAAATATATTATTTCATCATAATGTATCCGAGGCATTATCCCTCGAACTCATAATACCCTAAAAACTATAAATAAATGAACTAAATAAAACATATTTTTACTAATATTTCCCCCTAATAATAATATTCTAAATAAATATATTACAAATAAAATTATCCCATATTCCGCAATTATAAATAAGGCAAAAGGTCCTCCAACATACTCAACATTAAATCCAGAAACTAATTCTGAGTCATCCTCAGAAAAATCAATGGTGTACGATTCAATTCAGCTAAAAATCTAATATATAGTATAAACTCAACAGGATATAAAAATGTAATAAATCAACAATAATATTGTATTTCTTGACAAATTATTATTCTAAATCTCTCTATTATTGTTAATATTTTTATTAATAATAAATATTATTAATAAACTCTATAAATAATAAATACAGTAGAAGCTTCATATGAAATTGTTTGAGCAATTCTACGTAAATTTTCTAATATTGCATAAGTTGAATTAGAAGCCCATCCTGATAATATTAAGCCATAGACCCCTAATCTCATAATACATAAAATCAACAAAATGTGTATATTTATATGTAAATAATTCTCATAAAAAGGTAAGATTAATCACAGTATAAATATTAATGTTATTCTTAAAATAGACCTGAAAATGTAATAGTAATAATTAATATTATGAATAAAAATTGCTTCTTTTAATATTAATTTTACACCATCACTTAAAGGTTGTAATATTCCATAAATACCAACTTTATTTGAACCTTTTCGTACATGAATATGAACTAAAACATTACGTTTTATTAATATTAAAAATCTAATCGAAATTAATACTAAAATTACTACATCTAATCTTATAAAAAAATTATTACTATTGATATTATTATCAAAATAATTATTAATTATAATATAAATAAATTCTAAATTTATTAGTACTATTATGCTAAGATAACATTTATTTTCTATTCAAATATTTAATACTACTATAGTATAAATAAAAAGTCCTTTCGTACAAATTTATTTTCATAAATTAAAGATAGAATCTAAACTGGCTCACCTAGTTTTAAACTCAAATCATGTAAGTTTTTAAAAGTCGAACAGACTTAATTTAACTATTTACTCAAATAATTATTTAACTTAATTCAACATCGAGGTCGCAAACTTTTTTATCAATTTACTCTTCAAAAAAATTACGCTGTTACCCCTTAGGTAATTTTTTTTTCATAAATAATGGATTTTATTAAATGCATTTATTCATAAATTAATGGTTATATATATATATAAAATAAATTTATAAGAAAAATTAACTAAATTTTCTAATTATCCTCAATTAAATAAGAAAATAATTAAATTTATAAATAAATTATACTATTAATATTATAAAATTTTATAGGGTCTTCTCGTCTTTTAATCAGATTTAAGAATTTTTACTTAAAATAAATTTCAACTATTAATTAAATTGAGACAGATTTTATTACGTTAAATCCTTCATTCCAGACTCTAATTAAGAGTCAAATGATTATGCTACATTTGTAAAGTCAAAATACTGCAGCCATTTAATTATATCATTGGGCAGATTAGATTTAAAATTATTATCAATAAACCATGTTTTTATTAAACAGGCGAATAAAATTTTTGCCGAATTCCTTAACTTAATTTTTCAAGTATATATATATAATAAACATAATTATAAACTACTTCTAATATTTTATCATTATTACTAAATTTTATAATTTTATAAATAATTAAATACTAATATTAAATTTTAATTATTTTTTTCTTAAAATTTTACTTTTATATTTATAAATATTAATTAATTAATTAAAAATTAAAATAAATATAATTTAAGAAACAATAAACTTTTAATAAGTATATTAAAATAAATTTAAAGCTTATCCCTTAAATTTGTTTAAAAAATTATATATAAACTATATTATTTAGTATAAATAAAAATTATTTTTTAAATTAAATTTATTTATAAAATAACTAGATATACAAATTTCGACTAACATCTAATCTCTAATTTATTATTATCAATAATTTTGATACATTAAAATTCATAATTAATGAACTCAAATTGTTTCGAGAAATAAAAACTCTCTTTATTAATCTTAATAAACCCTGATACAAAAGGTTAATAATACTATTACTTACTTTTTAATAATTAAAATTTTCTTTTACAATACTATTTCTACCAAAATAAATTATTTTTCTAAATTTATACTAAAAATTATTAATTTAATTTATTATTTTATTTATTTATAAATTATTCAAAACTTTAAATATATACATATATATATATATAAATTTTATTTAACTTTAAAATACGATATTATATAATTAATATATAATATACTAAATACACTTTCCAGTACACTTACTTTGTTATGACTTATTCTTCGCTTTATCACAGAGGTGACGGGCGATTTGTACATTAGATTCATTATTCAAATTTATTAATTTATAAATTTTACTTGTAAATTCTATATCCAATTAATATTAAAATTAATTAGCAAATAAAAAAAGTAATTCATCTTACCTCTTAAATATAGCTACATATTGATCTAAATTGTTTTATTTATATTTATGTAATATTTACAAATATTATAAATTTTAAATATTATTCTTCATAGAACATTTTTTATACGAACATACATAAGCTTAAATCTAAGTTATTCCTATCGTTAATTATCAATTATGAGACAAATTCCTCTATATAGATAATGTACCGCCAAAATTTTTAAATTTCATATAATTTTACTACTTATTAAATCTTTTAATTTTAATAATAGGGTATCTAACTCTAGTCTTTATATAAAACTTTTTTAATTAATAATTACACAAATAATATAATAATTTATAAAATTAATAAATTTAATTTTCTAATTTTACTTTTTATTATATTTTAAAGTTTTAATTATTATAAATATAATTATATTCATTAGCATTATTTGTTTAACCGCTATTGCTGACACAAATATTTATCAATACTATAAATATTTCTAATCTATAAGTTATAATAATAATAATAATTTTGTATATCATTGTTTAAATTAACTTATTAATCTTATTAACTTATTTTATCTTCTTTATGTAAAAAAATATTTTATTTAAACTAAAATTATAAAATTTCAATTTTAAGAAATCTCTTGACTATCTTTAGATTATGAGTCTAATAATTTAATTTAATCTATCTTTAATTAGAAGAAATTTAATATTTCAGTTAAATATTTTTGGATCATGAGCCCAAGGACTCATATAAGTCGATTTTTCTTATATACTGTATAAATTTATTATTTAATTAAACTACCTCCCTAAAATAATTTTAACTCAAAAGCATTTATAAATATTTAATATTCATCCCAATAATTTTAAATTTATAAGTTATATATATATAAATCCTAAACGGGCCAGTGGGTATGTAGTGAATTTTTATATTTTTCTATATCAGAATCAAGTTTAAAATTAAAATGTCCATGTTTTACTCAATTATCTTGTGACATTACATTTGTAGTAACCGAAAGATAAAACATTGTTTTCTTAATATCTTATATAACAACTTTACTGATAACTAAACTTCATAAACATATATTTTTATGAAAGGTACTGACATAAAAGGAGCTAATATTTTATATTAACTAGATGATAAATATTATTAATGAACATTTATAAATGAAATAATTACACGAAATAGATCTACCATTGATTAAAAATATGTTATGTGATTTTAAATGCAAAAAAATACTTTTAAATTATATCCTTAATGCATAATAATTAACTTTTCCTAACTTATTCTAATTTATTTATCTCTCTTGTATTTATTTTTAAAGGATTCTACAATTGTGAGCCACAATCTCTTGAAGCTGAATAGATGAAATACTTGCTTATAAGAAATTATAATGTAAACTAATTTATAATTTTAAATAAGAATTTTCTTTATGAATGTATGAGTATTTCTTATGCGACTTAAACTTAGCATTTAAATTGTTTAATATTTTATTTTGAATTTTTTTTTTTGAACAAATTTTCGTATTAATGCTTGAAAACTTATTTTTATAAATCATGAAAGAAGTACTATTAGTTCGATATGTATTTTTATTATCATTGACATAGCATTAGGAAATATTCTGAAAAATTTGTATCAATATTCGTTATACATGGATTTAAAATATACGTTTTATTTATATTGTGAGCCATCTCTTTAAATGATCTTGATTTACGTGGAAGATGTACGTATAGTTATTGTCTTAATCTCAAGGTATTCATTAAGTCCTTCTTCACCCCTAAAAATATCGATAAAAACATTTTAATGAAATATATAGATTTGATTATTGTCATGTATATTGTCATAAATTAAAAACAAATTTACAATAAGATGAAAACTTCGTAAAAGCAATTTTCATAAATGATAAATAAATATACATGTGCGCATATTATAACAAATAGTATTACGAATTAATGTTAAAAGTGTACGACTATTTTCTTACAATTCTCGGCCAATACCAGACATTTTATATCCACCAAACGGTGTGTGAGCGGTCATTAGATTGTAACCATTAATCCTGTACGAATAAAATTTATAAATTTTAAGACTTTAACATAGAAGCTTCAGCAGTATCTACAAAACATAACATACCAGACACTTCCAGCTTCGACGGCATTGGCAAATGTTAAGGCTTTATTAATATCCTTTGTGATGATGCCAGCTGCAAGACCATATGAAGTTTTGTTCGCTCTTTCAATAGCTTCCTCAATGTCATTGAATTTGAAGATAGATTGAACAGGTCCGAAAATTTCTTCTTGTGCAATTCTCATGTTATCGGTACAATTACCAAATATAGTAGGCTATAAGTATTAAATTCCACAAGGTGTTGTATTGTTTTCAAGAATAAAGTATTAAAAATTATAAGTACCTACTTGAATAAAGTAGCCAACATTGCCAACACAACTACCACCAGCAACTAATGTCGCTCCATCTTTCTTCCCGGATTCAATTAATCCTAACACTTTATTATACATATCCTCATCAATTTGTGGACCTTGATCAGTTTTCTTATCAAATGGATCGCCAACTTTTCTGTTCACTACCAATTGCTTTGCCTCCTTCACGAATTCATCATAAACATTTGCTTGAACGAAAGTACGCGATCCAGCGCAACAACATTGTCCATGATTATCGAACAATGCATGATAAGCAATTTCAGCAGCTTCCTTAACTACAATCGTATGAAAAAATTTATTATTTTGATTTATCAATTTACTAAATACTAAATAATCCACCATTAAGTACGTATAAGTGTTTTAAGATTTTAATCGCCCAAATTACAATTTACTCGCGGGTTTTGGTGTACATTTTTATTAAAAAACAATGGATGCTTCTAATATTAAGAGTAAGGTAACTGCGCGATCCACAAAAACTTTAATATTATATGAAATATGTAAGGTGATTTATTTGTAAATGTATAAAAAGTTGTCACCATGATAACATAACTTACTGTTGGCATCTGCGCAAACAATCAATGGACTTTTACCGCCAAGCTCTAAACTAACCCGCTTCAAATTTGTTCTTCCAGCCGCTTGCATAATGAGGTGACCGATCTGAGCAAAATCGAAGCGTTTCATCGAGTTAAAAATACAGACAAAAGTCACAAGGAGAAAAAATATCAAATGAACATGAAGGGAACCTCGGTTGATCCAGTGAAGGCGACTTTCCGCACATCGTGATGCTCCGCTATTGCTGCACCGGCAGTCGGTCCGTAGCCATTAACGACGTTTATAACTCCCGGAGGAAAGCCTGCCTCCTTGGCAAGAGCGGCCATGCAAAGTGCAGTCAGAGGCGTCTGCTCGGCTGGTTTTAGCACGATCGTACAACCAGCAGCTAGCGCTGGGCTCCATTTCCAGGCGACCATCATTATCGGATAATTCCAAGGGATTATCTGTCCGACAACTCCAACTGGCTCCTTTCGCGTCATCGAGACATATCCGCCGTCTGTTTGTTCAGAGTTGTAAATGTTGCTTAGCTGCATTTTAATTTTTTACGCAATAGCTTGGATGCTAAAGGCTTGCTAAGCCCTACTAAATCTTATGCAATGATCAGCAGTCACAAAACAATGAAAAGAGAAAATTAGTTAATGAGCATATTTCCATCATTATCGTTTACAAGGGGATCTTTTATTTTGGAAATCGAATTTATCAGTCGAGGAGAAATAGGAGCAAAACCTATTCGACGCTTTTTTTTTAAATAACCGATCGATTGATATTCAAGTAAAAGAATTGACATATGGATTCGAGAAATTATTAGCTTCTCTTTTCGCGATACATTACATTTATTTCGTTAAAAAAATATTCATAAGCACACACCGATGTCTAGAAAAACAAGTGTTAGCTTAAGAATTTTTTGCATATGTTTAATCTAAAATTTAATCTAGTAAAGGAAAAAAGGTGACGTTAACTTACGTACTATTAAGAAAGAATTTTACTACAAATCTAAAAATCTAAAAATCCGTTTAACCTTATGAAGTCATAATTGTTAGAATCGATTGTAAAATGTAGCTACCGGCTGGAATAGTTGAGCCATGTATTTTATCACACCATCCGGCATAATAACGAAGGACGCTGATACTCGATCGAATATCTTCCTCTGAATCAATCAACGTTTTGCCATTGTCCAGGGTTTCAATGCTCGCTAAATACCGTATGTCGCGTTCAATGAGATCAGCAAGCTACGAATAAATATATGAATTTAATAATTTTAGGTGGAGAATTTTAATAAAAAATAATTTAAAAAATCCCTAATTTTACATTGAGCATCAATTTTCCTCTGGCAGATGCATCCATTGATCGCCATACGGATTTCCTTGCGAAGGCTCGTTTCGCAGCAGCAACCGCTTTATCAACATCAGCCTTTAACCGTTAAAGGTATTTCAATAATTGTCGTTATAAAAGAAATAGATCAAGGAAATCTTAGCCTTGAAATACCTTATCTCCCTCGGATACTTCAGCGATAACTACTCTAGTTGCTGGGTTAATCGTTTGGAATTTTCTGCCACTGACGGAATCCACAAACTCGTTGTCGATAAATAACTTGAAATGCAAAATAATTTATAAATCATTTTTATTCGTTTCACTTTTAGAATATAATATTCGCATTGGATTAGTAAAGTTTAAACCTGAATATAAATGTTTCACGAGTCATAAAACATAAACATTTCACGTGTAGAACTGCAGTGAAATCTTAATTTTAGCTTCGCGAATAAGCAAGTTTTATACACTTAGTTTTACACAAAGACCTGGAAAATGTACGAAAATAAAGCATTTATTAATAAAATTCCCTTATTTCTTTTTCGAAAACTTGTCGTATGTTACATAATATTCAAAACAGCTTCTCCTAATGCGTCTCTAAATTCAAAATGAAAAGACAAAAAATTAGTTAAAACTTATGGCTAAATTTTCTTTTAATGCAGGTCTATATAAATACTTTGATATTAATACAGTAAATTCATCAGCAAAAACTTTCAGCTACTATTTTAATTAATAATGTAGAATATTTAGAATTTTATATCTGAAAACATTTTTTTTAATACATTTGTGAAACTGCTCTACATTTTTAATTACAAACACGATTCTTATTACGAGTGACATTGTAGAAATGTTCTACAGGAAGGATTATTAGTAGAAGATGAGCGCGACAAGTTTGAAAACATCAGTTATCTAACGATTAACTACAATGATAAGTATAATTGTACGTAATTGCAAAGCACCTGAAGAACCGCATGATAGCGTGAATCGCGACAATTTGAATTATGAACGCTGTTGTTTTCAACGATCTTTTGTTTCAAAGTACATTCAGATGTATTTATCGTGTACAATAATATTATAAAACGCGACGCTTAACAGTTCTTATCCTTATAGGAATTGAGGAAAGGAATGTAGTTTAATTAAAAGTAAAAGATCAAAATTTAAAATAATAAAAATATGTAATATTGGTCTAACCTTTGTGTATTTGATAACTGGCTCAGAAATCTCCATTTTTTTTTGGATAAAAGTTACTGGATCTTTAATTACTCGGTAGAAGTAACGCGTAGGCGATTTGTAGTGAAACGTTCCGGTTCTTGACTGGTATGTACACTACGTATATATACCATCTGTTTACCACCGAGTACGAACAAGAACTGATGTGATACCGCCGCTCGCTCAGGTCTCACACTCTACGCATACATACAAGCATTCCTTTCACAGCATCATGGCTGCTATATTCCGTTGGGCCAATAATCCCTCATTAATTTTTAATCAATTCTTGAAAATGTACCACACGTATAAAAATAATCTTGCATTGGCGTCTAAATTAAAGTATGACTGATTTATATAAACTTTTAATTGGCAATTTATTTAAATATTATCTCTATACCAAAGATTAACTTTGTTTATGAAATATAAGTGATGATAAATATAAGAAAAACATGTATTATACTTTAACTGATTATCCATATATATATATATATACGCATACTTTATTTTTTGTTGTGTATTTACGATAAAAAAATATTCTTTAAAGAACGAAAAATGGGGTTCTCAATCGAAAAAATTGCTTCTTTGTCGACCGATGGTAAAATCTTTCTCTTGTCATGTTATATTATCCATTCGTAATATGTAATAATTTCCTTAACGTAAATATTTCAAATACACTTAAACAATCATGACATATTAATATTTAATAAAAAACCAATGACTTATTAAAATACATTTTTTCTTTTATCTTTAAATTGACATATAAGTTTAGAAATATAATTTTATTGTTTTTCAAAAATATTTTATTGTTGAATTAAAATTTTTTTTCTAATATTAAAAAAAGTTATTTTCAAAAAAATATTCGATTAAAATAATATGCTTCTGTAGATGCGAAGGAATTTTTTTTACAGTTTACTGATATGACGGTAAATATCTTACTTAATCTTATTTAAACACTTTTTAGATTAATTAAAAACATATAAAATATGATCGATAGAATTTAAAATTTTTACATAATTTGATAAACTAAGTTAATAAAATATTGAATCCAAATATCGGTCGCTCTGCTCAAGAGAAATTTTTAATGCAATTCATTTATATTACCTTTAAAACGATACAAAATCACTTTAGCAATAATATTTCATTGCTTTTAAATAAAGTTGATGCAAACTCAAAGCAATATTTTGCGGCATTAAATAAATATAACGTTGCTGTGAAAATTTGATTCTTGAAAAGAAAAATGATTGGTTATCTTTTATGCAAGTTTTCTTTTTCTTTTAACATTAACAATAATTACTTAGATATCATTTTTCAATTAACATGTATTAATTATAAGACGAGTTTTTACATAAATGATTTGAATTTACACATTAAAAATGCTCTTTATAGTATTTCGATATGTAAATCTAGAATAAAGTAGACGGGGAATGAATATAAATATCTGTACAGATCAAAAAGAAAATTGATCGCTTGTGGCTTGGAGTGTCAGGTTGTCATATATGGACTCTTAAAATGATATACCACGTCCTTGAATAAATATTTGTTATTTTAAATATAAAAACATTTTAGTAATTCATGTTTTAAGTAACAAAATTTATCATTCATTTAAAACGAATATAATTTCTGAATTTAAGAAATATTACATTGATGTAAGTTCAATTTTATACTTTTTTAAAAGAAACAATTCAAATTTTTCAATTCAACTGCAATATTTTTAGATAAAAATATAGTTTTTTTTAGAATATATTTAGAATATTTTTAGAAAATACATAGTAAATGAAGATTTTATAAAAATTTGTTGTACGCCCGCTAAAATGTTCCTGAGTTCGTAAACAATCCGTTTTTATTATTTTTTATTAAGTAAGCCTTGAGTTTACAAATTTGAATTTTGTATACTCGTGGAATCTGAATACACTGATTTTTATGTACAAAACTGATAGAACGATATTTTTTTACTATTTATTGTGGAAGTGTTAATACAAAATGAAAAAATAATACGAAATATAAACGTTCTAGGTAAATGTGTGCAAAAGCATAGTAGATGTAAAGAACGACGAATGTACTACGTTGAAACTCCAAATAGATTGACTTTAACGAGAACACATTATAACTACGTGCATGTACGCAGGTCATATGATAAAGTTACTCATACGCACTCTGCCCGAAGTAAAAATACGTAGTCAATTTCTATTTGTTAAATTATAATTTTAAAAAATGAAAAAAAGTCATATTTTATTATAAAATATCAATAAGATTTTTAATTAGTCCTAGAAATACATTAGGGAATGATGCCTATTATTGATATACTCTACATAGAATTATTACAGACTTGTAATAGCTGTTAGTTTATCAAATTGGTTTTCCAGAGAACCGAAGAGATTTTATATTCTAATTTCTAATTTTCATTTCTAATATAATTGGATCTGACCTTTTAATCGCAATTCCAATTGAATAGCTTAATCATAGTTGGCTTGTATATAATTCAGACTTCTTATATGTTCTGGAGCTCTTTAAATTTCCGTTAATAAATGTTAATTCAACAATGAATGATGTATCAATTTTTTAACAAACGATAGTGTGTCTCCATTGATTATTATGACTAAATTCAGTAGTACAAATACCTTCATCTTGAATTCTTATCCTTAGAATTTAGTTTATATGTATAGAATAGAGCTTAGAATTTATTGCGGTGTTTCTTCATTTTAGGGTCCAGATATTAAGTTTTAAAGTAAAGAAAAATAAAGAACGTTCCATATTCTAAACTTATATAAAAAGATGAAACATAAAAGCTGTGAACGCATATGTATATATATATGATTTTTATTTCACTATCTACATATCTAACTTTGCGAATGATTTTTAGAATAAGATTATCTTCCACATCTTTACAAAGCTGCAAGATATAGTTCTTTATTTATTTCTTTGTTATTCTGGGGTGTTTCATTTTTCGATGTTATTTAAAAAAAAATTTTCGAACTATTTACGAGGAAAGACGTTAAATGATCTCGTAGTTGATGAAGTTAAACTAGTAAATACGTTCATCGTGCTTTCTAATTTATTATCATTTAAAAGAATATCTAAGACTCTGGGTGTTTACTATAAGAAGTTGCGCTTTTTCAATTAAGTCAGGCACTTTCGAACGTTCTCCATCGCCCAATTATTTTTATCAATAAATTCGTCAACAGCATCGATTGTATTAATGCTTATTTTTTTCTATAATCATCGTATATACGGTCAGCCAACATAGACTGTGCTACAGCTATTAATACCTTTTCGTCACTTAAGAGATACAAGGCTATTAGTTGTCGTTAATATGTGCAATTTAAGAAGCGAATTATATAGGGTGTCTCAGAAAGTAGCATTAATAATACATCATTAAGACAGAGAATTCTTGTTTTAATTGCTTTGCTTATTTTTTAATTGCTCATTTTAATTAATTGCAGTATAAAACACTGATTAAAATCTAGGAATACTATGAAGTATATACTAATATAATATTAAGAGTAGAAAACTAAATTAATCAAAAAAATAAGTTATTTAAAATCTTTTAGACAACCTCAAATAAAATTTTTTTTAATCTGATACAAATTAAGAAATTTCTATAATGGAAATTTAAAAATGGCATCTATAATATAATCCTAAAATAAATTTTTGGCTCACTCTTACTTATGAATAAATCAATTCATATTGATACAATGTTTGTTCATAAGCGTGCCTGCATACATATAAACAAATAAATAATGATGCTTTTTAAGAAGCTTTGAATGTTAAAATTAAAATTCGAAAGAAATCGAAAAATCATTCGATGTTATAGAGTGAAAACTTTCTTAAAAAATGTCCTCGCAATTATTATAAATTTTGCAAAATTGCAAAACTCGTGAAAATTACGTCAAGTAAAAGCTATTTTTAAAAATAACCTAATGCAAGCTTTATAATAAAATGCAAATAGTTACATAAACAATTTATGGCAAAACATTTATTTCGCCCAACCTTAACTGATTCAAACACATAAATGAATTTAATTTACTTAAATAGTAAACGCTAGATATGAAATCTATCAAAGGCAAAAAATTTAATAAAAACTTATTAAATCTGTACTTTTATGTATGAATATTTTCTTTATTGTATAAGAGTTTCGAATGAAAAAATGTAAGTAACGCTTATATTTGAAATATAATTACCTTAAAATATAATTTTAAGTTGAAAATGCAAAAGATGACAATTTTTTAAAATTCTTGTAACATAAAATTAACATAAAATAGCAAAAATTGATAATAACAAAATTAAACTCTTAAAAACTCTTCACTTACTCTATTATTTATTTAATACCTATGAACTTATTGAACGTATATAATTTTAGAAACTTTAATAGCTTGTCATCAGATGATAAATATTGTAATAATAAAAATATTTATTAAGATACGTAATATGCTCTTGTGATAAATATATAGTATAAAAAATACAAAAAAATTAAAAAACCAAACTTCGTAAATATCATAATTAAAAAAAAAATTTAATAGCTTAATAAAATTTAGTAATATGTATTTTTCTTTAATCATTTTTTCTTGCGACTTTTGTCTTTTATTTAAGCTATAAAATTAAATTAATTATGTGGTAAAAAAAAATTTCATATTTACAGTACAAAGAAATCCGTATAAGAATAATTTTGGGTGAAATCATTTTCTAAACTTGATATATTCTCTAAGTTAAAGAAAGCCTTCGTTCTCTAAACAAAACCTTTCTTCTTAAAAGGACGGAACACAGCGAAGCGCAAGAAACGTATACTAATATCATAAAGCATGAATTATTATAAATTTATTAAATAAGCTAGTGTCCATTCTTATAATTTTATACTTAATAGAACAATTTTCGATCAAAATAAAATTCCATTTGTATTACCGTTAAGAAGCTAGTAGATTGTAAACTCCGGGAGTAACTGATGGTGTAAGATCAAAGTTGTTAAGTATTTTTATACGCTGATACATAAACGAGTTCGTACACATGTTATATAATAATTAAAATGTGTTTATATGTACATGTGAGAAATCCAATAATTAAAGAATGCAGACCTAAAATTTAGCATGTAGAAATTACATTGTTATTTATTATTGATTATGAATAATCATGTTAAAATGAAAAAACATAATAAATATATTAAAGACAATTAATTCGGCAATTAAAATCAATAATGAACTTTTGATAAATAACTAATAATTAGCTTAGAATAAAATTAATTAAATTTTTTAAACAGAGAAAATATAACTAGGTTGCTTCATCTGTTGCTTCATCTTAAATAACGAATAAACGTTTAACAAGAGTGGCACTGCCCTCGAAGTTTAACCGTATGAGTAACGAACAAACTAAATTTGAAAAGAATTAATAATAAAATTTAATAATTCTAATTTGTAATTTAATTATTAAATTAAAAGAAAAAATAATATTAAATAGTCAAACGAAAAATAAAAACAATTTATAGTTAAGAATAAATATAAGTTATTTTATTTTCTTCTGAAATTAAATTGTTGTCTTGCAAATATTCAAAAAAATAAATGTGTTTATTAAGGAGATTTATATGAGTATTTCATTAGCAAAATTATGTAATTTAATGTAACGATGCAATTTAATTCGTGGCATTTCATCTTTATCATATCACGAAAAAAAAGATTATTGAGTTTTATTGTAATGAAGTAACTTCATTCTTATCCCATAATGCTTTAACTGTATTGAGCAGAATATTTTTTATTTTTATTTATTGTATGTACATATATATCAATTTATTTTCATCGCAACTTTTTTAAGAATTCATTAGAGTAGGATTATTTTTTAATTTATTCATACGTAATAGAAAAAGTCACGGATTACTACTATAATAAATTGAATTGAAGAATTTATAATTAATTTTTATTAATTATTAAATGATAATTATGTGATAATTATGTGAACCTCTTAAACAACTGAGTTTATTTAGAGTTAAATTTCTTTATAATTTAATAGCGAATAAAATTATTCGTTAATTATTTCACTTTACTTATGAGATTGTTGTACAAAACAAGAAACAAATATATAGTAAAAGAATTGTACACATAATTCGTTTCCTATTTGTAATAATTTTGTATTATTTATTTTATATTAGATATCACTTATAGACTTTTTTTATCGCTTTACATTTTATTTTGCTATTGAAGTTATATTTTATCTACGTCTGCAGAAAATGAAATTTTAAAAAGATAATTTTATACGAGACGAATTATCAAGGTCATGATCTTGTAGCGTTTTTAAACTATCCTATGGTAGGCAGATGGAATCATGAGAGGGGAGAAGCTGAATTGTACACTCATAAATAACCTCCTTCTTAATTTCAGTACCCTTCATGTGTAGCAAGTTAGAAACTCGGATAAGTAATATATACTGAAGAAATATTTTCCTTCTTTTTTAGTTTAGCAAGAGTCAATTATTAACACTGAATATGATTCCCCCACCTCAACCAACAGCAGATCCGCATATCGAATATACGAAGGTATTTATTGCTAATATTGATTTATTCCTTGTCAAATAATTCTTTCATTTACGAATAATCATTGTTGAGATATAATGTCGATATCGCAGTTTACGTCTTTATTTTGTTTTAAGATTAACTTAAGAGGTTATAAAATAATATATAACAATAAAAATAAATTATAAATAAAGGTTAGTAGTAATTATGAGAGTTCATTATTGTATTTGGTTTTAATAAGTTTTTCGAATTTACAACAAAGCTAATTAGTAAGAATTACATAAATTTAGATAATTATTAAAGATAATGAAATCTATCATGATAACCGAAATGGTAGGTAGAAAAAATTTTTATTTAAATTCTGGGTTATTGGATTTTTCTAGTTTTGTGCATTTTAGTACGGTTATACAACATTATATATTATTTTTATTGTTATTAGAGTAATTGAATACTATAAATATCTATGATTATCATTTCTTAGTTAGAATTTTTCTCTAAAAATCAGACGTAACATTTAATTGAAGCTTATTATACCGGCAAGTGTTAAAAATTTGTATTAAAGCTTAATAAAAATAAATTCTATACAAAAATATGTACATCTGCTTAATATTTTACTAAAATTAACTGGAATATACTTTTTCTTAATTTTCTTTTACGTTTTATTTATTATCACTGTAATATGCAAAATTTCTGCTGAACTAACGGCGAGTGATTTTGATATAAATTTCACAAATTATCTATATTTAAATTAGATATTTAAAACATGTTTAATCGACAGATAAAGTTTTTGTAATGCATTTTATTTTATAACTAACAGTTAACACAGAGATAATAGAAATTATTCAAATCACGAAAAATTGAAGTTTCATCTTTTTATTATACAAAAGGTTTTATTTCGATGGATTTTTTACGTCCCATTCTAATATTTAGTGCCGATTTTATTTAAATATATAAATATTTTATTCTGTTTCGTTTTTCTTATATAAAAGAATAAGAGTACTTCAAAAACATAAAAATAATAGAAAATTAACTTATTTCACTTTGAATTAATCTTCAACGCGAGGAGAAAGCATTTGTCTTATCAGATTGCGCAAATTACAGAATACGGCTTTTGTAAATGTCGAACGAATTTGTTCTACCATATGCATTAAAATACGTAACATGTATAATTGATGTTCAGTACCGAGGAACAAATCTACCAGAATCAATATTGTTATGTAAATAATAATATATATATATATTATTTTATGAAATAAATAAAAAATGTTGTTGAAATTAATAAGGTAACACTTTTATGTAAAAGGTATCAAAACTACAAACTTTCACTTTATATACATGTAAATAAGATACAATAAAAATAAAAATTCTGAAAATATGAAAATGTTGAATTAATCTCAAATTATCTTATCCATATTTAACGCAGTTTATTTTAGATGTAAGTTCAATCGCAGTATTTTTAAAATGCAAATAATTTTGAGAAATCGGAGAAGTAGTCACTAGTATACTGCGTGTACGATTATACACTGGCTGTGATATTCTTTATGAGCTGCACCGATAATCAAATAGTATCTTTATTACGTGGAGAACAAAAGAAACGAATTATTTTAATAGAAAAATATACTCGATAGATTTATCTCTAGTAGCTTATAAATATATAAAAAAATCCTTTTTAAAAGTAGTTAAAGGTCAATGTATTTTACAATCTAAATATAAGAGTATACCTGTGAATTTTTATACTTTCATTTTTGCATTCTCATAATTTTTTCATGCTAATTGATATAAAATCAATTAAATCGATATACTTCGGAATTTTGTAAAGCCTATATTTATATTTAATATGTACATGTAATTATTATAATATTAAAAACTTGTATAATGTTCAAAATTATTTTCACAAGTTTTTATAAATTTGATTTTTTTCAGTTGTTTATAAATAACGAATGGATTGACTCAATTAGTAAAAAAACCTTCCTTACCATTAATCCTGCCACTGAAAAAGCAATAACAGAAGTATCAGAAGCTGATAAAGTAAGGCTTATTGTTCTTAATTTATTCAGTTACAAAATATTACACAATATTTACGTGACTTGTAATTAATTTTCTAGATTGACGTAGACAATGCTGTAAAATATGCAAGAGCTGCATTTGAAAGAGGATCTACTTGGAGGAGCCTTGATGCCTCTGAACGTGGAAAACTCATTCACGAGGTACATCCACTAACTAGTGAATTGTAATAATAAATAATATTTATTAATATTGAACTTTTACGTAGCTCGCAAATTTGGTTGAAGAACACGTTAACCAAATAGCCAGCCTGGAATCTCTGAATAATGGTAAACCTTTCATTCAATCATATTACCAAACTTTGGATGCGGTCAAATTCATTCGTTACTTTGCTGGATGTACTGATAAAATACATGGATTAACTGTGCCATGCGGTAAATTACTTTGATCGACATTTTTAAATGATACAAAGATACATAATATTCCAAGATAGATAATTATTATTTGTTGTCGCTTGAAAGATGGCAAAATATTTGCTTTGACCAAAAAGGAACCCATTGGAGTAGTAGGAATTATAATACCATGGAATTATCCAATACTCCTGCTCAGTTTTAAAATATCTATGGCGTTGTCGGCGGGTTGCACCACTATTATTAAGCCCGCAGAACAAACACCCTTAACTGCATTGTATCTAGCGAATTTAGTGAAACTGGCAGGATTTCCTCCAGGAGTAGTTAACGTCCTTCCGGGTTATGGTGCTACAGCAGGAGCTGCGATTGCAAATCATTTAAACATTGACAAAGTTTCTTTTACTGGATCTGCAGTGGTAAGATAAGGATGCATAATTATCAAATTTAATAATAACGTTATAATATGAAAATAAGAATGTAAACATTTAATGTTGCTGAATTTTTGAGTTATGGAAAAAATATGATATTAAATTTAATTAGGAGTTCGTAGCGTGATCCTTAAAATTTTTAAAAAGAGCGAAATAACTTTAATTTAAGAACTTTTCGAACATGCATTTACATCAGTCTTGAAATTAATCAGTGAATATTATTAGTTGATAACTAGATTTAAATATAAACATATTTCACAACTTATTACACAATTAATCAAGTAAAGCATTTAAGTCAAAAAAACTTCCATTATTATCTACAAATAAACTGTAGCTCTTATACGTACAAGAAAATTCGTTAATATACACCATTTATGAGAATTCAAAGATTCATAAATTAATAATGAATAAATTGTACTCTCATAAAGCGGTAAGTAAAGTCACAGATGTATTATAATAATCTACTTATTTTTAAAAGATTGGAAAATCTATCATGGAAGCTTCTTCAAAATCCAATTTAAAAAAAGTCACCTTGGAATTGGGAGGAAAATGCCCATTAGTGATTTGCAATGATGCTGACCGTAAGTAAAGATGCTTAAAATATACATCGTAACGAAATAATTAATAAATACTTTATTAAAGCCTAACAAGAATGTATTAACACGTAAATTAACATCTGCATTAAATGTGCTTTAATTAATATTATACAGTGGATGTTGCACTTAAATATGCCTCCGAGTGTTTGTATTTAAATGCTGGTCAAACTTGCATAGCTCCAACTCGAGTATTTGTCCAGTCTGAAATTTACGATGAATTTGTTAAGAAATTTATCGAAATTGCATCAAAGATAAAAGTTGGTGGACCATTTGAGCTTGATGCATTTCAAGGTCCGCAGGTAATTCCTAAAATAACACTACAATTAATCACAGCCTTTTACTACGATAATACAATAACACTTCTGCCGTTTATCAATTTCAACAATGTCATTAATAAATGTTATTAAATATTTACTTAGCTCAGATTAACTTACATTGTATTGACCACAAATTTATGTAATTTATTATACTGATATTATATTTATTATAGATTATAGAATGTATAATAATTTGCTTCTTATAGATTGATTTCAAAATCTTCGATAGAATTTTATCATTTATTGAGATTGGTATAAAAGAAGGAGCCAAATGTGAAATTGGTGGTAAACGTCTTGGAAGCGTTGGATACTTTATAGAGCCTACAGTATTTACTGATGTTACAGATGACATGACAATCGCAAAAGAAGAAGTAAGTAAAAATATGTAAGTTTATGTATTACATATGTCCCTACGTATAACAATGCCTATAACTTAAAATTTAGGTTCAGTAAAATACAAAAGTTTGAAAATACTTCGATTTTATCTGACTCAATGTGAATAATAGGTTTTCAATGTCAGTATTGCGTAATCTTCTTTTTCATGTGCACTATTATTCAGACTTAATTATATATTTTAACTGTTATTGGGTGCTTGTTATTTCTTTAAGAAACATTAATTAAAGGATTCAATTTTTATCATTTTTATATTTTGGTTTCATTAATACACGTTAAATAATAACGATTATATTTGGATAGATATTTGGTCCAGTTCAAAGTATCTTCAAATTTCATACACTTGAAGAAGTTATACGTCGTGCTAACAATAGTAAATATGGCTTAGCAGCCGGTATTTTTACTCAAAATCTAAATACTGCATTAGAATTTTCCAAAGCTGTTGAAGCCGGCACTGTATGGTTAGTATAGTAAGAAATCAATTGGTATAATTGAAATAATGTGTTTTCGCTTTGTTCACATAAAAAAGTTTTACAGGGTTAACGAATATGGCAGAATTAATCCTCAAACACCTTTCACCGGTTATAAAATGTCCGGATTAGGTAGCGAGCTGTAAGTAAATGTCCTTATAAATCATGATAAAATTGAACAATAAAAAACGATTAAACTTTATAAAATGTTACAGAGGAATAGATTCGCTGAACGAATTCATGCACACGAAGGCTATAAATATTAATTTGCCTAGTAACTTAAACTGATATAAACTTAAGTAATATAAACTTATGTTTCAAAGACAATTTAATTTAATTGTTATAAAATTAAATGTAATGAAAAAAATAAATTAGTTTTTTTTGCAAAAAATGTATATTCTTTTTATCTTGGCGAGTAATTTATACTATTATTATTTATATTTTATCAGCAATTATTTACTAGTTTTTTGTACGTATAGTGGCATCTAGCGTTGCTTTAGATAAAGCACATCTGATTGATAAATTGTGTGCGTACGATTTTGTGTGCCAAGCCTTTGTATATGTGATAGCTGTATATTGTATGTGTATTAAGAAAATTACGAAAAAGGTCGGAACGGGACTTCCCATTCAACGCCTATCTTGTACTCGTGTAAACGACTTTCTGATGATAATGCGAGTCTGTTATCGTTATATGTTGACGAACAGTGTTATTCGATCATGATTCTTAGTAAGTTGTGTACTCATGTGCAACATGCGACGAAATCTTTTCGTTTTCTTTTACCTTTTAATTGTCAACAAAATTGCAGAAATATTCAGTTTAAGTTTTATCCTGATACAATTACTAAGAGAACAGGTGACAATTATAAATACTTTTTTACATTTTTAATGAGTAATATTTTATTAAGTAAAACACGTTAACTTGAAAAATATTGAAAGATCACAATATCCGAAAGAAATAAAATTAATTCATTACGTAAAAGTGTGTTTTATTTATATTGTATTATCAAATTTTATAGGTGAAGTGAAAGAAATGAATATGTTTCAAGCCATAAACAATGCACTACATTTAGTTCTAGAAAAAGATGAAACAGCAGGTAAATAATATATATATATATATATATATATATATATATATATATATATATATATATATATATATATATATACACAAAGCTTTGTTAATTAAATTCCTTAATGCAATCTTTGATAAAAGAAATCGGAAAATGTAGGATTTTTAATAATACAATTTATCTCGAAGAACCACGTGTTTTAATTATTTTACTTAAGGTTAATAAGTATGCATGTAAATGAAGGAAAATGTATAATCAGTGCATTTGAACGGAAACGATACAGTCAGATTGTTAATAAATTTTAAACCATTTGGAAAGAATAATCGAAACAGTTGAAAACAGTTTTTTCTGGTCAAATAACACTTTGCAATTTTGATGTAATGCGAAATTTTCCTCGGTAGAAAATGAGTATATATTAAAGATAGCAAGATATTGTTTATTCAAGAGTTTCTCTTTTAACTTTTACATTCACTTACACTGTTATTATATTTATGTATGTATATATATAAACATGTTTTATTTTTAATTTAATTTTATGAATTCGTACGATGATTATGAAAATGGATAGAAAAATTGTGCCCATGGATTTCAGTATTTTTCGGCGAAGATGTCGAATTCGGTGGTGTGTTTCGTTGTTCGATCGGTCTGAAAGATCGTTTCGGCCAGAACCGCGTGTTCAATACGCCACTCTCGGAGCAGGGTATCGTCGGATTCGGAATCGGCCTTGCGAACGTCGGTGTCACAGCCATTGCGGAAATCCAGTTTGCCGACTACATTTTTCCGGCATTCGATCAGGTAATCCACCGGTACATTACCGCACGTCGATAAACCAGCGAAACCGTTAATATTCACTCTGTTAATATTCACAATTCATTTCCCTTGGTTCTCATTTCAACAGCTAGTAAACGAGGCAGCAAAGTTCCGATACCGAAGTGGCGGCCAATTTGACTGTGGCAAACTAACAGTACGAGCACCGTGTGGTGCTGTAGGACACGGCGCACTTTACCATTCTCAAAGCCCCGAAGCTTATTTCGCTCACACACCTGGACTCAGGGTCAGTTATGTCTAATTACAAAGAACAGCGTTTGTATTAATATTGCTAGTCGATCGAAAGGAAAGCACTCTACTGATAATGAGCGCGGAGCCAATGTACAAAAGATATTTATCAATTATCCACTGGGTAGCCTTGCTTCGCAATAATTAAAATATCTGCGACTTGAATAGACACATTTTGCGAGATACTTGCCAGAAGATGAGGCTTATCGAGTTGCAGAAAATCGATCACAAATTCTTTTACAATTTAAATTCGAATACAAATTAAATACGAATATTGATGTAAATCGGCATCGTCCAATTAATAGTTTTCAATTATCTGGGCAATTAATCTGTATTTTCGTAAAGAAATTTCTAAATAAAAGAATAAGTTCTAGGAGCAAAAATATCTTATAATTGAAATTTAAAATATTGTAGGTAGTTGTACCTCGAGGACCGGTACAAGCCAAAGGTTTGTTATTGAGCTGTATAGAAGAGCAGGATCCCTGTATCTTTCTCGAGCCAAAAATCCTATACCGCACAGCGATAGAAAAAGTTTCATTAGATTATTACAAATTGCCCCTTGAGAAAGCTGAAATCGTACGCGAAGGTTTGTTTCCTCTATATCCTATGAAAATTCTTTACATCGCTATAACCACCATGCCATTTCAATAAATCCAGGACTTTTTCATTTTTAAATTATGAAAGTTTCTGCAAATATATTCGAATTATTTACGTAATTATATATTATAGTATACTGGCGGAACAACGAGAAGATTTGTCGAAAGTGTGTAAAGTGTAATTGTATTTTAATAAGTTTGAATTTACCCGGCTTTCTATAAATAATGGGCATTTGAAAGATTGTACTTCTATGCATTTTTTCTCTTTTTTATTTCTCTCTCTCTCTCTCTCTCTCTCTCTCTCTCTCTCTCTCTCTTACATACACACACTCTTTTAATTAGGAGACGCAATCACTTTGATCGGCTGGGGAACTCAAGTGCACGTCCTACAAGAAACCGCCGATCTCGTGCAAAATGAGCTTGGCGCATCTTGCGAGATAATAGACCTATGCTCGATACTCCCATGGGATTCTGAAACCATTTGCAATGTAAGATACCTTCCTACTCGTACATAAATACGTAAAGTCGATAAAGAAGTAAAATAAAAATATATAAGAGAGTAATGAATTGTTGCAGTCGGTTAAAAAAACTGGACGCGTTATTGTTTCTCATGAAGCTCCGTTGACGCAGGGTTTTGGAAGTGAAATTGCAGCAACGATTCAGGTTTGTAAAATCAGTTTTATTGACATGTTGTTGAAATATAATCTGTGTTTCATTAAACTCAATGTATCATCCGCTTAAAGTTGAATTAATGAGAGTGAGGTTAAATGCACCGAGGTCAAAATGAATATTTATTTAATTGGTCAATTGTATGAGATAACGCTAAATATTTTAATGAAGGAATATCTGGAATAACAAGGAAGCAAACGGCGATTAGCTATAAATTCTTGGAAGTCGCTTGAGTGTAGGAAAAATCGAAAGCTCCTACTAAGTTGTATGTATGTTTGAGTTGCAGGAAGAATGCTTTTTACATTTGGAAGCTCCAATTGGAAGAGTAACGGGTTGGGATACGCCATTCCCTCACGTACACGAGCCATTTTATCTGCCGGATAAGTGGCGCTGTTTTGAAAGTATCAAAAACACTTTGGAATATTGAACGCCGCTATATCTGCACACGATTATTATTAAAGTAAGGCAGTTTCTGCAAGAGTCAGATTCTTTTTTGTGTAAAGCCACGAACACTTTCGCATCACGTGAACACCTAAACCGGTCCGGTAACGACAACTTTATCTTGCATTCGGTCTGATTATTCACCAATGTAATACTCACCTAAGGGGCAACGGATTAAAAAAAAAAGAGAAAAAGAAAAAAAGAAAAAAAGAAAAAGAAAGACGTATAATCGCAAAATATCTCGAAGTAATTAATCTTTATACACGGAATAATAATGAGAAATTAATTTCAAAACAGAAAGTACTTTATTGCTTAACCGTAATTGTCCATAAAATAGAATCTCTGCAACTTGACAATTTTTATTCAATACGATATAAAAACTTATGTTTAGCATGATAAGCATTATTCTTTTGTGCACAGGCCATAACTTCTTTCTTTCAATAACGCACCTTTCTTGTACTATAAATTCAATGTGAAAAATAGTTAATATCATTCAATGTTATGTATTCAAATTTATTATTAATGTAAACTGCTAGATTTGAAAGTAACTCTGTCTAATCTGATATTGGAACAAGTACGTTATATGCATATTTGTATACATAAAAAAATAAATACTTTAAAAGCCAACTAATTTTCTTGGATTAATATAATTTTTCAAATTATAGATCTATGTAAACTATAATTGATACTGTATTGATGACGATTTTTTCCTTCAACTGAAAAACGAATTGCAAATACATGTTATTTGTCAAAATCAGTTGAAAAAACGACCTGCACATTTTTTTCAATAAAAATTAATATCTCGTTTGATGGTTTAACCTTAGCGTATGCATTAAGGTATTAATTAAATTTAGAAACTCGTACACGTAAAACAGTGACCGAATCTGTTTTGAAATTGGAAATGCTGGTTTTTCTTTTAAAGAAAGAACGCTGAAAGCCAAGCACTGTGTATAGGTAAGATAATAAAATATTAAGTTATACAAATCTTTTTTGAACTGCAATCAAAACGTAAATATGTTCCTATATAAATTCCGTAATGAAACCTATTAGATATAACATATTTATGTAATTGATAGTGAAATAATTAGCGTAAAATTACTTTTTTTCTATTAAAAATTAGCTCAGTATATATATATATATAAATTTATTCAATTGTACCAATTAAATTGATACCGTTTCACAGTTAAACGATCTTAATACATAAAAAAATAACCTGTCTACAAGAATTAATAAAGGTAATTCTTATATCAAATCGAATAGTAGTAATGTATTTTAATAAAAAAATGTCGGCTAAAGTAAGCATCGGTAACAGAATAAATTACGCGCGTGTGGTGTAATATATTTCACACTAGCGAAATTATCACTTCTTTTGAATAGCGAGTGAGATATCGGTAGTTATTTAATTTGAGTGATATACCGTGATATACTTTTTATTTTGTAAACAACCCCCAAGGGGTCAATTTCAGTGCATACATGCATTTATTACCCACAAAGCAGATCAGCGTTAATTACCATTCCTGAGCTCATTTAAAGAAAGAAAAAAATTTAAACCAAATTGGTTGTTTTAATTAAAAACGTCCAACGGATATTATTCAGATGCCGTGGAAGTAAATGTTCCGAGAGCTTTTACAGCATAATTTATCAGATTATAAATATAATTATGCAAAAAAAAGGACAATATTAAAGCGAAAAATGAGCATACTCAGAGTAACGTTATTTTATTTATATTAAATGCAACTACTAATATTTCAATCTTTACTATCGATTAATACTTCTTTTTCCTTCTCTCAATTGAAAAGTAGTCATAAAATTTGTAGGCGATAAGACATTATTACAAGCACTTATCCTTGTAGTATTAATGATAGAGGAAATACAATATTTCGCCGAGAAATATTAAAATGCAAAGCATAAACTCTGTTTTATATCATCGATCGTAATTGTACAGGTTTAGTAATTTAAATTGAATTTACGCGCTAAGTGATGTATACGTAAATTAACTTTTATAATTCGGAGGAATGTATTTTCCTACGGTAACGTTTAAACGAAAATAAATTTCATTTCAAATAAAATGGAATTCTTCAATTTCAATATTCTTCGATAAAAATGCAGAAAACGTCGCGTACACCTAAAATGAGAAAACTAGCTGAATCACATACTCGTAAGTGGCATTATTAAATTCAGCTCTTGATAAATGCAGTGCAGAATAAAAGGCTATTCGATTTAGATCATCTTTCACAGCAACTACCAAACTTTAATCTTTACGAAAGTGATTTGAAATTAATTAGCCCGTTCGATTGTAGTCGTCCATTAAATTCGGCAACCGTAAGCAAATAATTTTATAGCCTTCGAAGCGACGGAATTGACTCGTATTTATAAAATCAATAAAACTGCACACGTGACTATACGCGTAGGCTTTTTCAGTGGAGGAACCAAAGCAATTTCGCCTCGGTTAATTTACAAAAGTGCCTAGTCGGGAAAAAATTGATGTCGGGCCATTTTCCTTTCGGGAGTGCAAGGCGAAGAGCGACCCGGAGTCGCGACCAAGGGGCTTGGAGCGGGAAGGAGTGGGAAGGAGCGGCTCAGCTAAGGCGCTTAGCCTTGCTTTCCTTCAAAATCACGCCCCGATCGCTCCCGCAATCGTCAAGTGCATATCGGACAACAGCTGAGCCGAGCAGAGGCAGCGGTGCGCGCGTTCCAGCCCGTGGCCATATACCGGCGCAGCACCGCACCCACACAGAGGCGCGCGGCCCGATATAAAAATCCACTCGACGCCGAAGGAAGTGTGCGTGTGCGGTGCGAGCACGCGCGCTCACAGTATTTTGTAATTTGAAAGGGAAACCACATTCTTTCACTGTGTATTATGATACGTGAAAGTTGGCCGAGCCGCGCTCGCGCCCACCGCGCTCCTAGGATAACGCACACCGACGACTAGGCCACTCTGCCTCTGTGCTTAATGCCCCGAAGGTCGACAGCTTGGCTACTGTGCGTTTTTATTCCTTCTTTCTTCGCCGGCCCCCTCACTTGCTCCTTCCTCCGCCTCTCGCCCTCCTGTCCTTATCAACGCAGACCGGGGCTTTCCCGCGACGACGTCTGTCCCTCCCGCGTGCGACCAAACGCGGCTCATCGAGATGAACGAGCCCGCGGAAAACGCATCCCGATCGTGTGCTTTCCGCTCGCGGTATGCGTCCGCTTCGTCGGAAAATGGGTGCGGATAAACGCCGAGTCCGCCGATCGAACGCACGATTCCCTTACGATTGTGCCGTGATTTCACTTGCCGGAGGCCGCGCCGTCGAGGGTATTTCCCAATTGGCCGTCGGTAATAGTACGTCCGCCGGCAGACCATCGCCGCCGATGAATTACGTCCGAAGGCACGCACGCGATAATTGTAAAGACACGCGGCTCGAGCATTGTTGCAGTTTGCCTACTCTGACATTTCGTTTATCGCGGTAACTCGTAGGGACGAGTCGAGACCGGAGGACGACCCCGAGATCGTCTAGAAATCTTGGATAGATACGTTTTCGTATTTCATGTCATAGAAATCATTACCTCGTCTAGGTAATCCAGATCTTTACAGGTTTTTATGTAACGCGCAAAGATCACAATAGGCCAGTTTGAACTTGTTGCGAGTGAGCCAGGCCAACGAGTTTACGAGCATGTAGTATTTCAAGTAGCGATATCTTAAGCAAATAAATGATCGATGCAATTGCAAGGGATTTCTCGAACCCCTCGATACATTCTCGAAGTCGGTTGCTCGATACATTTTTCGTAATCATTTAATAAGATTTTCGTAAGATCATTAATTGACAAAGAAAAATATATTCTTAAAAATTGCCTCTCTTTCTTATAGCATAAGAAAATGAACTCTTTTGTTATTTGTAATAACGATTAAACGATGATTTTAATTGTAAGCATTGTTAATGGAAAGGTCGCAGTAACTCATTATAGCGTACAATTTCTTTTTGCAAGCCATCATTTTCCAATATTTTAAGACTATTTTGGCTCAAGAAATATTACGTAAAATGGCTGCCATCAATTTAAACCAATATTTTTCCATTATTGAACAAAGCTTTAAGCTATTTTCGTTCGACATTTTATGATGTCAGTTGTACGTATTATATTATCTATGTTTCTAGCATCTACCTACTAACGCGTGTTAATGACCCTGAATTCATCGTTCCTAAAGCTATTTTAAAAATGATACATGTAAATTATGTTCTTGAATTATTTATTCTATTAACTACATTTAAAACATTATCTTATTTCAGTGAAGTGAAGACAACTTATTTAATACAATTGCTTTAAAGAGGAAGCAAAATATACAATTAGCGCGTCTTGATTTATACAGACAATAATAAAATTATCTTTGTGAATATACGAAGTATGTTCTACAAATTTATATTTGAAATTTGCCTGAGATAACAAAATTATACTTATATGAATTTTTCACTTTGCAGAGTGTTTCTGTTAAGCTCTCATTTTATCTACATTTTTACAAAGTGACACTTTTTTATCTGATACCAAAGTTTTCAAAGATAAATATTTAAAAAAGAATCTATTTGAATTCATTAAAATTCTAACTTAAATTTAATGCTTATTTATTGAAGAATTTGTGATTACTCCAAAAAAGTGAAACTGTGCTTTTACTTGATACTGATGTGAATTACTTGACTGATAAATTGAAACATTTAATGTAATAATATTTTACGCAAGTGTTATTCTCGTAAAAAATATATTGTTCATACTAGAAAGAATAATCAGAGATATTAAAGAATTCAGCGAAATTACGATTTTAAAGTAATAATATGATGGGACGCGTAAACTCTTACTTCATTATCCGCATCATTTATTATTATAATTATTACAAAATTATTTTTTATATTTTTTTTACATTAGCTATAATTTGAATGTTTTCTTTTTATGTACAGTGTTTCGATAAAAAGTTGTTCTATGATCTTTTATCTCTTAGAACATAAAATATAAAGTTACATTCGATTTAAAAGATAATAAAATTGTGATGCTAATTATATAATATAGAATTAATTAATTAGATAAAATTTAGATTGAGATGACCGTTAAATAGAAATTTAATGATGAGAATGCATTAAACATTTTACATACATTTATATATATATATATATATATATATATATATAATGCGCTATAAGTGGCCCTATTAAATAGCGTTTTAAATAAACATTATAACTTATAGGCATATAATTATTACGTATATATTTTATGTTTTAAAACATTGTATTATAAATATATTTGGTTGATTCAAAAATTCACTTAATTTTTCGCGCTAGATTGTTTGCATTGCAAAACCGATGTGTTATCTACTGCATATGTTCACGGTTCTTATGTTATTTAACAGAAAGAACATCCAGGAATATTTATAATATTTAGTTACGATTTTTAGACATTATTATTATTAAAAATATTTGAAAGTAAGGTATATTTTCGACGCGTTATGCTCTTTCATTTCCGGAAAGTTAAAAGTAATTCGCGATTGCAAAAGAAGACACGTGCTCTATACGCTGATGCTGACGTGGAGTATAAAAGGAAGAAAAAAAATTTGTATTAATGCGATCAGATAAAACATTTTTTCTCTCATCTATTTGCCAAAGATTTTTCTGTCGAAAAATTCAAAATTTTACACGTGTACAGCACAATCTAGAACCAAAAATGGAACAAATTTTTACATCAACTCAATAAACGCATACCAATCGAAGTAAACTGAATATTTACTTTTTGTATAATAACGTAAAATTAATATTTGAATTCTTTCTTAATTAACAACGGCTAATTCCAGTTATATAATTTCTTTGCTTGCTTTTAAAACAAAAAGTTAATATGTAACATTTCTTTTCGCGATCACTTGAAATTCGATAATATATTTTAATAAAATGTTATCTTAACAAATTGTATGATTTACAAATTTTATATTCATTTTGCAGTATCACAGTTGTATAGATATTTGCAATACGTTTGCAAAAATCACAAATTATATTTATCTTACAAATGTATATTTGTCTTTATATAATTTTTAATGTATTGTATAATATAGTTTATACATTATAAATGCTTTTCGGGGATGTTTTACGTTATTCATTTATCCCCGATATATAAATATAATACGTACACAAATTTATATAGATTTAGCGATAAAGCGGGCCCTTAAGATGATTCTATATGCTTAAAAATAATACATTTTACGATTTAATATACAAGCGTTAAACATTATGAATAAAGATCAGAAATTATTATTCCTGCCATAAATAAAACGGTAAATAGTTATATGTAAAAGATGTGATAATTTATTGTAACATATATGGATTATACGCATATTTCAAAATATGTAAAAAACATTTTTAATGTTACCTACGAATCAATGTGAAATCGTGTTATTTACACAATCTTCAATTTTTCAGAATTTAAGAAAATAAGTTGTTCACCTACTTCAGGAGTGTTACTAAATACTTAATTGATCTATATATTATCAGATTTTAATAAAACATACTTTCATAATACAACAGAATGTGTCATTTATATGTAATTATTCAAAAGATATCCGCGTACTTTAAAAAGTAATTGCATTCACATCTAGAAATTATACAATTTTTATCGTGTACACAATGAAATATGAAGCGGTACATTTAAATGAATATTTAGTAGCTAATGTACGGTTTCTCGCTGCATTTATTTTGAAATTTACCTCGAACGTACATAAGCGATCTATAATGTCAGTATAATAATGTTAAAAAATGGACCCACATTTAATTGATAAAGATGTTATGAAATTTATGTATAATCTAGAAATAATAGCAGCGAATTTGAAAGGAAAATCTGTACATAATTTAAAAAGCGATCTTACTTCTTACATTACTCTGTTCGTAATATGCAACACGTATATTTCTTTCTACTTTTCAAAGATTCTCACTCCTTCTGAAATACAATGAGTGCACATTTCTCGTCGCGGTGCACTTTTACCGACGATGCGGTAGGTTTGCGCTTTTATTGTTCTTAAATCTTATAAACCAGCCTTAGAGTGTATATATAATCGTAGCTGCTACGAACAAATTTATTTTACCGCGATTAAGCTCTCTTACGTCACAGAGAGCTTTACTTTGAAAACATCGGTAGTTGTTGAGGAATCGATCACCCAAGATGGTGTAATGCAAAATTAAGTGCCGTTCGACGTTGCGTGGCTCAAGATTAATAGGCGTCTGATAGCGTCACTTCTCATAGTTTTAACTCATCAGCGCAACTGCAGCTTTGATTGGAAATAGTCAGGCTAAGAAATAAGATGCACGTAAATTTATTCCACACCGGTGTATCGCATCATCGGCTCCAGCTTCCCATGAAACTGCCTAGATGCACTTCCGCGTTTCCTGCGCACTCGTATGCAGCCAATGGATTGCAAGAGAAGGGTATTGAGAGAATGAAAGACGCGAGGCCCACGGCTAACGACCCACAGCGAATATTAAGGAAAGTTGTGCAATTTATCTGTATGCGCATCGTGCGTGTGACATAAGATGTGATAGTAATTCAGTTGGGATTCCTTTACCGCGCGAACCAGGATGCGCATGAACATACGAGTCGCATTTATTCCATAAGAGTCCTTTTCACACAATGTCGCGTGAATGTTCGATCGATGGCAAACGGTACACACACGTGCGCGCGTACTCTATAATTCTCGGGTATTTACGTAATTCCAAAAAGAAAATATACGTATATTCACGCGAGTGCATTCTTTTTTTCCTTTCTGCCGCGATCTCGCTACTGACAGTACATACAAACCCTTAATTCTTGTAATTAATAGCCAAAGTTAATTACGAAGAGCCTTATTCGGTTTTCTTTTCTATTATGCTTCACAAACGAAACGAAAAATAATTTCAAAACATTCGCAATCGTGTTTCTTTCATTTTTATACTTTACCATTTTCATTTCGTAGTGATTATTACTAGTAGTCGTGATATTTACATTCTCTTGTAAAAAAGAGCTTCGCCAATGGAAAAAGTATGCTTAAACAAAAACTGAAAATAAATAATAACGAATAACGCTTACATTAATGTATACAATGAATTACATATTAATTATTTTATACTTGTCCTGTAGCAATTAGCGAAACATTGAAACATTGAATAAATCATGCCTTCAAACAATACCAGCAAAAATATTTATTTTCTCATGCACATTGTAATCATTCTATTAATATGAAATTTTTTTTACGAATTTTAAAATTTGTAAAATGTGTAGCTGTTACACATCGTATAACTTTAATACTTGAAACCACGTTCTAAATTCATGTAACTTATCGAGTTCAACATGATTAGATAGCTTCCAAAAAATTATTCAGAAAATATGCAATTGAATATTACAAACCATATTAACAACATAAAAATGATAAAAGATAATCATTTTATTTTAAATCATCAAAGAATATGCTTCGTTCTTGAATTAATGTTTTATTCGATTCGATAATCTTGTTTTATGAGTTAACGTGCACATCCTATTATTTGGATTCCAGTATCAATCTAGGAAAAACGTTGATTCATTTTCAATTTTATAAACTTCAATTTTCAGCCTAAAAACAGAATGCTTAAAGAGAAATGTATAAATCGTTACCAAATTGAATGTAATAATAGTGGTTTAATCGGAATGAAGTAATACTTAATAATATTTTAAAATGATTTTAAGAATTTTTATGAATACTATATTCCTTATAATTATTACTTTGTGATTACAAAATATAAAAATAGGAAAGAAAAATTATTCTGATCTTTAAGCTAGTTTCTTGAAAATATTACGAATACATATATAATTTATATATATATATATATATATATACGTAGATTTTATATATAATTTTAATATTATACTCCATAGTTAACAAAGACGAAATTTTTGAACAAAACAATTCTTTTATCACATGTCTTGTAATCTTATCAACAAAAATCGTAAAAATATCAAATCTCTTATATAAGGAATTGATAATGAAAAATATATTTTTATTTGGTTAATAACAAATTTTTCGATTTCCATTTAATATTTAATTTTTCGGAGTTGTTAAAAAGTTAAATACCATGACAATAAAACCACTCGATTGATTCATTATTTTAAGCAATAATTCAAACAATTTTTAGCAATAATTCAAATAAGTTTTAAAAAAAATTAGAACGAAATATGTGAGATTGAAGAATAACGTCATCTATTATTCATAACTACTTATTAAATGCAATTTGAGTTAAACAGCTGCTTGCAAAGTTTAAACGGTACACATTTATGCTATGCTATTCATACATGTGCTTTACCAATATGACTTTGGCAATAATTTATCTCTTTTTCTGATAAAAACATTATCTATTTATGCAAAACAAATATTTAGATATATTATAGTTATTTCTTAATACTAAAATAATTTATAATTCATAACGTAAAGAAAAATATATTTGCATTTCACGTGGTCCATTAATTTAAAATTCGTTGCTCTCAAAGCCCAAAAATTAGCATAGGAAATTGAACGTAATTTGTGTGCTGTTTACTACTGATGTATTTAGAACACCAATAAGTGATTACCTTAGCTTAAAAAATTAGAAGTTAAATTGTACTCTCGATGCTTTTTCTTGAATATAGAATCATAGTAATTAAGAGTATTTCTTTGCCGAAATAGAAGAATCACCTGCCGGAGATGCAGCTTAAAACATTTACGTGTATTATTAACGTTCGGCAAATTTTATCATTGAACAGAATATAGCATTGGTTAACTTCAGTTGCTTACGCAATAATCAACGTGCTCACTGAACCGATAAGTCCGCAGCTCGTGATAGAATTTTTATGAATTTTTCGCTTGGGCGTAATATTATATTTGCCCGGGAAACATTATATCTCTGCACTTATTTTACAAAAATGCACTGTAATTAGCCCTTAAAATGCTCCAATTTCGTAAAATTAACCGCGAATTTGTTTCTTATCAGCCACTCTAGTCAAGCAACAGCAACAAAACTGAGGAAAATTAATATCTAAAAATATAGCTTTTTATCATGAGAAACGTTTTTGTTTATTTTAAACAAATTGAATCTAGCACATACAATTCCGTGTACAGTAATAAACATTTTAAAAACCTTATCTTTCTTATTTTACTTGCTATCTTAATTTTTACTTATTCTCATCACAAGAATGCAAATATAAAAATAGTATAATTTTAATTCAGCAAAATGTACCTTGATCGTATAGGTAGATTTATAATGTAAACGAATGTCTCAGTATTTAGATTTAAATTTAAATTCTTTATTTCATATAATATCATTCATGAAATACAAAAAATATCAAAATAATTTCAATCTAATCAAATGAAATGAAATCTGTTATATTAAAACGTACACTTATTGTAAGTTCTAGCTTAAAGAATGTAAAACAAAAAACTTTAATTAAGTATACTTGCGCTTAATAAATTTTTCATTTCATTATTTAAACATAAATCATTTGTTAAAGCGTCACATCAACATTTAATTTAAAAAGCTATAAAGTTTATTTATATACTTTTTTTTACCTAAAACACAGTTATACGATAAAGCAGTAAAAATAATTTTAAATATGCGATAGCAACTAATTACCATAATTATAATGTGATACGGACTACCGAAGATTACGAATATCTTTTTCGCATAATCAATAGCCAAATTAAGGTATCCATGATTTATAAATACTTGCTTATTCTGTTGTGGCGATAAGCGTTCGCAATGAAAACTGATATACACTCTTTTTACAGCTGAGTAACAACGACACAACCGATTGTACATAACGCCTATTCACGTACCTGTTATTCTAGTTTGGTCACAATAAACGTGTAAAAATCAAAATAGTATAAAAAAATCACCCGTAGTTATGAAAAATTAAGATTACACTATTCTGAAAGCAAAACTGTGCCTTAGTTAACACTTTTTGTGAGTGAATTATATTTGTCTTGTATCTTAAACAGACCTCGAATTTGAAAAATAGACTAATTGTTATATAAGTTTTAAAAAGGAATGTATTTTTTAAAATATATTACAGTTATCATTAAATACGACATATCATTGATTTATAATCTAAATTTCGATAATGATAATAGTGATGATGATGATTAATTCAAATATATTTAATACTACTTTTAATATACCAGAAATATCACATCAATTAGAAGAATTTAATAGTAAAACTGCATTAAAACAAAATATACTAATAAGCAGCATGAATCATCCAAACCCATTGCAAGTTTTAAATTCTATTAAACCAGAATACTTTGGTTTCATTACAATTTAATTCAATTTACGTGAGAATTTCTTATTTTGGAGAATATTTTAAGGGTTAAATAAGATGCTAACGAGTCGCACAAGTAATCTAAATTTCCTAAATGTCATGTGCTTGTTATTTACGTAATAATAAACTATCCTCGAACTGAAAATGATTACAAATTATTTTAAAAGATGTTACGTAATTTAATACTTGTAAAATTTTAATAAATTTACCAAAACAATTAGATATATAGTTTTAAGTTTTTTATGGACTCGCATAACAGTTATACTTAAATAGAAATGTTTTAAATTCTTGTTTCGGTCAATTCAATGTTCAAAGTATTAAAATTAAGAATATCTTGCAATAACTGGTATTTTCTTTGAATATTTGCGTAATAGCTACAAAATATCTACTTGAACATTTAAATACTAAATGAAATTACGTTTATCTGGAATTTAATATTAAAAAATAACTCTCTACATATTATGAAGAGAGAAACTATTAGCATATTAATTGATATAAATGTTTATACAACAAGATTAACAATCAGATTTATAAGCATTAATTTTTCAAAGTTAAAAAAAAATATTTGGATTCAGAAATGTTAATATTAATTATAAGATTATTAGATAGTATTTCAGAAGCACTTAATTTCATATGTTAATAATTACATACTATTAATGTGATGAATAAAAAAATTAATGTTTGTAACTACAATAATAATAACTATTTCTAAAATTACTATGATCAATGTACAAGCAAACTACGTTTTTCCTTTAAAATGTTTATATTACATCTTGAAATAACAGACTTGTAATTTTATGTTTATTCAAAATACTACTCACATGGAGCTTAGAAAGAAAAGCTAAAAACTAAGTTTCTTATAAATAATTCTTGTATTTTCAATGATTACGAGTATTACAAATTCACAACAATTTCATCGATATCATCATTATGATTATATTAAATATTTTTTGAATATAATATTTAATAATGCAGATAATTTCTTGTAAAACATTTATGATAATTATTAGACATTAGAATGCCTCTTAATCATCTTGTGTTCAAACATAAAAGAAATCTAAATGTATTTGGTGCTAATAAATATATAGTGTATAATTTTATGGAAATATTTTGAATACAATATACAATATACAATATACTATATACTCAATATACTTGAGTACAATATACAATGTAACACTTTATATTGTACTTTATTTAGTCTATTAAATTATTATTTTCAAAGCAGCTTCGATTCCTTTAACATATAAAATACTTGACTATTCTGATAATAACTAGAACTACAGCTACACTTACAATTGTATTTTAAATCATTGTGATTCATTAAAACTTTAATACATAAATTATTTAAAAGTAGGCTTGGTTAAGTATTTAAAAGAACCTTAAAACAAAGCGATAATAAGTCAATAAAACGTTAAGAGATTTCAATTTGTTAAGTTTATTGTACTTTAAAGTAAAAAACATGAAAATTCGGAAGTTGTTGAAAACCTGTTATTATAAGCAAATATATTGTGTGGTTTGCAGATTACTACTTGTGTCGATGGATGCTTTTAATAGGGAAATAAGCGATCAAGACAGGTTATTTGTGTCGTTACCTTGAGTAACCTATCTTATCCATTTGCGATAACTATATGAACAACAAGCATCGAAGAGACTTGTTTACTGCTTAAAAAGTTATATGTGCAATATTAATCCTTTTACGATATTTCAAAATATTATATTCAAACAAAAATCTGTATAATTTATATTACAATTATATTACAAGTAAACAAATTACGTAACATTCAGAAAAAACCGTTAAAAATATTTGTTTATATATCAATGAAAGAGTATCGTTTAAACTTTGCATAATTATTAAAAGTGAAAGAAAAATATGTATGCAATATCGAAGAATCTATAATTATTTTTTTAAATTCATATACACACATATATAAGCTCCACTAGAAATGTATATTTTATGAATAATTACTTCTATCGTTATGCTATCATAATTTGCAGAAATCAATAATTGGTTCTTGTCTGAACCGAATATTCTATCGTGAAATACAAAATGAACGCAATTATATCAAACGTCAGCTAGTAAATGCCTTCTTATATGATTTTCCACGTTATGATAAGTAAACAAAATTTTACATTAATTTCTTGAATTTAAAGTAATGATTATTTACGCCTTATCGACTAGTTAAGTCATAGAATGTTTATAAACTATCATTTATTTTATTTTAATATTTCAATAAAAAAACATCATTTTATAAAATTCACACGACCTTATTTTTTATACGATTTTAAAATGATGATAAACTCACATGCACTAATTTTATTCTTACTAAGAAATTCCCAAGATATCGTTTAATAATAATAATTGGACTAAAATAATATTGGTTTCATTCAAACAGTTTATGAAGATAATAAATGTATTAAATGTGTAATAATTGAATGGATTAAACAATTATGTATAAAGTAAACAGTTGTAAATAATAATATGGATTTTTATCGTTTTGTGACAAATTGGGCACGTTAAATCTTTTGCATTTCCATATACGCATAGACAATGCCATAAAGTAATGAATATTATGGAGGATTTATTTAAAACGATAGAGCAATGAAATAACACGACTATTTATCAACGAAATAAGTTTTAAATGGATTGTTAAATAATATCCTTCATCGCGATTAATAATACCTGTAATTACGTTATTCCGTATAACAAGGTAACAAGTATAAGATAAAAAAAAACTGGAAGTTTTTTCAGTTATTTTTTCTTTCTAGCAATGTACATAATTTTCTTTTTACTTTATGAACTTTTTACTTTCATTTAACACTCTCTATATTTTTGAAAGAAATCTAAATTATTTTTTAAAGAATTAGTTTATATTCAGATTAAGCAAAACATATAAATACAATTACAGCTTGAATTATCGTAATGATTATTTTACTAACGTAGTAGTATTGTTTGATGAGCCACCATATATATTCTAATTTTAAAAGCTAAAAGAAGCATCATACTGATTTTTATTGAGTCAAATAAATAAGTGATTAAATTACAAAATTTATTTCAAATAAAATAGCCATTTTAATTAGATAAATTTTATCTAATTCTTTTTAATTAGACAGTATTTGTTAATTGATATAAAATAATAGCTTTTGGCTAAGTTTTTATAATCTTTTTAAAGTACATCTACTTACATGAAATTTCATATACTGCATTCAATGTTTCATCGTATGCTGTTATCAGTATTTGGATATTTTTTTATACTCTACTCTTCGTTTAAAAGTTTATCATATGTTAGATTTTTTGGTTTGAACTAAATTTAAATAAATTTCTATTAGTATGTTCTTTTACAAAGCTAAATGAATAATGTACGATGAATAGAATAATAAATCAATGTAATAGTAATAAACAAGCGTTTAATGTAAAAGCAAATGTTAAATATTAAAAATAATTAAAAAATGCGTTGAAAGAAGTGGTTGACTTTTTATTAATAAGTAGAGTTTTATTATATTTTTACTATATTTATTATATTTTATTACATTAAAAGTCTAACTATAGAATTTAGAGAGAAATAAAAATAAAACGTAATATCGATAACAAGATTAATTGATGTACACTGATTTTACTATGAAGAATTAATTTCTTCAAGATACACATTATGTTATCAATATATTTAGATCAATCTTCCTTAATAGAACGATATACTCACTCTCTCTCTCTCTCTCTCTCTCTCTTTCTAATTTGTGTGTGTATGTGTGTATGTGTGTACTCACTAGCATTTTCACGTTCATCTTCCTTGATAATCGTGTATTCTTTTCCTTCGATCCTTTTTCTCTTCGTTCGCCCTGGATTACCGTCTTTTCATGGTTACGGAACCATGATTACACTTTTATACTTGTAAGACATATTCTTCGAGTTTCATAATAGTATTAAATTATTGATAATACGATACTTTAACTTGATTTTTTTCTATTTTTAAATGTCTACTTTTTCTATATTACATCGTTTGCTAGAGCTACTGCGATGAGCCTTTTTAAATAAAAATTCTATCAGGTATGTTTTTAGCATCGATTTATCTTTAGTTAAAATTCCTAGATTTTGGGTATTTTTCATGGTAGTTCATCCCTCAAATGTTATAATTTTTTACGTCTGCAATTACGTGATTCAACTCCTAGAAATAATAGAACTGCTAGAATTTCTACATTCCGTAATTATCCTTCGCTCTTCGGAAGATTTCGTTTATCTGTTTATCCATATTTTAAACTATTTTTCTTTTTATCACGAGAATTTTCTTCCAACTCAGTTGCACTTTCGCTTTCTTCTTCCATTTAAATGGCTCAATTAATTTAAGGCTTATCTCGTCCAACGAGTTCTTGCTTAAAAAACTACTCTTCCTTTTGAGTTCCCTAAGTGGTTGGTAATGAGGAAGGTGGATATGATACGCAGATCATTGACATGTACTTTAGGTATTTTGGTTCACCCATGATAAATGGCTTTTGTTCGTAGTATATTATGGTTAATTTTCTACTAGGTATTTGTTTATAATACTTGATCAACTGAGATCTCTCCTTTATCTAGTTCATACGATTACTAACATTCGAGAATTTAATTTACACTTCTTCTTTTAGTTTTGTTCTAGTAATTATTCGAATAATCATTTTCGAAACATAGTTTAATATTGTTTAGCTTGGTATTAATTTATATAACTTAGTGTAGCTTTTTTCATTGCAATTATTTATATTTTTTTGTTGTTGTCTTGCATAGCCTGTTTTCCGAATACATCTTTTTTCTGTAAGTTTGCTTGCAGGTCACGTGTGTACTATATTTTTTTTCTTTTAAGGCGCTTATAATCAATATTAATTAGGTTAGATGTGCTCTTCAATCTTACGGCTGCATGGGTTGAATACGAGCTGTGCTTTCGCTTTAAATCGTCTATTTCTCCTTATATGTTACTCGTCCTTCGACTTGTGTGTATTATTTTCTTTCCTAACACATAGGCAATTCGTTCTCTCTCTCTTTCTCTTTCTCTCTCTCTCCTCTCTCTCTAGCGTATTTACAAATACATTATTCAGACATTTTTATGTACACTCTCTCTTGATGTTCCATGCGTATTAAAAAATTTATATTTCATACTCATTTAATTTTTCTTAGTTCATACCTAGATGTTAACTCAACTTTTCAATTATAACAATTACAACAAATTAACGAGAAATGCAATTAAATTATATGTCTTCACTAATAGAATAGATAAATATCATTTATTATATTATGTGTATTAATATTTTGTGCTTATAAGTATAGGTATTAAGTGTAAAAGTGAATATTTTTTGTAATATTGAAATGTGTATGAACATATGTGTCTGTATTAGACGCATATTTTGTATTTGATAATTAAGCAAGTAAATTGTGTTTTTATTCAAGCAGGTAACGATCATATAATATTATTAGAATAAAACTTTGAATTAGCGATTGTTACGAGCAACAATAATCTCCGTTTATAAGCAACGAAACTAAAATGTAATAATAATGCTAATATTCCGATAATATATAACAATTTAAATTTCAGTTCAAGAATAAATTAATTTTTTAGTTACAGCTATTCAATAAAATTTTTGAATAATTTATAAAAGCAGTAAAATATAATTTAACAACTTCTTGATAAATAATTGGTCAATTTATAAGTTTCAGTATGCAAAGAACAAAATCCTTTCGTAATGTAAAAAACTAATAAGATGACAATTATAATTAAGTTAAAAAATAAAAAGGTCAAAGATGTTGGAGGTTGTGTATTCATAAAATATTTGATCTGCTGAATAAAATACGTGCACTGATTTTTTGAGGGACTTTTTAAGATTAAAGAGATTTGTATTTTTATGTAAATTCTCTTTACGTATTAATACTTTGAAAACAAATTAAATTTTATTATTCGACAAAATTTAAAATTTTTAATAACATTATATAATTAAAAATCATATATTTTTTATAAAAATATATGTAAAAATTAAAATTAAGTAATTAAATGTGATAAATTTATTGCGGAAAACCTTTTGCGAGTTCAATACGCAATAATGAATGGTATATATATATATAATAACAATTCTTTCAAGGAAATTACAAATCAGATAAGTGTGATCATAAATTTGAAATATGAATGATCGATTAATAAATACCAGGTTTAAAAAAATATTGATAACTATCAAATCATTACAAAAAATATTCCTATTCATAGAAAAGTTTATGAATTTAAATAATTCATTCAGAAGAATATTTACTCACATTTTAACTATAAGAAAATGATAAGCAAAACTATATAAGATAGTTTCATTCACTTGAAACTGTCTACATAAAATAATTTATTTCGTATAAATTAATTCATGGAAATTGTACAATTTTAATGCACTTCTTCGCTCTTCAGTACTTGCTCGAAATTATTTAGATTAATATATATATCAAGAAAATATGTGAACTACATGCACATGTTATTAGAATCTTAAGATTTTTTTTCAAAAATATAAAACAACTTTGAAAAAAAAACCGATTATCACTAAGCATGTTTTTAATTAAACATAAGAATTACTGAATTCTGCTTTTATTAGAGGAAAAATAAAATTAATATGTTTTCTTTATTAATCATAAATCTAATTTTTAAAAATTTCACGTACTTCCTTATTTAATCGGTACACACATACATAAGATTCAACTTACATCTTTAACGCAATAATAATATTCATAAGTTCCATTGCAGTTTAACAAATTTCTTGACATCTTAATAGATCTAAAACATATGACTATGAGTTTTTGTGTGAGTGTGAAAAGATAAAAATTTATTAGACTTTGTTGAATCGATTAAATCGAATTATAAGACTTCGGCGTTTTAAGTATATAGTAACACGATAATATCCAATTTTGGAAGACGCATGTACTCAACAAAAGTAGATTCAAACTTTGTTATTCATATAATCTTTGTGAGTTAATATCGTTAAAGAAAATGCATTATGACATTATTAACACCATTCTTAGTTGAAACTTATTCAAACAACTTTTCGTAATTTATATTTTTAATTGAGGATTCTTTCAAATAATTATAAGAATATTTATATACATATTTTCAAGTTTCTGCTCTCTAACTTACTCAACACTTATGTCGATTTTTAATCAACCTGCTTTAATATTACATTCTCTTTATAATTCTATATAATTCTTTCTCTCTCACACGTATATTCTCTCTCTCTCTCTCTCTCTGTCTCTCCAATTGTCATGTATATACCTACTCTCCCACCCACATAAATCATATTAAAATAATTATAAAATAGAAGTAAATTTTCTAGCCTAAAATAATAAATTATATTATAATTTATTTTTTGATCTTAAGAAATTTTTAATTTTCAAGGATTTACGATAATCAGTTAATCTTCTTACTAGATATCTTTAGAATGTTTTTAAAGAAGTTTGATAAAATAATTTTCTAATGATATGAATTATATTCTTGAACTTCTCAAAGTTAGTATTAATTACCTTTATAAAGGAAAACTTTACGGTATTAGTAATTTTATGATTTTTTATTTAAAATACCTATACGCGAGCTTTAATATAGGCAGAAAAACAATTCTTTAAAAAAAAAACACGTTGTTTTATTTCAGATAATTATTATAGTGTTATTATTTTCTATTTTTATATTCTGTTTTCTAATTAAAATTTCTGTGGTCATTTACATTAAAATTAAATTAAAATACTACAATTTCTTGTAATACGATTGCATATTAATTTATTTTGTCAATAGTATTTAATGATAAAGAAATATTTAATGAAAAAGAAAAAATCTGTAATTGAGTTAGGTGATGAAAAATTTTTTTAGTTTTGTTATAATGTTACGACAAATATGCTACTTATTTTAAATTACTGATTACAAACACATGTGGTAGGACAGTTAATAGTCTTTATGTTATCTGTGGTTTGGTATTTACGTTCTCCAAACTCCAAATAAGTCATTTACTGGCAAAATTCCAGTTAGTGACCGGTAAGTATTTATGAAAGTATTGGAAAAATATATAAATATAATATATTACTAAACGTAGGAACATAAAATATTTTTGTCATTTAAATATTATTAATTAATCTTTCGCATTTATAAAATAATAATACCACTTCTTTTATAAGATTTTTTAAAGTCTAGATAATAAAAGTAAAATGCAAAGATCGATATCAGTTCATTAAAAATTATTACGTTATATTCACATACTGCAGTAATACCGATAAATATGTATTAAAAAAATTATTAACCACACAATAATACATAAAATAGACTTATAAAATAAAACTAAAGTATGTAGTATAAATAAATAATTAATGGCTTGTCTAGATGAATGTTAATTAAGTATCTTGGGTATTATAATTCTTACAATATTAAATATTTAAAAACATTTATGAAAGGCCTTAGTTAATTAATATCTCTAATTAGAATTTTTTCACCAATCTATTACCTAATATTGAAACTTGAGAATTTCTTTTTCTATCTTTTTCTTAAGATAAACAATAAATAAATGAATAAATAAATATAATTAAATGTAAGTATATATTTAATATAATTAAGAATATGCGAATAAATAGGGTATTATCAATTTACTAATGTTGAATTATTTGAAAAATGCTTTTAGAACTTATGCAATAGTTGTGTAAGTACGTTCTGCTAACTGTAACAATTGCTCCTCGATGAAAGACAATTCCCACTACACAATTTTTTTATAAATATATTGATAGAAATGAAAATCGATTTATTAATTTAAAGTCGGCGTTACCGCTATTCTTCTTTTTTGTTTTTATCGTTGGTTCGTACCAGGATATAAAATAAGTTTATTTATTGGTCATCTTAAGTTATACATAAATAATATAACGATATGCATGTATAAATGTACAAATTATTACTAACGTACAACAGCCACAAAAAATTTTTATGCAAATATTCAACGTATCTACGATTGTTTGCAGAACCGAGGAATAAAGCAATTTCTTTAATGACAAGCAATAGTATTGATCTTATGAGACGGCTAATTAATTTACATAATTGGTAATTATTAATATTCTATAATATAACTTGCTTTCAGAAAAGTTATAAATATATTTTTTGTGACAAATCACAATAATAAATTTCAAGGAAGTGCTTTCAAAATTGCGTAAAAATAATCTTTGCTGAGTAATTTGCTTCGATGAAATGTCAAACTATTACAGAATCTAAGAATGAACAATTTTCTAAATTTTCCAAATACGTTCTTCTAAAACACATTCTTGTACGCCTTCGAAACCTCACGTGTGATACTTTCTAACTCTGAGACGATGCTCTGCAATTCGGTGTAGTTAACCGATACTTCAGCTTCCGGTCTCACGACCGAAGCGACAAAACTTGACTACGTCACGGGCGTCCTGAATCCAAAATAAGCTATAGAGGTTAAGAATGTCATTATAGATATCACACGCAGTGGTATACGACGCTTTAGACGGACGCTCATAGAGCATCCGAGTTTATCGCGAGGCGAACGAATGTGGCGTCTTTTCAAACGTGAGGCAATGGGCGACCGCAAATCGTAGCAATTTTCACGACCTATTCAATCTTCAAGCGTTTGCGGATGGCGCGCACCTTCGAGCGCAGCAAATAATTATCCGCGGCCAGAAGAACATTTTGCTGGACAAAGTTGTAATGATTACAAAGGCCATTGCGCAAGCGACTTGGAGCACGTTGTTATAGGTTGCCGACCTCCAAACAAGGGCACCGCTCGAAACTCTGCTAAAGTAAAAATAGCGCAGCTGGCACCCGATCTGAGCGAAGAACTGGCATTAATATACAACGTATCAAGCACAATGTGTTGGGTGCAATGTTCAACACACCGACAACCCGTGATCGCTTTTTCTTGTTCCTGCTCTCTTATCTAGCTCACGTAGGCGCCACTAGTTAGGGAGCAGCAGTTGGTATGGCCAGTACTTGCAAGCAAATACTTTTCAATTCGAATAATCGAAAAGTATTATCCGGTCTTTCGGAGAAGTTCGAGAAATATAACGTTGAGGCGTAAGTGAAATATGATTTGTATCGTCGCTTTATCATGAATTTCACTAAAATCCATGTCTAAAAATACGTTTAGTAACGATAAGCACGAGCTTCACGGCATACCTGGTGCGTCGTGGATCGGTAGGAAACTTTATGTCCGTATTAACTCGCAATTCAAACTCATGATAGTCGATACAGTTATCTTATTGAAAGATAATGATAATTATCAGGTCAATTTTTGATAATTGACAAGCACTGAAATAAAGATTTCCTATTGACAGATTAAACTTTTGAGCCTGTACTCTGTTCTTCAACATCAATTAGGTTTGTGACCCCCCCCCACCCCACCCCACCCCCTCAATATCTTTGCCTATTACACGTAAAAAAAGAATGTAGTCAATCATTTACCATTACTATTACTGCGTTTCCGGTAGAATCGTGACAAGATCTCTGCATCGTAGATAATTAACTCATTGTATCAAATCTAATACTGTTGGATGAGTTTTCTCGTTTACTATTCTTCCAGTATTATATGCACTCTAAATATGATTTCACTTGGAAAAATAAATATGGTAGTAGTTGGTGAGTAACTAGTATCTAGTGATAGTAACTAGTGTGGCGCAGCAAATAAACAACATTCTTATTAACGAGTCTGTAGACGAAAGAATACGTTTTTCGATAACACGAGGAAAAAACATACCTCACGTAAAATATATTTTAAATATGTTAAAATGGTTGGTATCAGGCCGTAATTCATATAGTCGTCATTTTTATATTTTCATCAACATTAAGAACTCGAGAGCGTCAATCGACCGATTATGCAAGCATATTTATTCTTAGATAAAGACTGATTAAATCTTTAACGTCGTTTAACAACATCCATAATCAGTAAAAGAAACGTTCAAGAATACATAGATGTCAACTTGGATTGATTTAAAATTTCTATTTTTTCCATCGATGATAAAGAAAATTGCAGTGGTCACGTTACGCGCAGTCCGACGCGTAAAACGTACATCCACATATGAAAACACGTATAATAATAATAAATATTAATACGTGGTAAGATGCACTATTGTTTAACAATCGTTTGTTTTGCTATTAGAACTCACGTCTTACCAATGGCTTCGGTGATTCATTTTAAAGAGTTGCTTTTATATTTCTGAAAATACAACGAGTATTTGATAATTTTTCTTTGGCACCTCTAATGTTTTCGCGGATGCATGAATACTATAACTTTATGTTATGAAATATGATTTATCGATTCAGTAATATTAATAATATTATTTTTGCACTTCAAAAACCGCTCTTGGATTTATGCTCATTTTATTCTTCATAATTATACGCTCACGAATTTTATTGACAAGCGTAACGATGTTCTAATGCACATGTTATCCTGAGTTGCAATAATGACTTCTACTAAGTGTTTAAATCAAAAAGCCCTTTATTCACGTTTGAATTCATAATTATTTCTGAATACCTTTGGTAATAAATCAAAGAAATCCGAATGACAAAGTGTCAAAATGATTCACTCTATGTGCCAAATAATATCGAATTTATTCTTAAAACTAACAGTTCGCATCATTAGGATTAGGCATTTAAATTTAGGGGAAAAATTTGAAGCTTTTTCAATGTTAACTTTCAATAAAAACGACGAAGTTTTAGTTAGCATTTAAGCTTTTAAAAGAAATTTTGAACGAAAGTATTTATATTCGAGCTTCTAATGTAATAATTGCTTTTATTGGCAATTCTTTATTATTACTAGCGTAAGAAAGTAGACTGATAAAAAAATTGAACATTTATTAATTGGTTAATTTTTAATATAAATCATGTTAGTCATTTCGCGTATCTACATCCTTATTAGAGACAAGGCATTGAAGCTTAGAAACCTATGAAGTAAAACTTGATTAAACCAGTTGGAGACTCAATTATGTCCCCCTAAAATATGAAATAAAGCTAACAGTGTCCCATGTTTTATTTATAGGCAATTGCGCTACGCTTCATTTATCTCTCTCTCTCTCTCTCTCTCTCTCTCACACACACACACACGCTCTCTCCACCCCTCTCGCACTTGTTCTTTCTTTCGCTCGCTTATTTTCGCTTCTCTTATTCTAAGTTTCTCAATTTCTATCTAATAATATTTCTAAGTAATTAAAATAAAGATTTAATTGCTCAACCATTACTTACGTTATGTGTATTACCGAATTTACAAGTTTCAATGAAAATACTTTGCATATTATCACGATGCGTATGATTCTTAAGAAAGCGTGGTATTTTGGAAATAGTTGATAATTTTTTTTTATCATCTAACTTGAAGTAGATAATCTATATAACTCAAATAATGACAAACAACGAAGTAACACCTATCACAATTTGATAAATAAATTCATTGAGTTAAGTGTGATTTTAATTTATTTTTTAAATAAATATTTTTCATATTTTCGATAAAAATTTCTTTATTACCTATTTTTATGATTTATCAATTTTCATAAACTAAAATGTAAGAAAGTAAACGAACGAAAGTTAGTGAGCAAAAAAAAAAGTAAAATAAACAATCATTATAATCTTAATAAGCAATTACCAAGTTTCATAATTACCAAACACCGAACGTACACCGATCAGTTTATTTATCCTTTAGTCTTAATTGTTTTCCAATTATAATATATCGGAAGAAATTTTCCTGTAGTAAATATATTTACATAAAACCATACGATAATAACATAAAATGTATCAGCTAATGATTAACTCCTTGAATTTCGTATAAATTTCGTAATATAAATTAAATCCAACGTTCATTTCCGGACTACTAGGTGATTTGTCAATCGGTAATGACATTAATTCATGTTTGATTTACCAGTAAAAAATTATCTCCAATATTTCATCTAATTCAGATATACCTTTTGTTTTTTTATCTATCTTAAACGAAAAATTATTGCGTACAGCGGCTTTATCTTTCTTTATCGTAAAATTCTTCGTTAATAATTATTTCTCAATAAAAATATGCTATTTGCTGATTGATAGAAGAACGCTTTTAATATATATTTCTCTTTATAATCAAATTAGTATGTTACATATGTATTATAATATTGCTGACTCATTTGTGTCGGTTGTATAAAAAAAAAGTAGAAGTATTTTTGAAAAGTGTAAGGATTCTATTACTTGGCATTAATTGATGTTTTGTGAGACATTTAATCAGTGTTCTTTACTCTGCAAATCAAAGTTTGCAATATTATTTTACACAGATTTGACAGGTCTTTATGAGAAATTTGACATCATTTATGTTGAAAAATTTCCAAAATTAGATAGAACTTTTTGCAATTGAATTTTAAATTATTTGTATATGTTACATAATGCTTTTTCTAATGGCGCGTCGTGCGATCAGAGCATTTTGTTCACTGGGTCATTTACATCGGCTAACGTATAATTTCGTTACACATACTACTATTCTAAAAATGCAACTGAATGCAGTAGAGTAATTAAGAAAATACTGAATAATATGAACGTACTTTTCAGTTTGAAGTCACTTTCACTCATAACTTTGGCAGATTTTTGTCGATTGTTTTTCTTCAAATCAATCGTTCAATCTTCGTCGATCGATCTTCAAATCCAATTTTTTCTTGAAATTGAGTCAACATTATTGGTCAGTGTTAAATACTTGAGAATTAAATTTAGATTGATCTTTACTTGATTTAATTTAATAAATCTAAGAGGCATCGACTCAAAAAGCAATTGACATAAATTAAAAAACTGTAAATTTTTTTAATTTGCAGTTGACTGAAGGTGAATCTTCACTCCAAACACTCAGACTATTCTTAAAAAAGTTTTCCATTTGGAATGAGTATAAAATGCTCTTGAAAGATATAGAGCGATCGAAAACAATATTACTCAAACAGTTGAGACAAGAATAAATACGACTATGTCCACTACTTATGAATAATAGTCATTTTCAGAAAATTACTTTATACTATAGTATGTACTATCGTAGATTTCTTTACATAGTTGAGAATTTCTTAATCAGACTTTCGTTTAGAGTGAGATGACTCTTCTGACTTTCCACGACCTCCGAAACAGTCGTAGATATAATTTGATGCATCGTACATGTATCCTCTTAACCATCATTGGTGGAGTTTACACGTAGAAGAGTACGACCTACGAAGTGTAGCGACGCTTTGGCTATCCGCAGCTTATTTCGCTCGTTAGGTTTGATCGGGGAGACGAAATGGAAAATAAGGATGAGATTTCTCTTTACTCGATGTTTATGTCAACCTCTATTTGCCACCAATGCTGAAACTCATGATTCAGCGATTATAAGTATGCGACGTCGAAATCTAACGTTTATTCCGTCAAACTGTGAACACTCAACGGACGCTTTTCAACTTTTAGCGGGTTCGTGTGACTTTTATTTTGAATTGCGAATACAAATATTTAGTCGTTTATATTTAAACATTGGCATAAGCCATTTTAGAGACATTGTCAGCTTGTGCAAAGTCGTTTTATTCAATTTGCATTCGTTTCAAGCAGCATGTATTATTGTACTTCTCTTTATTGTACTTGGAAAATGTGAAAATTTGTAAATAATTCTGTTGGCCAACCACGCAGTTTCACGGATTAGGTTATTTCTTCACATTTAATTTCTAAATTATTTCTCTTTTCAGACACGGTAGAGGTAACAAGGTGTGCTCATTTCCCGAACATATTTTCGCTTCATGTTCGAAATGAAGAACGAACCAAGTGGTGTTACAAATGACACGGGGTAAATTCTATCTATATTCACCCCTACATTACACGCGTATATACAGAAAATCTCTCCCTCTCTCCCTCTCACCCTCTCTCCCTCTCTCCCTCTCTCCCTCACTCCCTCTCCCACTCCCTCTCTCTCACTCTCTCTCTCTCTCTCTCTCTCTCTCTCTCTCTCTCTCTCTCTCTATTTGTGATGTCACCTGAACTGGTTGCCTCTCATGGGCTAATGAACTTACACGTTGGCATGCCTTGTTACTTCCGCCATACCTGTCCGATTTCTCTTACCGTATATTTAACTTGGAAAAAAAAAAAGATTCAAAAGTTGGAGTACTGAAGTGCAACTAGCGGCCTGCCGACCATCTCTGTATTTTGTTTGAAATTCTTCCCACGTGTTTGATTTACAGTTTCGTTAAAACTGTAAATTAGCTGTTAAAACTGCTATTAAGAATAACTAACGCTCATTAGGAAGTAAATAATGACGATATTAACTTTTTACTTAAAAAGTAATTTTTCGCGCTTCAAACTAAGTTTGGCTTTCCTACAAAATTAAATCTTATCAAGAAAAATTTATACAAAAGAATTAAAAGAGATATTTGGTATAAGATTTTTAATGTTAAAGATCGATTTAGTTTCGTCAGCGAGAAAGAAAATACAAAACGAAAGAGAATTCAACTTCTTTTGAATATAAAATTCTATTTGCACATTAAAATCAGTGAGCGCAACGATGCAACGTGAAAAATGACAATACTTCGTAAAAATTGAAAGATACGAAAATATCTTCAACTTCAATTGCTCTCTTCGTATCTTCCTTTTATAAAAGTAATCATTACTTTTAAATTACTTCAATGATTCGCATAGTTTTAAACAACAAGAATGCTTCTTTTATTACGAAGTTACGTATACATTTTTCAAAAATATTTTAATGAACATAATGTCCATTCAGTTTTTCTCGTTTCGATAAATCAGACTATTTGATATTAAAAGCAAATAATAAAACGAAAGCATTTCTTCTCAAATCGATTAGAGCACGTAGATGAAAATATATCTAATGATACTATCGGAAAAAAACTTCAAGGAAACTATCACAGTAGATTCAATCAATTGTACATATAATAAAGGATTAATATTAAATTTCTTAATAATTAGTTTTTCATTTATAACATTTACTAACAAACAATCAATAAAAGTCGTCTATAAATCTTTTAATAATCGTAATAATTTATAAGTTCAAATGCAATTATATTTTTTCTATAGTTTGTACATTCTATAGTCGATTAGCTTAGATAGACGAATGATGAGGAAATATCAATTTGTAAAAGATGAGGAAATATCAGTTTCTTAAATAAGATTTTGACTAAAAAGTGAACGTTTTGTACATGTAATATTGTATATTATTTCAACATTAATAGATGTTTTAATTAAAAATATTCATGAAATTATATTTATTATTTAAGGAAAGCTTACGCTTAATTGCAGACGAAAGTAAAGCAATAAATATCATTTTCTTAAAATATAGTCGTTAAATTACTTTTATTACATTATAACTAGTTTCACTTTATATTTCTTTAATTTTTAATCCTGTCTTGTGTAAGATGCAACAAAATAAATTTAGTTAAATTTTATATCATAAATTTAAGTGCATATTAAAGTTTATTTGGTAAATATAGTTCGTAAAGCATATTCCTATCTTATAATACTGAACTTCTATCAAAATCAATGTTTTTCTATAGTAATTTGAAAAAGATCCCATTATGTGATTTGAAAACTAGGACAAAATTTACTATTAAGGCTACACAGTGATCAAATAAAAAATTCGCTTGAAGCATTCAGCAAAAAAGTGAAAAATTTAATCAAACAAGCTTTTAGTGATTTCCACATTTCTTATCAAAAACATATGGATATCAAAGATTAACCATGGATCTCTTAATATAATAATTTTTAAGAAGATAATATATAATATTTTTTAAAATTGAAACTATTCAAATTTGTGCAGATTAATTAATTTAAATGTTGCTGATACTAAAGGCCAAGGCACAATGAACTTAAAAAAACACACCGAATCTATTTTGACATTAAGAAATGTCACAAAAACAACTGAAGATAACTATAATTAATAAGATAGAGTAAAAGAGAGATATATTCAGTTAAAGTAAATTAAAGTGATGGAATGTTGAATAATGGAATGGAATGGAATATTGAATTTTGCTTGAAATTACATTGATTGTAATTAATAAATCTAACTTTCACTTTTAAAATAAACAGAGAGTAAGTTTTAAATTAAAAGACACAATTTAACTTTGCCGTTTTTCAATTATAATAACTTAATGCTTTGAAAGTTTGAAAACCAATACGTCGTTGACAAGTTATATAAAGAATTACCGTGTATATATCTTATTTTTACTTTCATATATAATTTCATTTAAGGATGAATGTGCATATTCACTATTCGTATATTACACTAGGTAAACCAAATTGATATGATAGAAATTTGATCCTGGTATAAGTGCAGCATATTCTGCTTTGTTACACAATATCTGCATTCATTTGTGCACACATGCACCTGTGAATATCTACGTATATAATGCTTTACACTTCATTCTGTCCACGGTTGTATACGAACATATTCTCCCTCCATTTCCAATATTTCTTTCACTCCCTTCTCCTTCTTTCTCTTTTCTGCCTTGTCTCGTCAGTCATCACTCGATCATGTAATAACTAATAATATGTCTTGCCATCTTTTGCTTAAATTACTGCTCTGTATCATTGCTTCATACCAATAGATTGCTGAATGTCTTAAACGTGTAAGCATTAGTACAAGCACACTTTGCAGACACACGCGCGCGCATCTTTTAAAAAACAAAATATTAGATATCCTATCTATTCGTATTATTATTATCTTGCGTAATCCGAAGAACAAGCACAGATTAAAGTATCTTTCGGAACTATTATAATATGTTGTGAACTTTCAAATCTCCATACAACGCGTTCAATATAGTAAATTCTAAAATTGTAACTATTTTACACCACTTCAGCCATTGAGATAATTTCCAAAACTACTCCTTTGTAAAGAACAATTAATCTTATTTCTCTGTTTCAACTCTGTGAAAATACACACATCATAGACATTCAAAATTGAATTTTCGTAATAAGGCTAAAAGATTCAATTCATTTTAATAAATTCTAAAAAGGCTTCAGGAAACGAATAAACATACACTAGCTATAAAGCATAAGACTCAAAAATTCTATTAACTTTATATATATATATATATATCAACACTTTATTTTTAAACAATTATATTAGTATTTAAACAATTAATATAGAATATGAAAACGGATAATAATTTTATTAGTATCTATCCTTCATGGATAAATTTTAATACAAGTTAACTTTGTAGAATGTCTTTTAAAAAACTTTTATTTAAACTCTATACTGTCATTTATAAGATCAATTATGGATATCAATAAGACATGAATCTCTAAATCTATTAACATAGAGGTCAAAAGTATTAGAAAAACTCTTTAATATTCAAAATTTATATTGAAAAATGCATTTATTAATAGTTAATCGTAAATAGTAGTTATTAGTTATTAATTATTCAAAGCCAAAACAAAGTACTTCGATAGGTTGATGACAAATAAAATGACAAATAAAATACTTGAAAAAATTAATACATTTTATATTTGAATTATTGAATAAATAAAATTGCCTTATTTATAAAGTAATTATAAATGATATCAATTCTTCTTAGAAAATATTTTTAAAAAATATATAATGTTTATCTATAAAATATAATTATTCTCATAAAAGTATCTTTTTAAATATAGAGTTAGTAATAATTACTACTACTACTAATAATAATAATAATAATATAAAAATTGAACATATTTTTCGTCGAATATTAGATTATAATAAATAAAATGTTAACTTTTATGAAAGAAGGATGAAGTATAAGTCGCTTGAATGAGTGTGTGTAGTGGTTATATATTATACCGCATTAGTTAAACCGAAACGAGATACAATAACTTACGGTGTACGTTTACTGTCAACCATTCGGTTCATTAACGATGAAGTTGTTTTTTTTGAGTATTATGAACAGCTTTCCTAAAATTATTCGATATTATCTGACACTACGCGAACTAATTCATAGCTACTGTTTGTTTAACTGAAACAATTAATATTTCATTACATGCACCACTATGTACCGAGATTTTAAATGCAATTAACATAAATTGTTTACAAGTAAACGTTTTATATTTGTATGTTCTGAACTTAACTCTTTTAAATGAGAGTAGTCGGAATTGAATGTAGGTACCTGAGATAAAAAAATAGTATACATTTTATAAATGAATAAAATATCAATTTATAAAAATAAATTATCAAATTAATATGGCAAACAGATATTTCGTACTAAATGCCTTATTAATCCGATAACTTGAGAATAATTTAATAACAAACTTTTTATAAATATCTTTTGAATTTTCAGCATGAATGAAAGTTAAGACTTAATTTTGTTTTCAAAATTATTTTACTTTTCGCCGTCTACTAATGCACTTTTATGTAAGTATGAAATATTTATATAAGTTATAATTACGTTCATCGTAAAAGAAGAACTTGCTGGCGAAGAAAATATTCTAATGTTTATTACGAATTCAGTACCCTTTTAAGTACTTAACAACATTTTAAGTATTTTCAATTAGAATGTAATTTAATGATGGTTAAAGGGATGAAATGCACAGTCGTGTTTTAGTCCATTTTTTATCTCAAGTAATTCCGACAAATTAACTTTCCACTCGTACACTTTTATAGCTGCCATTAGATATAATTGCACTTTAATTAAATATTAGCCTAACTAATTTTTCTACTCTTGATTAAATTAAAACTGATTATACTTTAGTTATTTTAATAGGATCATATACTTGTATGAAATCTGCAAAAAGTTGTTTTATTATTTCACAAACTGTCGTTTATTCTTTTAGTAATCTTTCGAGGATGAGTATACCTCGACTATATAATACAGCAAAACTCGGATCGATATATTTACGTCTCTATATCTTCTACAAATGTTATACATTTATATAACGTTCCTTTTGAAATAACAGTCAAGAGCCGTTGGAATTTTCATTTGAAAAATGTATGGACACAAGTTTGATCGAATTTTACAAGCACACGAATAAGTCTTTTTTTGACTGCTTGTCGTCAGAGTGGAAGTAACAAGGAACTGTTGTAAGAGAGGTTAGCTAAACTCCATAATTCCATGTCGAGAAATGTTATCGATATAACAGAAGGTAATATGATAAGTCTGAGCGATAGACAAACGATTGAGGTTCTTGGCGTAAAGATAGGGACTTCTCCAGTAAATCGTTATTAAGTTATTAGGAATACAAGAGTAAATTTACACGGCCAATTCAATAAGAGCTTATAATTAATGAGGAAAAAACAAATCTTTATAATTATATATGGGCTTACTTTCATATTTTCAAAATTAGTATTTTCGTTATCATATTTAATTACGTGAATTTCAATACATTCTGTTTAATGCAAGTATCTGCACACATTTATTAGTTTATCCATGATTTCTCAATGCACCAAGTTAAGCAGTTGCATTTTCCATTAATCTACAGTTTACGTAATAGCAGTTTTGATTGATAAACAAAATTTATCTACCGACTATTTTGTCTTCAGTTTTTAATTAGTTTTGATTGAGTTCTAATTGCAACCAAAACTAATGAGATTTACAATCTGTATCTCTGAAAGATATAATAATTTAAAGCGTTGATAGAATATCTTTCATTGAATAAAAGAATTATAGTGCATTAATTTCTTATTTATTCATGATTATTTGTATATGTACAAGCATGTTTTAAAGGTATAAAAATGCAAAGAATTTACTAAAATATTACTTTCAATGCTATTAGGTATAAAACTATTTTGTGCAATTATTGATTTGTCGAAAATCTATCAAATCAATATTTGAATTCAACACGAAAATCTTTATATTCTTTGATTTTTTTCTTCATTTCCTAAATGTCACTTGTATATTAAACAATATTATTAAAAATTTTCTGTATAAGGATATAATAATATGATAATATACTCGGTGTAATCGTATATCATGAATGAAAGGCATTTATTTATGAACTTATCCCCCCCAAACACTATGGATAATTCACAATTTTTAAGAAGTTTATTCACAGACTACGTTGATTCATTTAATCAAAACATTTCTTTTCATTAAATCAAAGTACTATTTTGTTGCAAAATAGGTAGTCTATAAAAAATTTTTGAACGATATTATCGATAGTCTCGTTTAGAGTGAATGCATAACTTCTTTAACCTATTTAAATAGAGATGTTATGATGTTTTTATTTCTCCAGGCTGAACCTTGAGTTTAAAAAAACAAACAGAAAAAAGTCACTTCTACTCCAGTTTAGATGATCAATCGATTCGAACTGTAATTCGTCATTTTTTGTCACGGCAGTCGACAAAATACAAAACGATGCTTTGTCTTAATAAAATAATACTTTCTTCTTCAAATAAGCCTGTTAATTAATAATGTCTATTAGGTTCCTGTAATTGTTCAGCCTCTATAAAATGAATTATTTTATAGAGATACGACTGCAACTTTTGGTATCTCTAATTTTGATTCGATTTTTGATCGTTTTCAAGCACGATTAAAGAAATTTTTTCGAAATTATCGGTCATGGTTGCAGTTTTTGACCGATTCGAATGCCCGTCATCAATCAATCGACTATCATTACCTTTAAATTCAATTATCCATCATTCTATGGTTACAGGTGTCGAAGCAAAGACAGGTGTCCTCGAAATTAGTATTCAATTTTGTCTTTAATTGGTCAAGGTACATTCTAAATGAAAAAAGTTAAGCATAGTATGATATGCAATTTTTTCTATTTTCATAAAAATACTAACATCGTCTACGCAGGCGAATTTCGCTCAACGAGTAAGTATCGGAAATCACGGAAATTTTTAAAGGTTTCTTATAAAATACATACGATTGCGAAACAGGAGTGAAAAGAGCGGGTAACATTGTATTCTCATAAAAACTTAAAATTTTTTATACTTCCCATTTGTTTTACTCGAGAAAAAGCCATTAACATATTTATTTCGTTCATAAAAAAACTCAATATTACCAGTACGTATAATATAACCAGGCGTCAATCCGTAATTCGCGAACGCACTGAGATATAAAGAAACATTCGTCACATTATTATCGTATAAGCTTCATAAAGTGTATGATCATCATATGTACCGATAACAATTTACATATAATAATCTAATATAATAATATACTAAAAGTAATAATTACTTTGTTTTTTAAATTTTATCAACGTAAAAATACATGAATTATTATTTACAATATATGTATAATACAAACTAAATAAACATATTGAATTCTATATTAATTCTCTTAAAGTGAAAACACACTGTTGCCTAGTAAAATTTGATTTTAGTAAGTATGGTCATTTTCTCTCTATTTTGAAGTGAAACTTACGGATCGTTTCTTGTAGTCTCAACTGAACGTGGAAGGAAAATAGTAGAGCAGAAAATCAACTTCAATAGAAATTGATTCTGCAAAGCGAGTGGAAATTCCTCTTTAATATATTCAATATGCAGTCATTTTTTTTAGGTCTAATTTATTTTTTAACAAAGGTAATACTTTTTAAAATAATTCTCTCGAAAATTACGATTACCTTTTTTAAGTGTGCTTAGATTACAAGAAAACATTTTAATATAAGCTAGAAAAAAATATAAAAAACTTAACGAATTTCATTAACTATTTGTGCCTTTTATTATATTTGTATTAATATGACTAACGTTAAAAGTAATGCTGTAAACAATGTAATATATACCAAATATGATAATTAGTTATAAGAAATAATAAATGTAAGCCTGTAAACTTTGTTAGCTACTGAAGTTATTCTTGTAATGTTTCTATTTTCTTTTTATTTGTTTTTTTTTTTTTTTTTGTCAACTTAGTTTATCAAAGAAATTGAATTTTTTCTTTGGATTTCAATAATAATTATTGTTTACCACGGCTTTATAAAGTTATCGTTTTATGATTAATTTTTAAAGAAGAAACACCTTGAAGAAAGTGTGACGAATATATTGAAATAGAGTTCTAAAATAGATTCTTACATTAATCTATTATGAAAATAACGTTCCCTACGGCATTGATGAAAACAAAAATGAAAACCTATTTGTAGATTATACTACTTGCTGCGACATTAAAACTCAAAATTAAAATGTCTAGAAATTGACATTTTTTGCTCTAATAAATGCTTGGGTTTGATTCGAATTGGAAAAACGTTAATTTCGTCACGTGTTGTTTTTAATTAAAATTCTGTTTGCAAACCTCAAACAGAAATTCCAGCAATAATTGCTTTATAGCAGCTTATTCGAGAATGGTTTTATTTCTATAAAATGTATATAGCTAGAAGACAAAGAAATTTACTAGACTACGTGAAAATAATTGGTCTGACCATAATGGAGACGTAAAAAAGAATGAAAATGATGACGAAAACGGCATTGTAAAGGCAAAAATTAGCCAATGAAATACCTCTGTCGGATCGCAAAATACATCAGTTGATACACTTGTACCACTTCTTTTTTCAGGGTCGCTCGCAAATATAGTACACAAAGAATAATCAATCTGCAGATGATTATTACCACTCCGAGTATGTGAAGTCGCGCAGTCCCCCTCAGTGCATATAAGCAACGCAACATAATCGAATCCTACGAAATGCTACGTTTCATTATTCAAAAGTCTTTATCGATTTCATGGTCAGCGTATATACTCAAGGCCACTGCTTTGCATTAGTACTACGCTAATGGGTCGCTATCTAAAATGTGCTTACGGACTCTTATGAAAAATTTAGATCTTTATCGCCGACAGTACGCTGGTTATTGATATATCTGAGCATACTGCGTCCCGCCAAACTCGAGAACCCCACGTTCGAGCCTGTGGAAATAACGGAAAAACAAGAGAAACACAATAAAATAACGCAATTAATGGTAAATGCGGGAATTCCGTTGTTTGTACGACTTGACATTACCAATGCCTCCGCAGTTTCGTTGATCTATTGGAATTTCACAAAGGAATCATAAGGCTCTGCTCGAACGGTAGAATGTAAGTCGGATGGTGCCCATTACGATACTTTTTTGATAACAAAATGTAATTGAGAAATTCAAAATTAAATCTCCGTACCTCGATATAAATACACTGGGCAAATTTTATGCTCTTACGTTGTAAATCCAATTTCAACATATAGACAATAAAAAAAAAAAAGACATTCAAGTAAATCTTTTTTTAAATTATCATTTATAATGTAGTTACGAAAGCAACATTTGTACTGCATTTGTACTACATTTGTACTACATTTGTACTGCGATTGTTAACGACGACAATAAGATAATTTTGTTGGAAACGAAACGCAGCTCCAATACGTATTTTAACAGTTAGAATCGTTCTAAATTACGCAAGCAATAAAGCTACGTGAGATTTTAGTACATTCGGTAAGATTGCACAATTTCTTTTTTATACTGCCTTTATATTATTATGTCAGTGTTTAAAAAAGCATTGCAATTATAAAAATTACGTATTGAAAATTAACATATTTTGTAGGTTGAATAAACTGATAATCATGAGGCATCGAAAGTTGTTTGATCGCCTTCTACATACACACGCTCATGAATCGTAAGTGTATTAGTCGACATTGAAACGAAGATAAAAATTTACTAATCGTAGGCGAAGTACAGGAAGAATAATGTACGAAAAGAAATATGATTTGCCGTAATACGCTTGGAAATGAAAACGTAAAGACCTGCAATAGCCTTCGTTTCAAAAGGAAAAACTTTAAATTTTCTACCGCTTAGCACATAATCGAAGTACCGAGCGCCATTCGCTATCCATCAATTCAACCAGATATTACAATATATGCTAAATCAACTTTTACTTGTACCGCGTGGACAACGCAAAGATTCTCGGAGGGACTGACAACGGGAGGTGTGCGTTTCATAGAGCCGGCCAAGTCATCCGGTTACGAAGGCCACACTCGAGAAAGCAAACGGACAACAACGCACAAACACATTGTATTTTTCCCGATTCCTTTTCTTTCTGTTCCCGATCTCTCCACTCCCCCTACTCTGTCGCCCCTTTTCTTCGTTCTGTGCTCGAATGCATTAAATAACTTTCATTCGCGAGTCGATGCCAAGCGACGTACGGGATACTGAAAACTGTAGGACGAGAGTACAAACACCGTCTTCCGAGCTTGTACTACTCGTATATTATTATAATAGCGCAAAGCGCGATTCTACTCTTTATTTAAAACGATACTTCATTCTTAAGCTCGAAAAATTATTATTGAAATATTACAAATGTTTTAATGGTATTTTTTCATAATCTTGTAATTATTGATTGCTGTAACACTTTCGAATAAATATCGTTAACTAGCTTATCGCAATCAGCAATATTTTTCCAAACAAATGAGCAAAGCTGCATTTTATCTGCTTTTCTAAAAGGCTGTCAATTATTTAAAAGAACGATTTTAATCGAATGCCTTTTGCGATCACATAATCGTGCAATCTCGACGCATTTTACAGATATTACAGACAATAGGAGGCCGAAAAGGTATTCTCGTGCTTTAGTTTTCTTTCTAATGATTGTCGTGTTTACATCGATATCGATTATTTACATGTACCCACGTCATTCTCTTAGGCGTAAAAGAATATTGCTTTCGTTACACTCGCGTCTAGCAGCAGAGGCCACGCGCTTTTCGAGATTTTAAATCGAGTACATATATATTGTGCACCAATGTCATTATTGTCGGGTGGGTGGACGGTTTTATGCATTGATCGTGTGCGCCCATGAGTGCGTGCGTACGAGCGCCTCCGGAGAAAGGCAACAGGAGTGTGCGTACAGCCAATTTGCCTAGACTCCTAGTACGATCTCTTAGTTAAACAAAACGAGTAAAGATATAGGACGACATCCTTATTTCACTCAACTCGTTCTTTTCGTCCCTCTTTCGACGCATTCCTGCTTCCTTCTCTATCTTAGAACCATCGAGATGGCGAAACAACTTTTGTTCCTTCGTCTTCGCTCGCTTCGCCTTTTTATTCTTTTATTCGTTTCCACAGACGTTCATGGGCATGCGAATGGTAGTAACTGATGTCGATCGTTGAATCTCAAGGGCAGGACAGTTGACCATTGCTTGGCATTCATTCGACGTACCTATGCTTATGTAGCTTGTAGCATAAGAACTGTTTTTTTGTTTTTAATTTGTTTTTTTTGTTTTTGATTTGTTTTTATTTATTTATTTTTTTTTTCTTCTTTTGTTGCTGACAAATACGTTAGCGTTACACTCTATTATGTATATTTGATTGCAAACGTTGACTGATCGATGATGACTATAATCGGTCAAAACTTTAATTTTGAAATATTAAAGAGTTAAGTATATGTATTTTAGGTCAAGTTTAGTAAAATTTTTTAATACGTACGAAATCAAACCTGCTTTGAGAAATATAAATACAAAGTAAGAGATGAAGCATTTTTCATAAGTTTCTTGTCAACATTCCTTATAGAAACGAGCAATTTGCAGAAGCAACAACGTTCTATTCCCTCTTCATAATATTAAATAGAAAATAGAAATTGAATTTTTTGAATTTGATTGATTTTTTGAAAATACAAACAAAAAATAAACAAGTATCCCGATAAGTTAAGTTGCATGCTAATATTTTTTTCCAATTTTTCTAACTTATTGTTTTTATTTTTTGAATATTAAATTGATCGAAAGATCTTTTGAAAAGTAGCTTTTAAATAAAATTAATTATGAAATTCTTTCCCATTTATTAAAGTATCATGCAAGCTAATATTTTGAATATTACAAATTCAGCATGTTTTAACGAATTTCTTTTTAAATATTTTTTATTTTTCAAAAGCCTCATTAGTAACTCTTTATCTTTAAAAAATATTTTCACGTTTATAAAAAAAATTCTAAACATTTTTTTTACTTTCCACTATTAAACGTAAATATTTTAAGTAAGTCAATCTTCGATCATTTTGTATATGAAAAAAATTAAGTACATAATGAGCGCATCTCTATGAAAAAGTCTACTACTCGTTTAATAGAATTACTACTCATACTGTCTATTATGCTAATTATTCCAATCATATTAAAAAACTATTCGACAAAAAACTATTTCAAGATTTAGGGTGCACACTGTGCTGTCAACCTATTAATTAAAAGAAAAAAATTAGTAAGAACTATAAAAAATATCAGTTTAATTTGACATTATTGCTCGACCAATTTTTTTCAACAACGTTACACTCATCTTAACGTTTATAGCTACTTCTTATCTTTTTTGTAAATTCTACAATAAAACAAGTATTCTTCGTTGCGATCGGTTAATAATGTTTATAATTTATAACGAAATTGATTTTTCCGAGAGAGAAAGTTCTAGAATACTAGAAACGTTGATAGCACGCTAAATGTACGTAATTCTTGTGAACAAACAATATTTTCATTATTGACAAATTGCTTTCAAACATTAGTGATAAAATAAGCAAACTACTTATTTATTATTAAACTGCACAATATAAGCTAACTTTACAGATGGCGATGTATATATTATTTCCAACAACTGAATGTATTAATGTGCACTGTGTATGTTCGAGTTAATATGTACTTAGAGTGTACACACGCACAAAGCGTTGATTTTTATGATAAAATATAAGATTATCGGTAACTATAATTTTTAGAAACACAATGTATTATGTAACAGTTTCTTTATTCTATTTTAATAACTGTGCACATTTCCATGTAAGCAAATATGTATTCACATATTTTTGTTAAAATCAAACGAAACCCGGAAATGACGAATGAAAATTCGAATGAAATACTAAAAAATTAGAAAAATATTAATTCATTCCTTTATTCACGGCTTATGAATTCAATAATGTCTCTTTCTATCGTATTCGGCTCTTTCATTATCATAAATGAATAAACAAAAATATGTGTGCGAGCGTATGTGTACATAAACACGCACTCAATTTCCGATTAGACTTTCTCGTGAACATACTACACTTATTTATAAAAACATTTATATTTGACGTTGTAAGATTTAAAACTAATGGAATAAGGCATTATTTGAAGTGAATCAAAAATAATATTTTGATAATTCTAACCATCCATTAAGTAGCTCGGTAATTAAATAAGAAATTAAATTTCGCTTGATAAATAAATAAAAAATATAATCTGCCATATTATTATTAACTAATTAAATCATGAAGTTTTACTTAAATAGAATCAAATTTTTTCAAATTTTTTTCTTTTATTACTTTAGTAAAAATAATAGACTATTATTATCATGGTTCGTTAAATATACGTGTAAACGTGCACAGAAAAATGATGACGACTATCATAAGTAAATATAAATAACACTTTTTTGGAAATTTATTCGGAGCCTGGTATATAAAATTATGAAAAAATTATATCTACTTCTGCTTGATATTTAACGAGAATGGAATCGGCGATAAAAAGATGTAGATAAAATGCTGGTAGTTTTAGTACTTAGGAATATTATCAACTCGTACGTGATTCCAACGTTCGCGTGCAAGGAATCGTCGATAATAAAGTCCTATTATAGCGCAGCGTAGTTTTATGAGTAGTATCATTATTTAGTATCAAGTTCTACTCGGTGTCAACATAAATAGGATAATCGATAATGAATAAAGAGCTTCGTAGTTTTATGAGCCTTGTTGCTATATCCGTTTGAATTAGATTTTTATATCAGATACTGAATGTTTTCTGTGTTTGTAGTTATTCAGAGCTTTGGAGAAATGAGCATCGAATGCTATTGGAAAGACTCAACACCTATGATAATAAAATTATAAAATACCTGGACCTTATAATCAATATATTGGATACTACAACTGTAGTCATAGAGTAACGAGGCATTTCACTCGATCTTTATCACCTCATCGTCACAGGACCCTAAACGTAGAATTGACAATAAAAGAAATTGACAATACCTTTTGATCATTAATATTATGGAGCACTGAACTTGGATCTTTTGTCAGTGATGTTAAATACATAGGAATCGTGCCGGGACGAATAGCACGGGTTTATTCACAATATCCCATGAAGAAAAGAGTAGATTTTGTTATGTATTTACATATAATAGCAATTATATTTATTAAGCGTAGGTATATGTAAGTTCAGATAGAAATACCGAGGTAAGCTATAAAAAATACATTTCTGTAATTATTTCATTGTGCTGCATAAGATTTTATTTTGTTCAGTATTTTTCTCTGAATTGTTCGTCTTGTTATCAACATCAAGTCTAATGAACGAGAAACGAAACTGTGTTATCATTTATTCTATCATATTTTCCCTGTTCTCGTATATTTTTTATCCAACTCCGATATCCGAATTCGGAAATTTCTCGTACACGCGAGAATGAAAACACTTGGAGGATTTAAAATAAGGAATCTTACGTTTTTATCAGAACGTAATCGAAACGTTGATTCACCGCATGCGCCCAGCAACGTATGCGAAGACTTGAGCGATGCTGTACTCGAACAGCATCTTCTTCTCGGGGCAAGCTTCCTTTTGCACGACTAACAGGACTTTCCCCCGAAGGGTTTTCTTCGTACTCACTCGCGCTCTCAACCAATATTGTTATATTTTAGAATCGTGAAAGCTGATGCATGGAGATTCATATCTGCTTCAATTATTGCGATTGTTATTATTGTTATTGTTGTTGTTGTTGTTGTTGTTGTTGTTATTATTATTATTATTATTATTTAATACGTAGATATCGTAAATGTTTTTCAATTTAAAAATATGTAAAGATACGTTTTTGATTTCTCGAACTTACTTAATTAATATTCGTATTGATAACATATGTGATACTTAAAATTTATTAAAGTAGAAATGCAATACTATAAACTAGTTACGGTTTTAAAAAATTTATGTAATAAAGAATTTACCAATGAAAAACATAGTTTTCTTTCATTTCATGATCATAATCAAAGATTAAAAAATATGCAAATAACATATTAAAAAGAAAGAGCTGTCGAGTATTGCGTTTTAACTAAATAGCTGCAATAAACCGAATTTCAGATTCTGGTTATATTATATATTTCATGCAAACTCTAAAGCGTATTAGATTACTTTTTATTATATATTTAAAGATTTGTAACGATCGCCCTAATTTTCCAACACCTCAGTTATATTGTACATTTAAAAAGACGATTTTTATAAAAGGCATAGACGTAAAACGTTTCATGGTACAAGAATAGTCATTTCCAGAAAGTTAATATAATAACATATTGACATTATACATTTATTTATTAAATAATATATTTATAGATTTAGAGACAAATTGAAATAAATAATGTATTTTATTTATTACACTTTAATACGAAGTTATTAATGTATGATATAGAACTAATGCTACGTTCGATGAAACCTGTTTTTATATCCAAAATGAAATCCCTATGGTATTTAGGAAAGTATAAGGTAGATTTCGCATATGACGCACGCACGTCTCTCTCTCTCTCTCTCTCTCTCTCTCTCTCTCTCTCTTTGTCTTTATCTATCGTTTTATTTTTACCATCTGTATTTGAGTCTTCTGGAGAAGGTGAGCAGAAAACACGATTAGGGGGAAATCTGGTATCTGGGTACGCTTGGACCAGCATTATAATGAGGTTGAAACAAGTGCGCTGAATACTTGCTTCGAGCTGTACAAGCGCCGAAACTTCTCCAAAAGAAACTTTGGAAAACCTAAAGATACGCCATCAGTTTGATTTTTCCAAGATCATATCTTAATGAATGTGTCAGCGTCAGTCATCAATGTTACCAGCTTTTTCTTCATCTTTCGTATACCTACCTTTCACGTTGTCTTTGACCTCCAAGAAGCCACGAATGTGTGGATAATTGTGATACTTCTTAGCGTTCGTTACATCAGAATAAGCACCTGACATCGATAAACCTGGAATTTAACATGTTCCTGATTCGAACCAAAATTACCTACGTATATATTTTAATAATTGGTGTAGATAAATCACGTGATTTGGTTGCTGTTTATCGGCTTCGATTTCACACTGAGATAAATAAGTAAATTTCGTAAGACTGAAGCTAATTTTGATGTGAACAATATCAGTCCATCAATTAGAAACATTGTTTTCTAATGCAAATGTAGCACCTGCGACGCATAAATACACGTCGGTGTAAGACTCATAAAGCAAAAAGAGTTCGAGGAAATTGGAAAATATTTTTATTCACAAATTACGTTGTAACAGCGATTACAAGTTTGTATTAATACGCCGATGAAAACAAGTGCAAAGTCTTTGAATCCATTCTTGATAAAAACTATTGAAATTTTCACCGAGTTATTAGTTATCTGTCATTTATAGTGTGTACATTCTTAGCGAATTCGTATTATGATTATAATATTTAAATGGGATTTAAATTTAGTATTAGAAAAGTGGGTATTGGATGATACAGAGGCTATTATCAGCATATTCTCTTATATTTTCCATGTATCCATTTTAATTGTGCAAGCCTAGATAATATCTTTAGCTGGAAAATAAGTTTCTGTTATCTTCATATATAAGTAACATCTGCCTTTGATTTATCACGCAGTTAAGCACACGTACCCAAGAAGAATGTTGCAAATTTTATATGATTAATAATAATAGTTCGTGCTGCAACATAAAGGAAATTGAAAACGTATCTAAAGTAATAAATCACTGCTCTCTGTTTTGAAAACAATTGAAGATACATATATTAAATAAGAGTGACATTTTCGCAAAAAGATAATGAGTATTTGTTAATAGGTAATATTCCACTGGAATCCTGCAAAAATTTTATTCGTACTTTGGAAACTTGCTCGCTTGGGTTATATACGGAATGAATCAACTATGTTATATTGCAAAAGCACTAAATCATGCTTCAAAAGCACATATTTGAAGTACGCAACTGATTATGTATCTGCCAGTGGTTACTTAAAAACAAATTTAACCAAACGAAATCGTCAATTGTTTTTCTGTTCTTGATTTCCTCGGTTACTATGTACAGTGCAACGTTTTCCTCGTCGCAAACTCCCACGCGGCTGAGAAAACGCAGAAAAACAATAAGTTATCGGGCACAAGCTCCATAGTTCATCGGAAAAAACCCAAGCCACAGCAACGGCAACAATATCATCGATCATAAAATAATGAATAGCAGCATCACCGCGGACGAGGAGGATGCTGACCTACCGTACACAATACACGTGTGTACGTGCGCTGGTAAACGCGGAGGACGAGTAATCGCGAGGAGCTAAGCCGGTTCGTATATTATGCGTGTATTTTGTAGTCCGTGTACACGATTCGTTAAGTGCGCAGCAATTTTTTCGAGAGATAAAAATCGGTTTCCTGTTATACCAGTTTTCCCGTATGAATACACATACGTAGGGGCTTGTTGTCGCTAAGAGATCGCGCCGCTACACCGAGAGCGCAATCATACGACGACGTTGGGTTATTATTAAATAACACAGAGTGCCTGTTTATATATCGCATCTAAGTTAAAATATAACGCGTATTTCTTTCACCACTTGGGCGATGATTTATCACGCTTGTAGTGGCGATCGATAAGCCACGCTCGCTTATATTACAGCTAAAACGCATGATTGTGGGTATTTTTTTCTTGTTTTTTTTCCCCCTTTTTTGTTTTTTAATATTTTGACAACTATCTTGAAGTAGTGAAAGCCAGGCACGATACTACTGTTACTCGATCTTTTTTTCCACGCGAATGAACAAAATCTTGCGCGAAATGTTTGCGTTGAGGTAAAAAGGTAATTCCGTAAAGGTACAAGGCGCGTCATTTTGATGTAGTTTTGATCCGATTAGATTTAACACTTATTGAAACGAATTATACTCAACTCATGCCAATGATTTTAATAACAGGGATGCGAATGGAGAGGTGGCATTTACGTGGTTAAGAAAATAAGGCGTTATGCAAAAATACGATTACAAAGTCTGCTTTTATGTTAATCTCAGTATTAGCGCAATATTTTTCAAATCTCTAGATTGTTTTGAACAAACTTATACTTTTAAATCCTGCATAATTTTTCTAGATATGAAGAGAATAACAATTATTCATTTAGAAATACATATTGGCCTTTCGATATCCAAATTAACTGTTACACTTAGCTAATGCGTAGAGTAATCAACGTAGAGTAATATTACTTAAATATATTGGTATTTTTAACAATCGTTACGAGTGAAAAGGCAATGCTATCGACATACATTTTAGCTAAAACGGAAAACTAATTCTTTCAATTGATCGATAAAAGAATACTATAAATAAAATAGAAAACGAATATTCAGCTATTTTAAACCTTTTTTTGTCCCTTTAAGTTGTGCACTTTATCCGATTATGCATGAAAATCAAGAAACAATCTGTCATAAGAGGTACGATAAATATTACCATGTTTTTTTAGTTCAATACAAGAATTTTATTAGTTATTGGATATTAGTACGATTTCACTGTTCGGTTGATGAAAATTTTATCGTATTCTCGGCGCTAGATAACATTGCATCGTAAAACAAAAGTGTTATCTGCTTCACACGTGTAACGTTTTCGTATTGTTTGGCGGATGGAATTTCAAAAAGTACTCTAAGAAAAAATGGTGTTATTCGTTTGCGTTAAATCCATTTTCTTTCGTTTCTTAGTCAACGACATCATCGGTGTGTACGAGCACATGTCTTCCTCCTTTCGCAACTGCGAATTATTCCTAACTTTTGGGGAATAAACATATACGACGCGTTCATAAAACTCTTTGCTCGCAACAGTGTTGAGCTTTCATCGAATTTTAAAAATCCTAACCAAATACGCATTTTTTTATCAACTACTCACTAAAATCCCGTCTGTCAAATAAAGTCGAAATTTTACACGTGTGATTTCGGTTGTTACGGTTCAATGCCATCCATCGTTAAAAACAAGACGAACTTTTATATCGACCAAAAACATATCGTGTTTTTACACTATCAAATAGATTAAAACTAAATTACACTAACTTTTTTGTTTATTCTCATATAAATATCATATTCTTTTCTTTGAGTAGGTTATTCATATTAGGTGATAAGTCACTAACGCGTAACTGTTATATTTGCACAGTATTTGACGAAGAGAGAAAGCTTTAATCCGAACTATTGTTTATTAACCGTTTATTATTGTGTTTCAAACATTTAACTGTAATAAATTAGAGTTTCTACTAATATTTCTACAAAATGACAAATATAGTCAGTATAATCTTATATATCTTAATTAAAAACATTAACACTTAATCAAAACTATTTAATAAAGACATTTTTCAAATAATTAAACCACAACAAATAATAGTGAAATAAAAATAGTAAGAATCAGAATAAAAAACAAATTTTACAAATGCTTGAACCACTGAAGTAGCAAACACAAAGACAGTAGCCTAAAACTAATATTAATCAACTTGATAGAATAAATAAATTTTCGCGCACAATATAAATAACTCAATGATTTAATTTAAAGATTATAATAATATCTTATGCGCGATGATGTATGAAATGTATTAAATCGTATAAGAAAAATTAAAAAATGATTATAGTATCGTAACAAAATCGCAAAGACAACTTATCGAAAGTATTATCGGCTTTGTACTTTTACTTATAAAACATTATACATCTTAGTGTATATAATTATACCTATCTTATGTATACTCGAAAAGTAAATAAAAGTCTAACAAAAAAAATAAAAAAATACTATCGAATAAATCAGTTAAGCAAGCTAAAAGTAATTATTAATAAAATCCAGCATTTATAAATATTAATCGTACGAATTACGTCAATGTACACAGTCAATTCCCAGATAAATTTCAGAAAATATGATAAACACGTATACTTACACGCACGTACTGTCATAACTATTCTAACTTAACCACTTGTTTTCAAAAATCTATGTTAGCGGATAATTAAAAATTATTTCCGATTACAAAATAATATCATAACGTATTTCATAATAGGAAAAACTGACATGTATTTGGGTGCGCTGGTATTATTGTTTGGCAATTAAACCAGCCATAATAGGAAAATATTCACGCAATAATACAGGCTAATTACGATAAGTTCTAATCGGTTCCAAATCAATTTTTATAGTGCTGAAAATTACTAAAACAGTTATCTTCAAACTATTTGTATTTGTTTTCTTATTACAAGTTTACAATAATTTTCCATGTCAAATGTGCTTGCGCAGCATGAAAATAACGTAAATTTGTTTTCTCGAAAAGTTAGAGAGCGTACTTCATTGCAATAATCATAAAATAATATCTTAATTACAGAAAGTGTACTTGGCGGGCCAATAAAATTATTCCACGTTCAACTAAAGAATTCTTTGTTTCATTAATTTTGAAAGACCTTTAACGAGTATTTAAAAGATCATGCAAAATGCAGAAGAATGCTGCAACATATTGTAATGTAAAATTTGCTTCAAAATTAATTAACCATTCAAGAGAAGCTTCTTCTTCAAACGCGTCTAAAATTTTTTAATATTTTCCCAAATGGATTGGTAAATGTTGCCATTTCTTCTTAATTCAAAATTTCTTATCGTGCAGAGGAGAATGAATTTTAATTATTTACCACTATGGATTACAAAATAATTTAAAGTACTCGATTAAATGCTTCCTAAAGAGGAAGTACTTTGTGGTTTTCTTTCTTGTGGTGTAATCTAAACATCGAAATATTTGCAAAACGTATTTAAGCATTTTTTGTCTCGTTATAAACGTTATATCGTTATGTTCTTAGATTTACAACTATTATACAAGACTCAGTGTAGAACAGCAAAAATAATTAGTTTGACGTGTGCTGCTTCCTGAAAGGGGAATCTTTTTTATTCATCACCTTTTCCTTTTTTATCGTACAATCGTACTTAGGCGTAGTGAAGTCCTTTTTCCAAGTCGTAAAAGTAATTTTTTATATCCCTTTCAAGCATTTACTTTTGAACGGAAACGTAATATTTATCGTTTTAACCACCAGCAGCCAGATCTTATAAAAAAGCGAATTGTAATTAATCCGAGAGAAAATAAATTTTATTAGCTTTTAAATTAGCATCTGAATGCCTCGACGTCTTATCATTGAACTGAAACGACGTTTTATTCACTCACTATCCGACTGAAGTAATTTTCAAACGATACGGCAATTACAGCTTGAATTAGCTGGCGGCTAAGCTTCAATGCACCAAATTTCCCAAAAAGTCGTTAGAACGCGTGTCTTTGCTCGCTTTATTTACATAATACTTGATCGTAGCCTAACAAGTACCGAATGTTGAAAAAAATGAATGTCGGCTCTTGCACTCGGATTTATGACGTTAGATCCACTTACCCGTGTAACGCACGCGTATTATCGAGTAGCTCGTTCGCATAAAGCTGCCTGCACTCGCAGGCGTCAAAATGAAAGAAAGAAAAGACGAGCGAGCGAGAGAGAGTGAGTGAGTGAGAGTGAGTGAGCGAGAGAGAGAGAGAGAGAGAGAGAGAGAGAGAGTGGCAAAAGTAGCATAGTCGAGCAGGCGCATAAAATCCCACAGGCTCGTAGCTAAGCGACGGCCAGCGATCGACGCTGCGACGTCGCCGTCCGCGTCCGCATTACGTCATTAGCAGATTGCCACCTTCACTCGGTCGCGGTCGGCGCGACGGCGATATGCGCCGCGGAGATATGCGGGATTGCGATCTCTTTGAGCGCGCGAGCGACTCTCCCGTCTGGGCTGCACTCGGCCATTCCACGCGCTCGTCTTTCTTTAGCCTTGCTTCATTGGAGAGCGACGAGGGCAGCGCGCGCACGTGCTCCCGGTCGGCCCCTTGGGCCCGGCGAAAGCTCGGCTCTTGTTTCTCCTCGCTCCTCCGATCCGCTCTGTCCGCCGATCTCGAGGGACCAGGTATGTTCGCGTTGGTGGCTTTCGTCCCGGCGATCGGCTCGAGCCGCGCTCGACGACTCCTCGTTTTCAAAACAAAAGGTGGCTTTCGATTTTGCCAACGCGCGCCTAATCAAGTGCTCATCGCGGGCGGTAATAATAAAACGAAATTGTTGTCGCGTTTCGGCGCTCGTCGCTGCCCACCCTGGATAAATTCATTATATATGAACTTATAAATGGACTTTGGAAATAGAAGTGTCGGTCTTTCAGAAGCCCGAGAGTGCGCGTGGCTTAACTGTGTGCCTAACACTGGAAGATCGTTGAAGGAAACAGGGATGACCTTCTAATGAATATTTTATAGATGTCATAAGGCGCACTTGTGTTAAAAATAGCTGTAACGTAATATAACTAAATTTAAACGTATAAAATAAAATGAAGTCTGACCTCAAGCAGTGATCGGAATGGAAATTCGGGAGCCGAGACTTGTTTTTTCCAGCACTTGCTTCGACGCATTCCCGCTCCGATTAATCAAATTTAAACTCGAGAACCTGCGCACGAAGACTAAGTTAGACCAAAAGGATCATTGTTCGGCGTTCGATTCATTGAAGTATACCAGGCAACTTGGTATACTTTGCATTGTTAACTGTGCCGCTAGAGGCCTTTCAATTCACCATTATTTATTATTCGATTCTTACGCCGACGTCAATTTCATTATCAGCTACGGCTGAAGCGGATCATCCTGAACTAACGATATTTTCTACTCGCGTATTGTCGGGCCAGATAAATGATTCTCCAGAATAGTTAATCGATACCCTTTCCAATGATTTAGGATTTAGGATACGCTTGCGCGAATACATCTTAAACTGCACTTCTCGTGTGTTTTCTGTTTTAAAAAATGCTTTTCTGTAAGCAATCGATGCGAGGATAAATGTTGATCGAGCCACTTAAACGAAATAAACGTAAAATCATATGACACCGTTTCAACGACGTTACGAGATCTTTCCGCCAAGAAAATGTTTGATACTTAAAATTGAAAGCATTGTATTTGCGCGAGTTTTTTTCTTCGGGAAACGTCGTTTCGCGGATCTTCTTGCGTCACGTAACATTCTTTTCGATGAGCGTTATTACATCGATGAGAAGCGGAAAGTTGTATTGAATAAAAGCACAGGCTTATGTATTTACGAACTCCAATGTTTTCTTACTTTATAATGTTTTCCATTGATAATTAAAATCATCGTAGCTGATAAAATGAAAATGCGAAGAACAATTATAGTTCATTTTTTTAATTCTTGAAAACTAATGCGAAAATGGTGAAACACCGTTAATCGCAATACTGTTAAATTTTCTCTCCGTTTATCGTACCTTTTAGTTTATTGTTAAATACTTTAAGTAAATCCCATGAAAACTTTCATTATTTAAATTGAAAAGTAGACTTTTTAGTTTCTGATGCACTTGTGTTTGGATTTTCTCTGATACTCGCATGAATCACGTTACAATAGAAGCGCAATGAAGTGCAATAGTGAAACAATGTGACGTAACTAGCGTGTAGATGTATGCACGTATGTACGCGCCGCATACGTCTTTATATATCTCTCCGAGAATCTCTTTCCGAACGTTGAAGAAATGATAATAATTCTAATTGCACCGAGCACAAAAAGAGCCAACGACCGAAGCAGGGGAGAACGTAATTTCACGGAAAATATGGTGCGAAACAATCCAATCTCCCCTTGCGCGATGACAAAAAATCTCCCTGTTCGCTCCTGGTGTACAACTGCTTCGCTCTGTCTCTTTCTCTCTCTCTCTCTCTCTCTCTCTCTCTCTCTCTATATATATATATATATATATATATATATATATATATATATATCAGATAGAAACAGCTAGGCCCAGTTGAATGAAAGCGAGTCGATGTATTGTTGGAAGTTGTTATGAACAAAAATCAACGGGAAGAGTGAGCGTGAGAGAGGGACTAAAAAATAAGCGAAGAAGGCAAGCGGCCTTGCGCATGCGGCCGAGGCGACAGAATACCGCTGCTGCATGTGTGCGTATGCGAGAGTGCCTGCGAATGTCGGTGCCTATACATAGCTGCAATCGTTCTATCTTTCTTTTACTTCGGCTCGAAATTTTCGGAGTTATAAAAGTCAATTCTTTCTCTTCTGCTTCTCGCACTTACTCTCTCTCTCTCTCCCCCTCTCCCCCTCTCCCCTCTCCCCCTCTCCCCCTCTCCCCCTCTCCCCTCTCTCCCTCTCTCCCTCTCTCTCTCTTCTTTGAACGAATTCTTCGTCTATCTCATGCCAATGCTCTCTTTTAGATATATGCGGGCATAAATGGTCCGCTGATAATCTTTTTTAAGACAAACCCACATATCACGTTCGCATTCGTGCAAAAAGCAGTATGGGCGCTAAGGTATGCTAAGGTATACTCGCAACAATATAACCCCTTCAGATTCACGAATTCCATTAGTTAATATATTGTAAAAACTGAGAAGAGAAGGAATTTGCGTTAAATTCAAGAGAAAATCTACTTCGTGTTTGTATCGTTGCTAAATGCTAATGTTATTACACTATACTGGTGCATGACAAAATTAACGTTAAGTAGGACATGATCCAAAAATGATATTTTTTGAATTTTAAAGTATTAATAGAACTGTACGAATATTCGAGTGAAAAGCGCAAAAAAAATTGTAAAGCTATTAATTAATTTGCATATATATAAATCACGGTCTGCATAAGTACGATTCCTTTTACGTATATTAATGTACGAAAAATAATAAAAGTAGTTAATATTAATAAAATTATGCATTTTAATTAGTTCTAAAAATAATTTTTTATATCTCCTAAGCGCTTACGTAACTTTTTGCATCACTTTGTTTCCACATGTATATATAGTATTCAATTTATAATTAAAATTTATTTTAAAATTATTTAAAACTATTTTTATAAATACAAGTAATAATAAACACGAACAAGTTTCAGTATTTATTAACACTATCTTTTATGTAAAGATTTATGAAGCTTTAAGACACTTTTATGGAGTGTATTCATAATAAGTTATAACATTTTCAAGACTTATTTAATAATATATCCAGTAAATTATTTTTGTGGTGATAAATTCAAGCAGCTTAATAATGATATAATAATGTATTTCTTAGATTATTTAAACTGAAGAAAATGAGAAGTCTAGAGCAAATTATGATTAAATAATTTATAGATCGTTAAACTTTATTGTTAACATTATAATACTGCACTACAGTATATGTACTGAATATATTTATTTGTTTGTATATCGAAATTTTACAAGTAAACCCTTTCTTCAATAATTATTTATACCAAGTCTCAATACGTATTAAGCATATTTAAAAAATTGAAGTTGTGCAAAAAATGTAAATAAATTTTTAAAGATACAAAACTGCTGCATTGAGCATTAAAATAAATACACGTAAAGTACCGCGATTTTGTTCCGCTTGTTCATATAAATTGTAGATTATAACAACCTTAGTATATAATGTAAAATGGTACTTAAAACTATCTTTCAATGGCAATTATAGATTTGTTCAATTCTATAGAATATCTATTTTATGTGCTATTTGTAATTTTTAACATCGTTTATTTTTATAAAATATATTTACAAATTGTCCTTGTTTAAGACTCTGCTATTTATTAAGCTATGGATATTTTAATTACTGCGAATTAAACATTTAACTCGTTTAAGTGAATCGTTGTTAAATTCTAGACTAACGTTGTCCTGTAATTGTAATACTGAATTTTCTTATTATATTTCGCCAAAATTTTAATTTTTTTAACATGAAATTTAATTGCATTTTATTTTTAGAAAATTCTATTTATTTTTAAATCTGTTAATTTTGTTATCGTTAATACCTGTCGATAATAAAATTTTATCGATATTGCAGCAGCTCGTAGACTAGTTTAAAGTGTAATTGCAAGAAATACTCTGATATAATATAGAGTACTGGAGATAGTATGTAGAAAATATAATTTTTTACATAAATAAATTTACTTACGTAAGAAATAAGTGCTGAACACATGTGTGTACCTACGTTAGAATATATTATCCGGTATTTTGACATTATTTCATATGAAAATGTTAAAAATATTACACTGATAAGATTTAAAAGAATTATTCTGAATTTCTTTTGAAAAATTATTTTTGTTCGATTCCTTGAAAAGAAAAAAGGCAAAACTAGAAGAAAAGAAAAAGAACAAAAACTTGGTTTGACTGAGTTAACTTGGCTTAGGAGCAACATTATAAATATTGTATATTTTTGTCATTTCACTTTCATACGCCACAGAATTTAATTATTTTTCACTTATAAGTCTTATCAAATGGCAATTTACTGCTTTGGCAAACATGATTAGATTTAACGATTGTTGGCGAATTGAAATAATATTTTTCTGTATTAATAATTTTGGCTAAGCATTAATAGGATTCGATCATATTTAAAAGGATTTATCGAAAGCTATTTAATACTGTTGGAGATAATGAAGGCAAAGGATGTTTGACCATGCCTCGCTCTTTTCTAACCATTATGATCTTTTTTTCTCTTCAAGCGCTTAAAAATAATAATATATCGGTTTGATAACCATTAAGATATCAGAAAATTTATCAGGCTGATGCTCTTCTCTGTTCTTCTCTCTGTCTATGAGAAAGGAATCGCCAAAAAAATCATCTGCAACACAACGCCAAGCTGTACAAAAGTCACGCAAATTTTTTATATAAACTTATATTCTAATCGCTTACATCACCCAGTTGTTACGCGCTCGGAGCTATTTATTTTAACGATGTTTAAAATAAGCATGTATTGCCTTTGCGCCGACGCCGATTACCTCTGGGTCGTCAACTCCGACCACCCGCAGCAAGATTCTCCGTGTATTCGCATGATTTTTCGTATCTTCTATGATACGCTTGTAGACAGGCGAATGGTAAACACGAAAAGCAAAAATATCCTACCACTTGTCAGCGTCGCAAATATTGGCCACAACCGACTCGACAGAGTCAAGACCATTTCGAGTATTTACAGAACTAAATTTAGTCCGACAATGCCGATGTGTGTTTGCTTGAGCGTGAACGAAGCAGACGGAATTCCTCGACTTATGTTTGATAAAAGAGAGTAAAAGTGTCCTCGGCGAGCCTTCCCCGTTGAAATCTTCTCGTTTACTTATCATGCCTGATCGGACAATCGCGTGCACAACGATCGGTATCATTTTTCCGTGAACGAAGGCTTTCGTACAATTTCACGCAACCCTTAAAATATTCGATAAAATTCTTAATCATACTTTATGACTTTTTCCTCAGCAAGTTCCTGATAATATTGGTCATTCTTAAAGTAATGTTGCAACAATTTTGCGATTAGATTTTTTCGAATGGAAGATTGTGAACTTAGAAGCAAGTACGCTGTTACGCGAATCGATATTTTCATGCTTTATCGGTCGATTTACAAAATGTAATATATGTTAATCCACATTCTTGTTTTTACATAAGGAATTTCAAATGTTGTACTTTATCATAATTTAATTATCTCGATAATTCAAACTCAAAATAAGATCTAAGTATGCGTGTCAGTACTTTGATAATTGCCATTATGTGTAAATTTATATTAAAGGAAAGCAGAAAATAGAAAATCTTTGTTGTCATTATTTGATCAGTATTTTATCGCTATTAACCAAGCCTATCAAAGATTTGGCACAACCGAAGGTCAAAGTGTTATTTCCATAATTAATTCTAATAATTCTCCATAATTCAAATGAACCGTCGTTATCTTCTTTAAAAACGCATTGAAAGTTAGTTTTAAATTTTCTAGTTTTACTCTCAAATAAAGTCAATTGGAAAAATTATTTTCGTAATGTCTCCATTTTTAGAGAAAGGACAGAGTTCTATGAGCTCAGTGGAGTAATGAATCAGTGAGTCCGTGGTGTACACGAATAAAAACAAGGTCAGCTTGTGCCAATTTAACACTCAACTGCCTGATTTATAATAAATGTGTAATTGTAAAAACAAGATTGTTCTTCGACGACATACGTTAAGATATATGTTAAATACCGATATAAATAAGAAATGTAGAAAAAAGAAATCGCCTCGTAATAATCTCAGGACGACAAGCAAATTAACGCAACTTCGATGCAGGCACCTGTAAGACACTTTTTTCCAACGAATTTAAGCAAATTAAAGTATCCGTATTAATGATAAATATTAAGTTAACTAAAAGTAAAGATAAATAAACGAGGTGAGTCCGAATATGTTAACGAGCGATAAAAATTTCACTCGACATAGCAACGATGATTGCAAAAAGTGCTCTGGTATAAATTCAAATCATAAATAAGACAACGCGAATCATTAGTGATTCTAAAAAATTTGCATCGGAAACAAATTTTGTATCTGACTTATAAGTGTTAAATGGTTTATTAACACTTAATTATGGTTACAAAAACAAAATGAAATAAATTTTAGTTAAATATCTGAGTAGGTCATAGAACTACTTAAAATGGTTAAGTGCGAATAGATAAAGCGCTAGTGAGTGTTTTACAAAATTACTAAAATGAATACGATTGTACCAATAAAAGATTAAAACCGTTTCCTCGATTATTTTCTTTTACGTAAAATGCGAATACATTCAAATGTACAATCTTATATAAAGCTTAAAGATCGAATCGAATTCTTCAAGGCGAAATTTACGCACCTAAAACGAAATAACCATTTAAACTAAATTTTCGATATTAAATGGCCAATGTTATGAATTGTCAGTCTAAAACTGCACAAGGATCAAGATGAATTTTCAAAAGATTTGGACTTTCCGACTTATTGAACAATAAAAGACAAGCAAGAAATTTGAAGGTAGAATGGTAATTGTTTCGCACGCCAAATATATCCAGAATTTGTGGAAAGTGAAATATTACGAGAATTCGCTGAGGTGTGAAAGAGACAGTGAAAAACAGTAATATAATAATCACTTGATTTATTTAATGCTTAATTGTAAGCAATAGGCTTACAACGCACAAGAATTCTTCGAATTATTAATTTTATTAAGCATTTTAATAGAGGCTCAAAACTTGAGGAGCAGAAGGCTCATTGGAAAATGTCATTACAGAGCGGAGATAGCGACTGTTCAATGAGAGTTATAATTTCAAGAAAAGAATATTAATCTTTAAAAAGATTTTTACCCTTTAATTGTACCGTACAACTGAAAGAAGCTTTCGAATTAGTAGCATTGAGTGGGAGTTACTTTAAAGTTCATTAATCGACCTAATTTGTAATGCTTAAAGAACTTTTGATCTCATTGAAATACTGAACTTTGTTCCACAACTCTTGTCACAACTTTTTCTCTATCATTGATTATAAACTTCAAGCTCAATTTTTAATACTTATAATATATTGGTCTTAAATATTAAATATTCGAAGATAGACGAAAGAACAAGTTAATGAATTTAAAGTACATTCGGAATCTTTTTCGAATCTTTATTGCTTCACTACAGCAGCCATATTTTATTTTGAAATATCGGCTTCAAATTCATAATTTAGTAAATAAAACGATTTTTAAGGAGTGACTTTTACAAAAATGTACTACGTCAATTTTTAAGATTCACTTTACATTTAATAGAATTTTAGAATTTGGCACGCACAGAATCTTATTTTCTTCATTTTCACGAAATTATCGTGCAACAATTTTATCCGTAAGCAGTAATTATTTAACGCGATATTTTGTTTGAGTAGATAGAAAATATTACAGTACGACATCGTTATATTAAAACAAGTTCAATTACAATTACATTGTGAAAAATAAGTTTAAGCACGCAATTAACGCAGGTATTTCCTATTATTATTTAGACAATGATTTATTTTAATCTTATTAAGCATTGCGAAAGCATTATTTGGCTGCAGTTTCTATTTTTAAAAGGTTGCCAATATTTTTTTTTAAGAAGAAAACTTACACAATAAACAAATATATTGTTTAACTCAAACGCAAGTACATACACGTAATTTATATATATATATATATATATATATATATATATATATATATATATATATATAAAAATTAAATTTCGGTGGGATGAAAAAAATAAAAATAGTAAGAATAAAATTAAATTACAGTAAGTCACAGTATCGTACAACAACTACATTACGATAGTGACTTTAGACCACCTTAAAGGACTACCGTATCCCGTGGAGCCAAACCATTGCCTTAAAATGATAATGCTCGTATCGGAAAGTTAACGCGAAGGGCTCGGCGCTCGTGGCGTGATACAATAATAGAGATCTCACTTGGAATTCTCGCTTTACGTACACATGCAGTAGCAGTCTGCGCGTGAACTCGTTGCTCCGGGTGACAAGTCTGCTATAGAAGGAGAAGCCCCGTGCGCGGAAAAAAGGAGCCTGACCAGGAGAAAAGGTGAGACAAGAAGAGAAGAAGCGAGAGAACCGTGGCAGGGGTCGACACCCGGTAGTGACGTACATACGTCAGCCGCGTGCGCTCTGCAACTCCGACTAGCGAAAGTGCCAAGGAACGACTTGCAAAGAAAATAGAGACTCGAAATGACGTCGACCAACTGGAAAATAGACCGGTGAAGCTCCGCTCAGCGACTCCGACTAAAATAACTGACGCGTAGGCAGCGTCGATTTCGTGCATTTTACACTGCCGTCTTTTTTGCACGCCAACAAGTACTTTTGCATACATTACGTATTTCTGAAAGCCACTGGCAATGCGGAGCTTCTACTTAATATAAATCTTACAGTGTTATTGTTATAATGGAAAAGGCTCTCTTGTCTTTTGTTTTTTTGAACTTGTTGAATTGAAATGGCATTCACCCTGATATATTTCCAATTAAAATATTCGACACTCCGATGTACATAATACTAGTCACTATGAAAATATTCATTCGCGAATAGTTGTTATATTCCAACGTAGAGGTACTATCGATTAAATAACGAAGGCAATCGATACGTTGGCTGTGCGTTATAACGGAATTTTGATTTTATAGGCTAGCTTAAGTCTCTTCTTATTTTGTCTTTTTATACAAGCACACGCAAATTCCGTCTTTATCGCCCGTTCCTGTCACAGATGCGTTAGAGGATATTTTCCCATAAACTAAATTGAAAATTCTCGACGAGGACGAAAACTTGCCATAACAGACAATGCGACGCAATTGCTCCTTTCTCAATATGCAATTAAAAGAAATTAAATATAAAAGTAATAGTTGTAACGTGGCATACGACAATCGCGTTACTGTTTGCAATAAAACAATTTTACCTAATAGAACAACATATTCGGCGGAGTGCATGCGATTGTTCAGGGGACAGGGGAAGAAAACGCAAATTAAATATTTTACACGAAGGTAAACGTAATTATTTGTGAATTTGTTTTAACGGTAGTCAGGACACGATATGATTATAAAGTGATATACCTGAACATTACATCTTAATACCTGTTTTATTCAATTTAGTCTCGAAATATGTTGTCTGATTCATGTTAAAGAAAAAAGAAAGGCCTTTGAATCCTTACAGATGAGTCATAACGTGTACAGATCACTTAAATTTGTCGAGCAAAAATAATTAGAAATAAGCGAGGAGAAAAGCAACGACCGACAAGTTTGCATTACATCGCATGAAGACGATGAGCTGAAAATTACTACAATTAGTACACGTAAACTTAAAAATAATGGATCTCATTAAATTACGTGTATCCGTGTACATCTCGGTGTAATACTTATAAGTATGTAATACTTATAAGACAATCCATATTCCAAGAATTTATATAAATTCTAAAAGATGTTGGATAAGAGAAATCGAAGGATGCAAGAAATTGTATAATCATTGAATAAGGAAACTTTGTACTTCGACTAATATTGTCGGAGTAATTAGATCACATAGATTGAGATCGGCTAAGAATGTAATTAGAATAGAACGTAAACGAGCAATAGATACGAGTTTTAATGCGAAAACCGAAAAGTAAAAGTCCTTCAAGTAGACCGGAACGAAGATTTAAAAGAAGCGAGAAAGGCAAATGTTCTTCAAGTAACGCGCGTAAAACGGAAATTAGTGGAACTCAACGAAATCCTAAATGGATGAAAGGATCAGTTTTGGATGAGTTTTTCCAAAAATTAACGAACGATAATCGTCATTCCCGCAAGCAACGAAAGTCCCAAGTAACGATAAAAGTTTATGCACATTGTAAGTATGACTTCATTGCTGGATTTTAATAGAGTCTTATTCTTTTTAATGTTCATAAAATTTAGAAAGTTATACATAGCGCTAAAAATGCCGTAATACAACGACGTTACAATGCGAATTCCACTGCGTGTCTTTTAGGTTAGAAACACAAGAAATACCAACCACATCTGCGTGAGCCGAACTTTTCGACATCGCACAGCTGATTTCTCGTGCTCCGTAAAGCCCGATTCGCGTACAAGAACGTTACGTTCCAATAATCGTGCGTTCGCACCGCGGCTGAAAAAAAGAGCAGCTTTGAAAATTCGAGTTTAACCAGCTCGTGCGAGCTCTACAAAGATCATCGCGTGAATTTCATCATCGGATATCACGTTATCAGCGACCGGCTTATCGAGCTGATGCACGACCGCATACTTTCTCTCCTACGTGTGCGTACGCTACGATACACGGGTGACAAACATCGAGGGATGAAAGACAGAGCGAGGCCGATAGCGTCATGTTAGCCTACAGTGAATATCAACCTAAATCGTAGAATAAATAGTGCTCGTTTCGTTACTACTATTGTTATTGTTATCGTTGTTGTTGTTGTTATTATTACTATCACTGATGCCGCAGAAAGCATATTATAATTAAAATTTTAAACGGTATTCATTTGCATAATGATACGAAATGAGCGTTCACTTTCAATGACAGCGAACTCGTGGAATATTTATTTTTAGATACACATAATGGAAGAATTGATAGAAATATAATCGATAATTTTTAAAGATAATTTTTTTATTGAAATATTAAGTGCGAACAAAGAAATATTTAAATATAAATAATAAATTTATTACACTTTCCTTTCAAAGCAAAACTTCATCCTTTCATCGAGAGACGACGCACCGTTTACGAAATGTTATCCATTTAACGTGTATTAAAGTATCTTAAAAAAAAAAAAAAAAAAAAAAAAAACAACAACAACAACAACAACAACAACAACAACACACGCAGAACCTAATATTACATGCAAACTATTTTCAAGAAGCTTTTTTATATGAAATCTTCCCACATAGGTAAACATGGCCAATCTGGAACGCATACTTCGTTCCGCGTCAGTGTGAAAGAAATTTTGTAGTCGTGAGTGCAACGTCTTATTCGTATACGTAATTGCACGCATTTAAATGAGCGGACATTCGTGAATAGAACCCAAACGTCGAGAGCTGAAACGTTGTTTTTTCTATAAATGTCAGTTACAGAAGCGTCAAAGGAAAAAGCGATATACTTAAGGAATCGAAAAGTTCTGATTGAAAAGGGAAATTAAATCGAAAGAAATTGAAAGAAATTGAAATTACAATCATTCTTCTTTCCCAACACTACTATTAATAATAACTGATAACGTACAAAACAATAACAGTACAACGTACGTACTCAACCATCTGAATATGAATATAATCTACTGTAATTAGTGGTCCTTAAAATGTAATTAATATTATAAAGTAATAATACATAATTTTAACTCGTTTAATCCTTATTCTTTATCGTTTCGAGGCATGTCTTAATCAATGAAGAATCAGATAAAAAAAGAAAATCCAGCGTACTTGTAATAGCCAATATTTATATAAAATTTTAAAACTGCATTTTGATAGAGAAATGCATTGTAAAATTAATATTGATCATTATAAAATGTAATTTCAATCTTAAATTCAAACGGTGTAATTTACCAAGCCACGGTGTACTCGACATTTTAATATCTTTGAACTGCATTAGGATAAAAATTTTTCTTGCAAAATATCTGGTAGAATATTTACAATGCCAATTTCCCCAAATACTTATATGTGTTTTATGCGAAACTTCTCAGAGACTTTCGTAGCGTTTCAATTTTCTGTTCAGTGAATTGAAAAAAATTGCTTCAAGGTGATATGATAAACGACGAAATGAATCATTTTCTAAATCTGTAACAAAACCTTTTAAATATTTCTGGACCAACTGAATTGTAATTAGGTCACGAAGACTTTATGACTTTTTACTAACTGAAAGATGCTCACGATAACGCGTTTCCCTCGTGCTCCTATTTGTGACGCATTTCTATGTTATTAATAATTAACAAATCTTTAAAATTTTCATTTAACAAGCAATAAAATCAAGCAAAAAAGCCCTTTAATCTCGGTATGTATTAGAGTCCTACTTTCTCCTCGTTTCTAAGAAATAGTACCTTTTGCAATGTGGCCGTGGTAATATTTCACGATAAAAAGTTTTAATTATTCGTAAAATATCGAAAATAAAGTATTTTCCATTCTCGTCCTTATTTACTATGTAAAAAATCCAACTCAACTTTATAATATTACAATATTTTACGAATTTACAACAAACTTCTTTTATTTACAACGAAATACAGCTTGCATCGACATTTCTACGATACAGCGTAATATTAAACCAACAAATCCTTATTTTATCTAGAATCTATATAAATGGTTCATAGTTGTCTCATGATTATCCGATTCTTCAAAGTTCTGTTTTATCATTGAGCGCATCGTTTACGCAACGAATAATGCGATGCATTTTTTGCGTACAGCCTAAAGCCAAAGTCTCGCGAGTACACAGCTGTCCGAAATTCTTTTATTTCAAATCGTAAATGTATCGGCGATAATAACTTTTAAAATCAATTGTACGTGAAGCCGTATCAAACGCTAACAGAATTTTACTACATTATGATGTCATTGTGTATCCACAATCTCTTGGAATTTCGTAATATGAAATTCTGTCAAACGAAGGCAGAGAATGTGAAAGTGCTACTATACACGGATAATTTAATTGCATAACTAACAAAGTTTTATATTTGAGCAAGTAACCGACTACTTTGCAAAATTACCTCCTTCATTTAAATTGTAGCCTGTAAGAATCAAACGTTATAAGATAACAATTTGATGAATTACTTCATCCACTTCATTAAATTAAATGCAGTTGCGCAGCTCAACGAAATAAATATGTAGCGCATTTTTACGTAGTTGCAAAGCTTATCCAATCAATGACTGTGTTTTCATTCAAATTTCGTGAAATCTATAGCCGAGCCGTCGCTTCCAATTCATTCCCTTTTATATTTGTTCGTTAACCAGCTACGACCGTACGAACTCTTTTTTAGCTGTTGCGTCTTAATGTACCGTTCTCGGTGTAACTTTATTATAGCGAGGGAAACTCGTATTTATAAAAAGTTTAGTGCCGAGCAAATTTAATACCAGAAACGCCGGGTAAACTACATTTCATCATTTCAAAAATATATCATCAAATTAGTTGACGTTACAATATCGCTATTCTTTTGCAACGCGCATCCTCTACAACTTTATAATTAAGGTTCTAAAGAAGAGATACTTTGGAAAGCGTTAAAATCTATTCCACTCGCATTGCAATTCGTTGCAAAAGCATATTCTTGCGTGAATCTATTATAAAAATAATTTGTTTCACGTCACTGAAAAAACAAAACTTCGAGGTTATTTTTAGGTTATAGATCTTGACGTCCCAGCGAGAAGTTGAAATCGAGTCTCGAGACAAGCTTGTTTTTCAATATCAAACGAAACGATTTTCTGCCTCGTTTCATTACTTCGGATCAGTTTCGCGCGGATAAATCGGAAAATCGTTATCGCTGATAAACCGGAACTCGTACGATTTTCGGTCAGGATCCCGACTGCGCGAGAGTGAAGCATCGCGTGTGCAATTAATCGTGCTACTTGAAAAGTGATCGGACCGAGAGGCCGGGAAAGCCACTCCCCCCGCACAGAAGCATAACTACATCGAATATCGGAGCTGTTGGAGCGAGCGGATCAACACCTTGAACCCAGGAGGCTGTACCGCCCGGGAGGCCCAGGAGTGCGCCTAGTCGCAGCCGACGCCGGAGCTCACAGGCACGTACACATCCGCACGCGCGTCCCCGAGCCAGACGAGATAAGAGCCCAAGCGGCGGCGCCGGCGACGACGACGACGGCGACGACGCAAACACGGGATCCAAAAAGAAGGAAACTCGCGCGCGAGCGCGGCCACGAGAAGGGCAGGTGACACGGACGCGGGTAGGGGCGTCCACGTGACGAGCCAGAGGAGGGAGCCGTCCGCGCGACTCCCAGAGTCCAGATCCGCAACCCTGGCCGCGCGAAGCGATCGCGCTGTGCTTGGCATTAATGCCGATTTTACAACGAACGGCCGTTTTGGCTGTTGGAGGATACTCGGTTTTGCTCATTAATTTCAGATTCGTGATTCACCGCTTGGCATCCGCGCTCTTGTCGCATTCGTTCGCCAGACCGTTTTTCGATAATTTCACTCCGTGGGGCAAATCATCGGACGAATCTGCATAAATTCTTCGGATTCGCGGAAGCTCTACTTGAATCGCCTTTGTGAGAACCATTCGACTATAAGTTTCCAGTGGGAAATCCAGTCGCATAAAAAGCAAACTTTCATAGGCTTTCCTAGTGATAATTAAATGGACGTCGTAAAATTGCCGAAAAAATTGAAATCACGTTTCCTGTTTCCTGAAGTCAGTGACATTGTCGTTCGAATACCATCGCGCTTATACATGTTCATCCAGGATTATCCTTTACAATGAGATCGTGTGATTTTTTTTATGCAAGTACAGCAGCGAATCCGATCGTTAACGTTAACAGTCGAAAAATCACGCCGTGTATAAAGGCAAATTGAAATTCTTAACTGTGCTACTTTATACTTATAATAATATTTTTATTGTTTTTCTTGATGCTCGCTTCTCAAAATTCATTTGAACGATATTTTCTAAATGGCGTATGGAAACTACGTATCACGAATAATAACATTAATAGAAATGTTAAAAGAACTAACCTCAGTTAAGGGATTTACGTTGCTCTAGCTTGTCACGATAGCATTGTGAAGTTGAAATCTCTCAACAGTACGATGAAAATATCGTGGACTATCTTGTCAGGCGGTATTGAAATTTGGTTTACGTGGTTAAAGTATACGAGTAGCATCTCTTTCTTCGAAGCATAACCTATTTTTAAATCGAAAACGAACTTTAACCCGTTGATCACAAATCCAATGTAATTCTTTCAGCATTGCATTGTTTTCAGCACATTTTAAATGATTTAATCCAATTTCAGACAAAGTTTAGTTTTTGCTAATACGCAGATCGGCCATCACTTAAACTCATAGCATTAATGTTAGTTGATTCTGATGCACGCAATAAACATTTAAATTTACTTAATTCCGGCATAAATTTCATATTGCGTATAATATAACTGTCAAAGAGTCAATCAAGTAAAATTACTAAAACCGTTGGATCGTGTTTTCGTATTCAAGTGTTCATCTTACATTTTATTGAAAATACACATATTCTTTACTCGTTGATTCAATTATTTAGAAGTTTTTATGTCGTTCCTTCAAGGCACGTGTCTTTCTTTGAATTTATTTCAAGATTCTGTAGAATAATTTCAAGCGGTCAATATCGAAGAGAAGGTGCAATAGTAGCACATCGGTTAAAAAAATATGTACTTTTTTGGTTTCCAGCATTGCACGCCCTCGTTAGTACCGTAGTATCATCTACATCTTCAACCCATTCGCATCTCTACCAAAACACCGTCACGTTCGCTTAATTTTTCAATACTCCAGTGCTCTAGTGACTATTATTGCTGCTCAAACGTTATCTTTTCACAAAATCGGGAGGAATTTCTTCCAAGAACCAATTCAATCTTCCGTCTTTAACATTCTTTTCCGTTCCCGTAGGCTTCGTTTGAAAACATTAAAAATAACTTTGATTTCACTTTTTTATACGTATTATGTTTTAAAATAGATCAATAATATCTCTTTGCAAAGCAGTAAAAATAATTTATTTCATCCGAATAGCATTTTCATGAGTTGAAATGCAAAATGAACCCTAACCTTGGTAAAGTACTCGACCACCATTGTTAGTATAATAATTGCACATTTTAATAGGAAGATTTATTCGTTCGATAACATTGGGAACTGGTTAATTTCAGCGAGTTAGCTGATGAACTGCTAATAAAACGTCTGTTTTTGTGCTAAAATAAAAATATTTTACTATAATATTTTAATTTTTTTTCATTTTTTTTTTGTTTAGCGTTCTAAAAAAACACGATGAGATTGTATAACTTGTGCTAAATTTTTGAAACAAATGTTTTCGATCCTCGTAATAAAATAATTCAACGTTCTTCGAAATTTTAGAAAATTATATTACTACTTATTGTACAGATGGGTTGGAAAGAATTTTGTCGAGCGTTCTATTAGAGACTTTGATAAAAATGTCAAAAAATGTAATACGAAAGCAAGGAATATCGTGAAGTTTAATTTTATAATATCTTACTTTCATCGGAGTCAGTGTACACAATCCTATCGATAAAATAATCTGCTAACAAAAGCATTACTTAGATACCCGTGGGTAAAATGCAAAATATAGTATTCAGAAGTAATTGTTAAAATATGCAAAGCTTATGCAGCGACTAATAAATAATTATAGTACTAGGAAATGAAAAAACGTACTTTACAGCAAAGATGATTATACTCTCGTAGTAACGAATCGTATCGAATCGCTAAGACGAAGAAGAAAGAAAACAATCGAACCTCTATTCTTTACAGTAAATTGATCGCACTACAAGTGTCTCTACTTAAATCTAGTATTGTAAAATCGATCTTTAAAGAGCGAAAGAGCTTAGCTTTAGCCGAGCGATCGACAAAACAGAACCTGAGCGAAAGACTTACCGAGAGCAAGAAGGAAGAAGAAGAACATGATGATGATGATGCTGATGATGCTGATGATGATGAGGAGGAAGAGAGTGAGAAAGGAGAAAACCGCTATATATAGCTCGAGTGTACGACGTAGGTCAGCGAGCAAGAAAGAGACGCTTATAAGATTGCACTTGGCTCGGCCTCTCACACCTCCTCTTTACCCGCGCTTCTCACTCTCGCTCGCTCGCTCTCTTTCTCACGCACGCGCCCACACACACGCGCGCGCGCGCGCCAATGCGGCCGGGTCTACAATATCTCGGTGCTCGTGCTCGATCGGCGCGCTGCCGTCGCTCGTATTGGCTCACCCGCGGCCAAATAGAAAAAGGAGCGGCTCGCGCTTGCAGACGCGGCATGTCGCCGACGTTCTCGCTGGTGGTGGTGGTGGTGGTCGTTGCCAGCGTCGACGTCGTCGCCGAGTCGTGTGCGTGCGCATTCTTATAGCTGCTGTTCGCGGTTCGCCTCCCGGTGTGAGCGCGCTCCGTCTCTCTCACGCTCCGGTGCGCGCGCGCGCGAGAGAGAGAGAGAGAGACGGAGCGAGAGAGCGACAGGGAGCAGGAGCGAGTGAGAGAGGAACGGGGAGCTGGAGCGAGTGAGAGAGGAACGGGGAGCCGGGCAGAGTCTCGACTCGGCGCTAGCGGACCACTCGGCGGCGACTGTCAGTGGGTGCGAGTCTGCGAGTCCAGTAAGTTCAACTTCGTCGCGGTGTCCGTGCGCACTTACCTTCGCTCTTGCGTTCCCGTGGCTCGTCCCTCGTCGCTCATCCCAAGCGCGCGCGCGCGCTCGTAAAGGTTGAACGCGTCCACGCACCCGCGGACGAGCGTCCCGAAACCCAGAGGAGGAGAAGGATCGCGACGGGCGATCGATGCTGCGGAAGGAAGATCCGCGACGGTGCCCAAGGTAGTCAAGAACGTGGAGTCCAGGAGCCGCGGGTGGCGGCTTTAACTCGGCCCCTGTTGTCGCCCCCGTGCTATTTTGGAAGAAGAGGAGTCGGGAGAACGGGCACGTGTGCAGTGGTGTCGTAACGCGGCCAACCGAGAGAGGAAAAAGGGTCGCGAACTGGGGTGGCCTGTGAGCAGAGCCTCCCTTTGTTGTTTATCCGTCGGTGGACGAACCAGTTGACGCACCCGGCCGGTGCACCGTACCGGAGGAGCGCGTCGCGCGCCAATATCTCCGAGGAGAAGCCGAGCGGGGCAACCCCTAGCGAGACGTAAGTATGGGATTCGCACTCGCGCATCTTTTCGAATGATCACGGGCGGCGGCGTTCCACGATGTCTCTGGAATGTTCGCTGCTAGTCGGCGAGGGGGTGGCGGGCGGCCGCCCGGCTTCGCTCGAGGGGAGGAAGCGGGTGCGCGCCGTCCCGGACATATGTTTTTTCACTCGGCTGCAGCGCAAAGGAGGAAAGGTGCCAACCCGGCAAGTAGATCCACGAGCTCGGACAGCTGCGAGACGAGCACGAAGCTGCAAATTTTTCGGCCAATTACGCTATTTCCTTAGGTGCCTTTACTCGCGCACGCTGCCGAGATTTTCACGAGAGTCCTCCATCTATTTTGGCTTTTCTTTCCCGTGCGCACCATTTCAATTTTACATCGTCCTGATTACTTACGGGAAAAATATCTCGCGATGATCGAGCGAACCACTTTCGAGGCGTTTTGCAAGACGAATTTCCCGCGAGTAACCAATCGACGGGATTTTTAATCAGCGGTGTGTCATAAATCTATAAAAAATGTAACGTTTCGAAGCCGCCGTCTCGTTTGGTGCACCTTTATTCGCGAAACTTTATTCGACTAATAAATATAGCTCGTCCATTCTCTTTTCCTGCATCTATTATTATTATTATCATTATTATTATGCAAATATTGAAGCTGCAAGTGAACGTTCCCAGGAGATTTTTCTCGCACTTGAACAAAATGTGCCATTAAACGCGCTGAAATGCTTCCGGATTGTTGAGAATTAATTTTATATATCTCGAACGAGTACGAGGAATTTCCTATTTACGTCACAAATATTTTATTTAGCTTACGTTCTTTTTCGAGAACGTTCGCGATGATTCAATATTCCAATTGCAGTTTCGTAAGGTAAGCACTTTAATTTTCGATCGCGTTAGTTTTTACCGTGCGAACGGTGGGAACGCTGTTATTTGGCGAGTTGGCGGGATTATCGAAAAAAATCTTTAAATATGTTTCGGAAATTTCTTTTTATGCGATAACGAAAGAATCGGACATCGGACATTGACTGTGTGCAGCGTTACGATTTACAACTGTAAAGGTAATGGTCGTGGAGGTGCGTTTCGGTGATCGTACGGCTGTTTGACGAAACCGAAACTTTCGACGAGAAAATATTCCTCGATGAAGGTACACCCGAGTCTCTATCGCGGCGACATTGAATTCAACGGGAAATCAGGTAATACGCAGTTGCATCGACGTCGTATTGTTGTTGCTTCGCTGTGTCGCATCGCGGACCGTCGTTACGGCTTCCTCGAGCGGCATCGACATCAACCTCCGCCGCCGCGCGTAATCGCCTCCTCGCCTTCCTCTTTGCACGCACATTCATACATGTACGTTTGCGCCGGTTTTTCCGACGCATGGGAAAAAAAAGAAGCGCGTACACGCGGTTCGGTGGATCGCATACCCGGGACACATCACAACGCCAGCGCACTCTTTCGGGCGATCGCCTTCGCCACTTCTAGAACGTGCGACGTTAAGAGCGCGCACGCGCGCGCGCACGTACACAAACATATACATCGATTACGGCCGTATCCGGCCGTCGGCTCCGGCTTTTCCCTTTCGGTCTTGACTCGCGTTCTTCCTCTTTTTGCGTGCATCGCCGAAGACACACAGAGAGAGAGAGAGAGAGAGAGAGAGAGAGAGAGAGAGAGAGTGAGTGAGAGTGAGAGAGGGAGGGAGAGAGTACGCGCGCGCGCTACTGCACTCGCTCGCCGCATACACGCGCACACGGCTCTACGATGGACGATACGAAGGGCGGGAGTCGAGAGGAGCGTCATCAAGACAAGCCCATTATATCCGCCGAGAAGAGAGGCTCGTCTTTTCTCTTCCGATTCCGGACATCTTTTCTCTCGCGCGCTAACCTCGTCTATACATATCTCTCTTTCTCGCTAAGAGGTATCGCTGCTTTCCATCGCCGCTTCTGTGCACGACCACTGCATTGCAGGACGAGAATGAAATTCGTACACCGCCGAACCAAAATTAAGCGCCAATAGTTTAATGAACTCTGCAGATGCGCGCACTTTTGATGCAAAACGAGTTTTGCAGGTTACAGAGAGTATTCATCATTTCCTGAAAGGTTTCTCTCGAATGTACGCACGAGAACTTGGAAACGCGTTCATTTCGGTCACGCACCCATTTGCTCGGATGTATCGAAAATCGTTGGGTTAGATTGGAAACGTTTTAACAATTTCGAGAATGAGGCGAAACTTGCAAACTTATTTTAAAGTCGCGTGGTGTTGGAGGAGACATGTAACGTACATTTAATGTTGCGTAACGCGTGCAGATCTACGTATTGCTCGCTCGTACGCAATCCGGACATCTGTTTCACTGGGTTACGCGCGTTACGTTAACCAACGTACGTTCGTTATGCATTCCAAAAGCTTCTTTTGACAATTGCATCGGTCCGTTTCCTAAAATAATAAATCAGCTTTGAATTTATAGGCTATGAATTACCATGGATGTACGTACGCGCGCGTACACGCGCTCTTGGATATTAGCATAGCGCGTTGCTTAATATTAAATTTATTGCCTCTCTCCTTACCTCGTTACCTCTTCAAAATCGATAAAAATTGCATTAAAAAGCCACTTTCTCGCTTTTGCGAAGCTTACGAGCAGTCTTTCGTCTCTTTCTCCCTCGATTCGGCGCCTCTGAATGTCATCGCTTAGAAACGTCAACGCTAATACGCGTTGACCCAAGGCCTCGAATAAATCGCGATCCTGGCGCTCGTTTCTTATAACCAATTTACACGTTCTTCTGGTCGATTATCCGAAGCTCGAGTGCGCAGGCCTGCAACGGCAGCTCTCGTGAAAAACAATACCGTAGATTGGGTGATCGCGAGGCACCACTCGGAGGTCCCTCTCCTAAGCAAAACCGACGGCGGAGGTCAAAGTTTCGATAAGCATTGGAATTATCGGTTCTCGGCTTGCGCCATCGGTTTCGCTTGCACGGTCAATCGGTCAAGCACCCATCCGAACGGTAGCCGTGCCTAACGTTGCTTAACTGGAACGGATCACGCGAGTCCGGCGAGTCCGGCGAGTCGCGGAGGCCGCTACCGATACCCCGGTGGTACTGGATGCTCCCCGCTGTACTCGAGAGCGGACGAGGCGCGTCGTGGCCTCTGCGCCTTCTCAACGAGGTTCTCCATCCGGAGCGGTTCTCGGTCGTTCTCGTTGACGTTCGTCGAAGCGAATCATTTGCTCTGCTTGTTTTGGATTAATTTCAGCTAACCGAGGTCGACGGGCGATTCAACTGCCGGAGAGTCAGTTCTTACGGTAGTTCCACTTACCGGTAACAGATTCGAGTCCTGTTGGCCGGTAAGGAATCGTTGCGAGACTTTGGAGTTTAAAAGCGTTTATAACCAGCATCCGAATCATTAGCATTTTCGGACATCCTATTTATAATTTATAATTTATAATTTATAATTTATAATTATTATATTTATAATTTATAATTTATAATTTATAATTTATAATTTATAATTTATAATTTATAATTTATAATTTATAATTTATAATTTATAATTTATAATTTATAATTTATAATTTATTTCTAAGCGGTTTCTTGGGTCAGCCTCCGAGGGAAAATAAGACGATACCGCTCAATAATGCAAATCGCTATTGCAGTTGGATCCATCGACTTTCTTACATTTCCGCGAACGATTCGACCGTTGCTCTTCTTGAATTTATCCTTCGCTTATTATCCGTGATGAAAGTTCTAGACATTATCGGTGTAATTTTAAGTTTGATTCATATCTTGCAGCCTCTTTAAGCGTCACGATTTGAGCGAAAGTAAGTTTTCGTATTATGCGAGGAATAAGCATAAACAAACTCCGATTGACAAAGGAGAATGCGTTATCTTTTATTCAGCGATGCATTATCGGGGCATCGATAGAAGACGGAAAATGTTACCGTTCCTTCAATCGAGAATAACATGCTTTAACGAACATACGTGTACCCTGTGACTTATCTCCGAGTAAAGAAAAACATTGAACAAATATTGAGCGATGTTTGCACTTTCGGCACTATCGCTTCTAATTGCTTTATCATCGTTTTTAGTGATCGTGCGCGTTGCGAATCGTCGGAAAGATCTTGGAAGGGAATGCGCTTTACCTTTAGCTACGCCTTTCGAATTCGTTGCAGAAATGCGCCATATTTTAAAATCGTAACGTCGCTGCAGGCCCGCACTATTGGCCAATAATGCAAAATTACGTTCTCTCATTTATTAAAGGAGCGAGTAGGAAGATCAGGCGAAATAGCGATCCCTCGTAGGTAGTAAAGCGACAAGAATCTTTATAAAAGGTCGCCGGTATCGCGAACCTTGCGTAATATCATTGTTTCCAAATTATAGGCAAAAAATAAGCAGAAAGAAACGATTCCGTCTGCGCGAGTACGCGTTACATAAAGTAGCCTTATGCGCGTTCCGGTAAGTCGGTTAATCTCGAAAACCCGTTTAGCATATTCTCGCAATTCCGTAGTGGCGCTATATCTGAAATTGTAACCTCGGTTGGCCGGGAGTAAAACGGTAAGCTAGGAATAATTAGAAAAAGTGCACGCATTATAGCCTTTCCTTCGGTTTCCCTGGCCCTCTTGAACACGCCTTTTATCCATTTTGTGCATTAACAACGCTAACGTTATACTTACGCTTTTCGACGCCGATAAGATAATTTTTTCGTTTCTCTTTTGATATTATTACGCGAATCCCTAGCGAGAAAATTACCCAAGTAATTCACGGTGAAGAATTTATTACGAAAACTCAAACCTCTCGACACCGATACGAGTTCTTCCAGATGATCAGTATCCTTAACATCGCACTTGACTTTACTCCTCGGGTTATATCGTTGCTGATCTACGCCATTTATACGCGTACTTTACGAAAGTGTCGAGTGGACGCGCATCGAAATGCATTATCCACGAAACATCGATCGGAGTACCAGCAAAATCCGTAATTCCCTGGGTGTCTAATAATGCGGCTAATGAAGTTTACGCGAGTGAACTTGCGAATGCGTTGTACTCGACATTGGTCGTTTGCGCCGAATGCTACTGGAGGCAAAGTAAAGTTTGCTCCGAAAGTTTTCCGTTTGCGTTTTCGCGATATGCATCGACCGCACCGGTTGCGCATCCGACGACGAGCGACGCGAAATTCAAAACCGACGCGGGCGTCCATTATCCAATTAACGAGCCATTTTCACGGATGATTATCACTGACGCACGCACCGAAAAGTCGTGAGATCGCAATAAGCGCGCGAGGAAAATCGAGGCGGAAAATGCACGTTGGACTCGCAGGCGCACGGCGAATATAAAATCCGAATCGTAAAGCGAGCGCGAGCGCTGAAACCTTTGCTCGTAAAAGTCGGTGCGCACCGCGCCGATCGAAATAAGTCGACAGTGCGAGCCACGCGCTTAGAATGCACGTAGGCATACGCGTAATGCGCGTATTTTGTCGCGTTGCACGCGCAATTTCGAGCGGCAAACGGTCGTCGCGTGGGCGCCCGAAAGAGTCGCGCGGATGATCCGCATTCTTGATGCAGGATAACGAGCGAACCCTCGACAACCCTTGACCAACTCGCTAGAAGTGCACCGACCAAGTGCGACGGGGCTGCCTTTTTGCCTTTCTGCCTTCCATCGAGCCCGAAAGGAGACGCGATGCGCGTCATTCGCTCCATCGTTCGCGAATCATCCCAGAGCTTCGTTAACTCTTAAAGGGCATAACGAAAGTGACGAGACTTTTTGTTGTTGAACTTTCAAGGTTTGAAAGTTGAATTTGAAAATCGAATTCGAAAATCGAGTTCCGTTGACGATAGTGCTGCAGCGTATTTTTCTCAGTGGGTCATCATTTTACAGATATGCAGGCAAGAAAGTTTCTTCGTTCCAATCGTTTGGTGCGTTTGTTTTACACGATGAACGAGGAGCTGAACTATATTTTAAATATAAACCCAACAGAAACTGCCTGTTCCATTAATATACATTATTTTACGAACTCATTACTCTGAACTTCGAAGATCGCTCTTAAAAACTGAGACACCCAAGCGTTTGTCGAACATTATTCTTCTATCGTACTAGCAGAAATGTTTATCTTGCCGTAAATCATATTTTTCGTAGGTTATTGAAAGAATTGCAGAAAGAAGGCGTGCGAACAGGAAAATTGGTACGAGAGACAAAATAATAAAATTGTCAGGCGCTTGTATTTCAATCTCTGAAATCATATTATTTAATGAAATGATGCGATAGATCAGTAATTTTTAAGGAGAAAACTGTACAAAATATAAGATCAGAAGTAATGAAGATTTTCCTTTTGGATTATTTGTTTTTTGTGAAATTTGTGTTTTCGATTCATGATCAATAATGTTTCGGTTAACGTAGTCTCTTTTCACTTGAGATATACATCGATGAAACCCGTGATCGGCAATTCTATTTTCCGTTGGCGTCAAAAGCCATTTCTATTTTTGATTTTCCGAGCATTTTTGATGTCTCCTATTTTGACGTTCATGTGGGAGTGTGTTGAACACTAAACATCACGTTGGATTGTTGAGAGTACGAAAATACACTGCCTAATTTCTGACGCTCGAAATCATTAATCGATTTTGGTGACTAATTACTAACCCTCGCTACTCTATCATTTGTATTTAAGAATTACGATGAAATAACTGCAATAAGTATTTCTTCCAATAATTATTATTAAAATGCCGAAAATTCCGTTTAATTCCAGTTTCTAATTGTATTAATACGTTGTAAATGCGTTTTAGATAATTCATTCAATGATATTATAATATAAGTCTCATAATAAATAAATCATTGTTTTATTGGGAGCAAAATAATGGGTGTACGAATATGAAAATAAATAAGATGATTCATACTATTATGTTAGTCTCTTTAAATTCTCTAAAAATATTCACGTATATGTTTTGTTCGGGCAAAACTTTAACATAATAATCCCCGAGATGTCCAAATTACAAACGGTGAATAACAGATAAATATTATTGTTGGAAGAACCATCGTCCTATAGTTAAAACTTTTATATTCCTGAAACAACTGTTTCAAATGTCAATGTCATTTACGAGAGAGAATATTGTTAAATATTTAGGAATACGCGTTACTGTAATTATAAATCACTTTTGGATAATTAAAATTCAAAGGAAGATTACTGATTTATATTTATTTCGCCTGACCGTACGTCTAATAAATATTGCATTATTTCTTCGATATAAAAAATTTTATTTTCTGAAACGAGGTAACAAAAAATAAATTTTAACAGTTCAAACCGTTTAGATAAACATTTTTTCTTGTGCAATATAATTTACTGATAAAAGAAAATGACTTATAAATTTGAGAGAAACAAATGTTTTTTAATAAAACCCAAGTATTTTTAAATATTTTTTTTCATCTGTGCTAATTAAAAAGAAAATATATTGTTGTTTCGTACGTTATTCGCAAATTAGTTGCAAGTATAGTGTTTACAAGAAACAAGTACTTGTTATCCAAAATAATAAGATAAAAGTATTTTTATAAAAGTTATCGATCTTTGCGAGTTAAAATTAACACAGAACTTGTATAAGTTTTTATGTATAACCTTTTTGTTTAACTTTTTTTTTTTTTTTTTTTTTTTTTTTTTTTTTTTTTTTTTTATAATGGTAAAACGAAAATCCCGATTCTTAAATCAGGTACAATATCCTGTGTTTAGAAATTCAAATTTTTAAAATTTTTTTATAACGCATCATACATATTGTATCTCTCGAATACGGTATTTTAAGAATTTATTTATTAATCGGTCTGGCTCTGCCGATAATTATTAAAATACTTCACAGTAAACGTGATATTATGTAAACATGAAAAATAATTTATTATCGAATGCAGACTGTAATTGACTTAAAAATTAAATAGAATATTCTTGTTTGCTGTAGTGATGAGGGTAGTGGTAATTTAAAAATTGAGTAAAATTTATTATTACAATAATTCATTGTAAGCGATAGTTAAAATGACCAAATGCTAATTCAATAAGTGAAAAATATTTGCTCATTCTTCGAATGTTGCCTTTGATAAATTAATATTCTTGCAGATTTTTTCCTTAAATGACAAACAATTTTATTTGTTCAAAAGTTTACGTATTATATTTAGTTGCCAAGTTTCCGCGTTTGAACTTCAAGCAAAATCGTCTTGTTGATTTGTTTACACCAAAAGTTTGTGAAAAGGTCATTACGTAATAACAGTCGAATCAAGTAGATAAACTAGGAATAAATCTAAGCTAAATTTTAATTACATTTTTCAATTATGTTATACGTAACTTCTATATAATTAAAATGAATTTATTTATTTTTTTGAATGAAATCCAATCCTATAAATATCACGAATAAATAGCTTGATGAATTAATTGTTTTTAACGAATTGACTACTTTTTCCATTTTTATTTGGATGCATTTAATAAACTAAATTTATACAATTAATCTGTTTAAAAAAAGCAGCATAATCGGAGAAAATGAAGAAGATTTAATTACTCTTGGACAATTATTTAAGTTCATTCGATAAGAAAAGTTTAGTTTTTTAAATAATTTTCTTTCGTCAAATGTAACTTTTCGCTTCGATACATTATTAAAAGGTAAATTATTTAAGAAACAAAATAGTATTTGTTGCATACGACAGTCATTAACTTATCTACTTTCATACAACTTGAATTAATGCATAAATTTAAACTCGTAAAACCGTCAACAACGACTTTTGCACCGATGACTATACAATCGCAATTAGCGCAGTAGGCTTTGAAATATTTAAGCACGATATTTTCATGATGTCGAAAAACTTACTATTAAAAGTATTACTGTTTCAAAATTATATAATATCTTAATTCAATTTCTTTATTCTATGAAACATCTTACATTTGGATTCATTTTCATAGAAAAAAATATTTTTAACTTTCTTTTGTCAGACCAAACACTTAGAATAGACCACTTCCTACGGTTTATCTATTTATTTCCGCGGTAAAGTCTCTCATATTTTATCTGTATTTACATTACATTTGTAAACGCATGTTTACGTTTATGGTTAAGTACGTTCTTAACCGATTCGCGATAATAGTAGCATTTGGACTTTTCGCTTAATTGCAAATGTTTATTTTTGTTTAATAAATGTGATGAAAATATATGATAATAATGGAAAATCATATAAATTTCATCCTGAAAAACTAACAAATCTTTAAAATTATATCTATTGATAAAAAATAATTTCTCCTGCTTCTTAAAATTTATTCTGGATTCAATGCAGTCTTATTATTTTCAAAAGAAATCTCGATAAATCTGACTAATCGAAAGTCTAGAACATGGAAAACATCTGTAATGACAACATTTTATTGTCTCGCAAGCTTGGTTTGTCTTATCAGTCTTACCGTTTATATTTAATAAATTTTGGAAAATATAGTTTTAACTATGCCATAACGTATGTAATTTCGCCTAAAAGTACTTCAACCCGCAAAGCAGTAAAACGAAAAAAGATTTTTACGGTAATAAGAGTATCAGTATCCAACCAAATCGTGGGTTACCGCTTACTAGAGATTATAGTTCGACTACTCTGTCAAGGTTTCCCGTATTTTCTTATCAAACCGCACGTAGCCTAATCTCAAAAGCCCGAAGGCCACGGCTTTGACCGAAAGAGTTTTAATGCATTTATATACAATTGCAAGAGTACGTATTTTCGCGCTTGACGAGTGTTATACAACGATTCGTACAGCTTTCAGTTGTCAGTTTTTAATGTTATTTACTTCTGTTAAAAAACTGTGCAAATAAAAAATTTAATATCAAATATTAAATAAATAATACGTACGTCTGCTAGTAAAAGAATATTATTGCGCAAGAGGAATTATTTTCGACCAACGAAACTTACTGTTATCTGAAAGGATTTAGTGTATAATACTTGACGTGTACCAATGTTATGAGTTGAGCACGACTTTATATATGCCATTTTATATTACAAAATTACAATTTCTTCAAAATTATCAGAAATCCATTTTTAACGACACTAATACTTGCAAGAATAATGCAATATAAAACTACAAATTTACAGTTACGGTCAAATGCAACTTTTGGAATTATATTACGTTATGTATGTATATATATATATATATATATATGCAGGTCGAAAAACAAAATCTATCAAATTCGTATTATTAATTGATTTATATATTCTATTGGATAATGTAATGCACACTATTAAATACTTTGCATAACAGAAATATAATTTTAACAACAATGTCGATTAAATTCTTACATAAGAATTCTAAACAACTAAATAATTTAGTACATTTAATCGTGTTTTTCAAACATACATTTCATTTCATTCACTTGTATTTTTAGCTTATAAAAAAAATCACATATATTAATTCTGTCAGTGGGGAAAATTCATAAGCATTGAATGAAGTTTACGCTTGATAATCATATTGATTTTTATACGTAATCTTCATCGTCATTAATAGATACATTTTAACGTTGATGTATAAGTAAAATTTTCTTTGGAATATGTAACGTCTATTTACGTTCATGACCATAATATGAAATGAAAATTTAATATACTTTTAAAAATTATTGGAAAAAGTATTATTAATCAATACGATAAGTATACGAAGGAGTAGGTTAACAATCGTGAATCATTTGACTCTCCCAAAAATACAGTGAACTTTCAAAGTAGCTGTGAATAATTATTGTAATTAAATATTGTAAAGCAAAGCAATAACAGCAAAGTTTCTTCATAAAGTGACGAGGATAAAATCTAACTATATTAATAATAAAGCATAATGAAAAATTAACCTGACAGTTGCATCATAAAAATTTGACCTTTTATTTTAGATCAGTCAGGTTTATTAATTTCCTTGTAAAATAAAACAACTCGTGTGCAAAATAAGAGCCCTGTAACGTAAAAGTGATGAGAAGCTATTAAATTATTCATAAAAATGAAAGCAAATAAATGACTCACGGCTTTGCTTATTTAATCTCTTTAAAGCTTATTTATTACAAGAAATACGTATAAAGATTTCAATTTTATGTCTATTAGTTCTTTCGCCTGACTGAACTTTGAATTGCCATTAGCGTACCTTATCTACTTAGCGTACGAAATGTACGCTATTCTCAAATTTTATTACTTTCACCCTGAAATTAAAGACTGCAAATTCGTGTAAGAATTAAATAAAAAATGTTAAAAAATTAAGTGAAAATATGACAACAAATAAAAATAAAAGTATTTAGGGTCATTGGTAATTGAACTTTGTCCTGGAACGCCAAAGGCTGTTGATCGACAGTCTGGACTAAAAGAGAAGAAAACTCGCAGCGCGAATTTCGGATAATAATGTCGTTACGCAGTGACGAAAAATCTAATAAAATGTTAACGTAAGCTGTCGGTTAGATTTCAGTGTTACTGACTAGACAGGAGACACTAGCGAACGATCGTCGTATCGCCTATTGCTGGTCAAGAAAAATCCTTTCCCCCTACGTGCATAAGCCTGTTGCTTTTGTTATTTAACGCCTTGCCGTGCTATCGATCTATTAATCTGCATCGTCCAGTCTCAATCTGCCGAAACCGCAACTGCATCGACATAAAAATAGGCGGTCGTGATTTCAAGCGAGAGCGCAAAAAAGCAAACGAAATAAAAGTAAGGATACATATCGTGGAATTAAGCAAGTAATTGAGCTAAGATTGATTTCATAAAATCCGCTACTCCTTTTCCGCCCAATGAATTATTTAGTAATTTGTCGTTAAACAACAGGCGATCCGTCGATTCATAAAAAAGTTCGCTATTTCTCGAAACATGACACAATCGGTGAAACATTAGCCGGTCTAAATTTAGAAAGTGTACATACATCATAAAAACAGAAAATACGCTCATAAATCTCTGTTCCCACGCAAAGAAAAAACAAACGAGTTATCGCGCGCGGAAAAAAGCTCCGCATATCCGTATCTCCGATGCGTGGGGGTTCGCTCTTAAGTATCATTACTTAACCCGTAATCCCCCCGTCATACGGGAGGCGTGCGACATTACACATCGATTAAAGCAGGTGCGCGCATAACCGTTGCCGGTTACGCGAATCCTCCAAGTGGAAGACATCGACTGTCTATAATTTAGCGCGTGTCGAGCGAGTCGTGCGAGTCGCGCGACTGGCCGCGAAAGAGAAAGAAGACTAGCGGCTGTTGCTGAAAGGTGTTTACGGAAGATACAACCACGTCCTCGCCTCCAGCCGCCGCTGTTACTTTCATCTACCGCGAACAATGTGGAGCGTCTCGGCGTCCTCTCCCCCCGCCCCCCGTTGCGCTACTGACGCTCGTCTACGTAGGCGCGCGACGCTCCTCCACGCCGACTAAGTCAGAGAAGGAGAAAAGCGCAGAGAAGGAGCCCGCGAGACTAGGTCGCCTCGGATTCACGAAGCTCTCTAGGCTACGTAAACTACCGAACGTACTGAACGCGCGTCCACGCATTACGTGGGGTACACGGAGGTTGACGCGCCGACGGCTGCTGTTCAATAGCGTCATCGTCGCCAAGTGGTGAACACGTTATGCGAACTCTCCGCTCTTCTTTTTCTCTTGTGTTTTTTCTCGTGTTACTTCTCGATTGACTTTTTCTTACATCTTTGTATCGTGGCACGTAAGACACCGCTACACTCCGTTCAGTGCAGACTCTAAGTAAGCACCGGAGCTTATTCGCGACGCCAATATAGACCCCGACAGCTAAAATAGCGATTACGTAAACGCGGTAGCTCGAGTATCGGTCGGGTACAACGGCTAATAATTGACAACCCCGAATGAAAATTATCGCTAAAAGTCGTAGGAATATTTTTAAGCTCGTCGAACTTTTAACATTGAACTCTTTTACATTTGTTCGAATAATAATGGTTGATCGAAACACTATTGGAAATGTTCGTTCTGAGATAATCACAGAGTAGAAGTGCTTTAAACATCAGCTTGGATTGAAATTAATCTCCATCCTTTATTTGTCATCGATGAAACTCCCCGTAACGGTTATGTAAATCCATTGATAAACAATACTCTTCTTGCCAGTATAATTCTACTATTCTTTGATCATGCTACAAAGCACGATGATAATCGTATTAATCGGAATTATCATGTTAATTTTTACTAATTTTTAAATGGTCGCTTACTTACTTATATGCTATTTGTTCATGAAAGTTTTTAGCTTGGGAAACTCTTTGGATTTAAGAATTCACGTTCAATTGCTTGCCAACTGATTGAACAATGGAATAATTTAAAAAGTGTGCGTTAGATACATCATTGACTTTTAATAATTTGTTAGCCTCGATACATGCTTCCCAAAATCTTACTTCGCGCTGTCGAACGCAACACAAACTTTTCGATTCTTACAATAATAAAGCATCGTGTTTATCGAATTAACTTTCAAGGGAAGATTCGACAAGTAAATATAAATAAGCGAGTTGACGGAGACAGATTATAGTGAAAAATAAAACCCTAGTACCTGGCAGTGCAAGGTTCGCCATGTGCGCACCGACAAAGTTAATGTTACTAACCGTTGCGGAATAACTACCACTTGAACATGCGCTATATAACGTAAAAGGGTCAAATGCGCAGGCAGTCGACTCGCTCGATGAAAAACAATTTATGCTCCAGCTTGGTAGCACTGGCGTCGTTACGTTATGTTGTGCGCGAATTATTACGTGCGTGTATGCGCTGTCAGCGCCAATGTGATTCGTGAATTTGCCGTACTTCATCCTCCTCTCGCGTGCTTGCGCGTGATTGTTTATCGCTTATACTTATGGTTTAATTCACTCCCATATACGAACTTTGCACATTGTTTACTCTCTTTTATTATTTACTCTTTATTAGTGACCGTGCTCTACGTAAGTTCGTTGGCTTGTTCTTGATATGTCACGCTTTGCTTTTGCAGATGTATGTTTATCGGGCATTAAAAGTTAGAACTGAATTTTACTTATATTATCGCGTGAAACGGCAAAAGCGATTGGTAAACTGTTTTACACTAAAACATTATTTATGCTCCTTATTACTTTGCCTGTTAACATATAAATTAACGGCTAAAAGGTGCTTTAAGGAGCTCAAAATTGGCACGTACTTTGCAAATATTTTTTCAAATGTAAATTTAATCAAATGTAACGAAGACCTTAGTCGAATGAAAATTGAAGTAACGAGAGGCAAAGGTTGCTAAGCAAAGACTGCAGTGCTTAAAAAACAAGCAACTAACTTTGAACCAGAGGCTTTATTTATCGGGGTTCGGTAAGCAGCGTAATTTTTTGTGGATAGGTAACTTCCTCCGATTGTACATGAATTCATAGCTGACAATAGTGGTAGCAAATTATAAGTTGAATCCATGGTAAACAAATTATCGCGTCTATTAAGAGCAATTTTTACAGTCTAATTAAATAGTTGCATCTGCTATTTTTGAGGCTGAAATTGCAAGTGAAGATGCTTAATACAATAAGCTATATGCAGTTTAGCGGTAAAAAAGGATATCGATTATATTAATTGATTAATATAACCATTGATGTAATCAGTTTCGATTAAAAAGTGGCATTTAAATTCAATTCAAATTCAAATTCTACGAGCTACGGCGGAGTAATAGTGCTGTTTAGGGATAAATGTATAAAATTGGACGTTTAAAAGAAAATCACATTTTATTTCATAAACAGTAGTATAAATTTCAGTTTGAATATTTAGTTGAACAACTAGTGGCTACTCTCCTATTCCCAAACGCTATTTGTTTAGCTACTAAAATGACTTATTGAAGCAATGATCTAATTCACTGTGAATACTTTTATTTGCGTAACGAGTACGAGAAGATTTTTCCTTAATTCATAAGAGCTTTTGCTGAAACAGCTATCTACTACTACTGATTAAGAGAAAATGTTTGCTACGTAATCAATATACACTTATCTCAAACTTTAAACTCAAAAGCAAAAAACCTTATTCTGCCACAGCAAGCTGTGCTTTCAGTTGATTCATTCTTGATTAAGTGTGAGCTTACAGCATTCTTGAATTTGTGCAATAAAGCGCACAAAACTATAACGGGCACGTGGATATCGCACAAGATGCCGATCGGATAGCGTTTACATACGTAAATGAAAAGTTGTTACAAGCTATTACAAGAAGAAGAATAAAAAATGGAAGAAATGTTGCTAATTAAGACGTAGTGATTAGATGACGGAGGCACGGCGATATTTATTCCAACTTGCACCATCGGTGCCGATCAGATCTGCCGAACAGCTGTACTTTGTACCCCTCAGCGACGCCAAAACGGATCTCCAGCTCCCGGGTAAAGGTCACGACAATGCTCTTATTTTACATCTTACTCTTTGTGCTAACTGTATCGGTTTCAATCCCATCTGCAAGTTTGCGAGACATTCGGAATCTTCTTTACGCAGGTTCCATTATTTTATACTTAACGCTACACCTGCAAACTTCTCCTCTAAGATAGTACAATTATTGAAATGTAAATTGAATTTTATTTCACAGCTGTGTACACCGTGTATAATCTACGATGTAGTTTCGCTAAAAAAATCGATCGACTGCCGACCGATAGGTACGTTAGGAAATAATTGAAAAAATACGGTCAAAGTTCATAAATTTAAATAGCAAACATTTAATGTGCATCAAAATAGAAAGTATTGGACTCCAGTTGAATGCACGCCGAGTACATGATATAACGTATACTTGCCTTATGAAGCCATGAATTAAAACTGACTCTTTAAATATAAGAATTCATGGATGAAAGTTCACGTATTTATGAATGTCAAGTTAACTTTCTTGATGTGCAACTTTTTTAAAAACTCTTCTTTAAGGTGGCACTTTCATGCCATATTTTATCTTTACATGGTCTTATTTAATACAGTAAGCGGTGATTTATAATGCAAAAAGGTGGAAAAAGTGTGCGACTTAAGCTTTAAACTTTAACCAATTGTCGGACAGTGATGGACATCTTTCTAATAAAGAGCATTTTTTTTTTTTTTTTTTTTTTTTTTTTTTTTTTTGCATTTATTCCGCTCGATGAATATTCATATTTTGTATACTCATAAAGTTCTACATTTTGCTTTAATTTTAATTTTATTCTCCAAAGATTCACGTTCCTTAATACTGTCAAATATTTGAAAAAAAAAATAGGAGTTATTCGAACAAATTTGTTCCCGCATCTTTTACACAATTTTTTAAAATAAATGTGTATTTCACTGAGATAAGAAACTCTTTTAATTCTATTCCTGAAATCTGCTATGACAAATTCCTCTTGCCAAGCTGAGCATTCTTTTATTCCGACAGATTATCGCATTTATCATGCAAGACTGACCCCTGACCCTTAACGCTATCACGTGAATGCTGATATTTCTCGAAACTAAATTTACAAATTCGAGGAATTTCTGAATTAACGCATTGTTAAAATTAATTGTAGCTTATACCGTTTGTTGCATTTGCATTCATTCTTTGCTCGATGATATTTCAAATTTCTAATCCAACGTTAATTATTTAGCAAGGTATTACACTTTTAAGCAGTTTTCTGCATTTTTCCATGCACAAATATTATAGAATTTATTATCGTATGGGCGAAAGATATTATCGCCTTCGTTGTTAATGCCTAATACGGCAACATAATAGCCGTAAAACGTATACATTGACCAAACTAATGGGTAAGTCTTATAAAAAAATTAAGTCTTTCAAGGTGACATTTGTTCCAATAATCGTTGTCGTATTGCACACAATTTTTCCCGATAAGAGAATAATTTATCAAGAAGTTCTCAATCTTGACCGACATATTAATTACTGAATGTTAAAATACGCCAGTGGTGAACTTTATCGAGCCCTTGTTTTATGAACATAAAGCGAATGAGCGTTAGGTGAATCAGCAAAATTACCTTGCTATTGTACGAATTGTGCCGAATACGAATTTTATTCTTGTTTGTCGGTAAGAGCGATACATCGCCGTTATCGCGGCAATATAGGTAAAAGGGATAAAATTAAAAAAAAGACGGAGAAAAGAGCGAAGAAGAAAACTTGGCGTTGGTGTCACCTTCGACTTACGTTCAACTAGGCTCGCACATGTGCGAAGCCCACAAGAGTTCACCTCTGCAAGGTCGAATCGCTTCCTCTTAGAGCGTAGAGCAGAGCCTCTGCGCCTCTGGGGTTTCCCCCTCCTGGTCCTCATTGCACCCCACCACCAGTGCCGGCGCACATACCTAAAGCTCCTTTCCCCTTTCATCTTTTTCCCACCTCGTTCGCCTCTACGCTACTCTCCTTTTACTATCAACTGACCTCACTCGCACCAGCTCCTAAGCCCTCTCTATCTCCCAATCCGCTTACCTTTAGGCCAACTGCACATGCAGGTACGCATGCGCGCGCGCGCCTGTGTTTCGCGTAGAAAGTCGCCAAGTCGCTACGTCAAGAAGAAAAAGCAGCTCTTTTCAGCTAAATGGAAAAAGGGCGCCGACTTAAAGCGCAAGACAAATGTTGCGAAGGAAATCCTCTCAATTTGAGCATCCAATCGACTTGAGCACTCCTACTCCTGTTAATTCCTAATTCTTTATCGAAGCCACTACTTACGTCGAGTTTCAATCAATAGAACTGCCAATGCGATCTACTAACAATGTCGATCGAGAAAAAAGAATGAATTTCCTGAATGAATGAAGATCCTGCGTTAAAAAACATGAGCAAATATACGTCTGTTTAATTAAGAGATGCGCGCTCGCATTTCTCGTCTTTCGAAAAAGGATTTAACATTCGGAATTGAAAGTCAAGTTGTCCTAAGGGTAACATTTTTTAAAGATCCGTTCGCTTGTGAAATGGTAAGGCTGAGCTCGTACCCTTAACGTCAAATTAATGATAGAGCGGCCAAAGCAGGAAAACCAATTAAAAATAGTACGCAATAAGCGTTGTTGGAAACGAATTGGGATACCGATCACTGGGCGCGTGAATTGCTTGTTCGATTTTCGCAAATTTTGCGCGTGCAATGAGTCAGGAAGTATAAGCTAAATATGTAATATCCACGTTTAATTAAACGACGATGGCGGCGCCGTCGCGTGTACCGAACATGCGTCGCGAGCTCGTTGTTTCGTACACAAAAGTATGATGTAAGCCGAGAGAATTTCATTGACGCAGAGGCCGCAATTCTTTGGAAAAAAGTTGCGCTCGTTGTTCTCGGTTGAAAGACGAAACGTTATCGCTGGCGAATTTTCATGCGGCAAAAATGTCATGCTCGTATACAAATTTTACTAAACATCGTCGATGCTTGAACTAAGCTGTTGAGTTTTTAATATGTGCAAATAAGCAGTTATGATATGCAAAACGAGCATTGTACTTTTGAAAGCGCCATTGTATAGCAACATTAATTACAAATATTGCGTATAAGAAATATTCCAATAATTCTGATATTGCTGCAAGTGCAATGTGGCAGATATACCACCTTCGTACTTTTATTATGATTAATATAATTATATTCCAGCGATCAAGTGCTCGAATGCTTCTTGGAACATTGTCAAGCCGATTAGGTTTTAAATCACGATTTAATCGCAATATACTGTCACTGGAATAGTGTTTCTGCTTTTAAACCAACCATTATGCGTGACGTTCGAATATTTTCTTCCTAGATTTCGCATTGCTAAAAATTTTGCAATTCACGGGCGCCTTTACGCTTGTTAAACGACGAATGTACGAGAGGTATTTATTTTAATTTACATTTCTCGCGCTCCCGGTATAATTTTCCTGTTGCTTTCAAGTTGGGTTTTCATAATCGGTATTGACAAAGAGTTGTAGCAATTCGGATACAATTAATAACGTACGTCAAGGGAGATGCATGATTTCTTCTGTAAAATGCAGACGTCTAAGAGTGCCGAATATCAATTTAATAAATTTATCGAAGCGTTTTTGCTCAATTAGGTTATAAATGAGCCATTGACAAAACTTAGCCTCCGGCAGGAATGTCATGCCGGAGTGACGCCTAATGCAGTCGCGATAGTCATTGGCATACGCAGAGTGACGTCGACAGAACATTGGCCTACGATAAAAAGGAATTGTACTCCTTTATACATTTTGTTAATGTAATTACAACTTTTCTTTGTCGTATAATTGACTTAATTCGTATTCTCATGAACGTCATCGATACTTTTACAAATGAAATGCTCGCTTTCGTGCTTTTTGTTTTTTCTTATTTTTTACATGATTACGATTCATTTTTGCAAACCTATCTTTCTCAAGATAAGAATCATTGATAATGTGCTGACTAATGCGTTTCCTCGATTACTTAATAATGAATTTGGGCCATGCGAAAAGGAAAAATAGAATTTTTTCAATTATTATTTAACGTACGCGATTATTCTGTAATTATATCACACACGCGAGAAGTACAAATAAGTTGATGCTTAACCACCGTCATTTTCAGTACTGCACCTGTTAATAAGACGTAAAAAGAATTATCGCCAAAATGAGATGGCAACAATTTTAGTTATCATTTGATATGCTTCTAAGGCGAACTTTATTCGCAATTCTGCAATGATTATTTTCTTAAAATGACCTTAATTTAATAAAAGAAAGCATGAAATTAAAAAAAGAAATCGTAAGCATCCGCTAAGCTACTGGCACGCAACCTCTTACGGCAGAGTGGGAAGTATCGAAATACTTGTTCGAATGTTAATTTTTTGCGTAATTTTAAATCTTGAAATGGTATAACAATATCAATATGAAAAGCGTATTATATGTACAAACACAAAGGCACTTATTATTTTTATATTCTAAAGATAAATATCATTGCTTGCACAGTTGGGCGTTATCTACTGCTATCTAGAGTTGATGAGTATTAATTCGTTTTATTCGATACGAAAATTGAAAAAAATCAGATTAAATATAATAAAGAGAAAATAGAGTGATAACGCTCGCTTAAGAATAAAAATCAATATTTATCATGAAAAACGTTATTTACTTAGTCATTCAAATACTCTCGAATATTAAATAAAAATTTCTATTTTTATTTATTATTATTTATTTATTTCTATATTACTTTATATTAATGTGAATTAATGTTTAAACAAAAAATATTCTATTTTCATTTACTGTGTCAAAAATTTCTACCGATAAAGTTAAATAAGTAGACTGAAATGTTGCTCATATCTATTATATAACGATGATAAAACGAAGATGAAATGCTTCTAACCTTATTTTTTCATTTTTACAACTTAATTTAATATCTAATATTCACATTTTTTAGAAAGTACATAAAAATCGCGACACGCTCTTGAAAATAGATTTGTACAGTTGAACGAGGATCGTTATAAAGATTATTTAAATTAAAAATAACAGTATAAAGATTCGGTTAATTTGGTTCTCCTATGTACAGTATTCGAAAGGGGTTACGTCAGGTACAATTTAAATAGCTTACTCGATCAATGTGATGCACACAAACTAATTTTCTCTTGTTACTTCGTAAACTTCCATCATAAATTTTTTCAAGTTACCGTCGAAACAAGGAAGCATTTCAATTTTAAATAACGATATTCTATTCTGGTCAAAATTATATACTTGTAAAGGTAGATTACAGACCGATTTCACTCATGAAAGAAGTAATTGCAATAAATACACGGTCTCGATCAAGCTTTCCGACATTTTTCACAAAAATTGTATGGACCGTTTTTCATAATCTATAAAATGGGGAGAGAGAGAGAGAGAGAGAGAGAGAGAGAGAGAGAGAGAGAGTAAGAGAGAGGTCGCACTGCGGGGAATTGCTTCATTTTTAAATGTAGTTCGTTATTAAGGGATGTTCGTGTTGAGTGTTCACATTGGTGTACACTTGTAAATACAATAAGAAATTGAGAGAAATGGAGAGAGGGAGAGTAGGAGAGAAATAGCACTTCGATCGTGAGATTGCTAACAACGTCGAGAGCAATGACCGAGTCACGTAACCAGGACGTCCTTCTCTCTTCCCTGCCTCTCTCTTTCTCGCGACCCAAGTTGTATCGGTACAAGGGTTTCCACTATTAGATTCGCAAAGAAAAAAGTAGATTAGCAACGTAGAAAGGAAAAGCCGGTTTTTTCGCGAAATTTGGAGAATCACCGGTGGAGAAATAAGCGCGCACCCCGGAGCGAGACGTTCGAAATAGAGAAAAAGACTCGATGAGATTAAAGGGAAAAAAGTGCTCGGAGCGAGAGATGGAGAGACGCGCTCGTGTGGCTCGGCGCTTGGTTACTCAACAACGTCCGAGCGATAATTTTCACCCCAAGGTGCCGCGCACGATGACGTCTTCTGGCCGAACGGAATAAAACGGGAGGCTCGGCGAATCCGACGCGCATCCACGCATACTCGCGCGTGTTGGTCAGCGCGCGCGGCGCTACTTTGCTTTCTTTGCCCTCGTGCGCGGCCGAGAGCCACGCGATCACGCGCGCAATGCGCCGACACACCAGACTCGGATGACGCGCTATTTTTGCCCTCATGCTCCGATTCACGTTTATACGCGTATTCCTTCCCGCGAGCGCAGGCCAAATATTCCTCCGGATGCTCGAAGGCGAGGGCGAGAACTCGAGAGCACGGCTTAAGCACTAGCTCCTTGTTTGCTCGGGAGCAATACGTTTAACGCCTCTTCCTAATTCGCTTGAGCTTTCTTTCGCTAGAGCTTTTTACGATACGGACGAGCTTCCCCCTGAACCGACATTTAAGAGATAAACGAAAGCAGGTTATCGATGCTAAGTCGTTTTTTCACTCTATCATTCGTACATGCTTGCGAATGTCTTTTGCTCGACGGGCGATTGGCGGGAGGAGGGGGTCAGAGATGTTTATTCGTGTTAGCAACGTAATGATAAATAATGATATCGACTTGATATCGTCTTTGAGAGAAATTGTAATTGCTGACCAAACTTCTACAACGATCTCATTAAAATAATCTCGTGAAAAATTTTTCACAGAAAATATTTCAATTTAAAAGTTGTCAACAATTTCTTATCGCTGCGTGTACGTTCCTATAAATTTATCGAATTTCAGTTGAATAAACATGTACTTAATTCCGTCAATATTGCGATAATTTCGAATTTGGATAGAGTAAAATGAATTAAGCTACATGAATTAAGCTACATGTGTGTGTGTGTGTGTGTGTGTGTGCTTATACGTTTACGTAACGTGAGTTTATCCGTAAAAAGGGAAAAGAGTCGTTGATAGCTTTCTAGCCGATAAAGATAACATTGGCTACGCACACATGGATGCTCGCGTCTAGAGATATCCCTACATAATAATGAACGTGGAAGTGGCCCATGCTGAGCGGATACGCGAAGACAAAGAGACGGAGAGAGCAAAAAGAAATAGCGCGTTACGAACAGAATTCATAACACTACATACAGTGTGTCAATGAAACAAAGCATTTGTAATAGATTGTACAAAATTGTCTAAATAAATGATTGTGAAACGCGACCTACTGAAAAGTGCGGAAGCGATACTCGTTTTGTGGAGCAATCGTGTACCTTGGGATCTAAGTCCGTAGATTACTGATAATTAATAATGTAAATTTTTTTTACTTAAACAAATTAGTCAGCATTAAAATTTATAATAAATTTTTAATGACACCGCGATTTTGTCCATGCCAATAATCGCTGTTAACTTTCATTTGTTAATTTCTAATTCGATAGCCTATTTTTTACGAACGATATTATTATGTTGTACTAAAAATTTGCGCGGCACGAATAGCACTAGAGCTCTTTAAACGTATTACATTATTAATGTTACATTTTGTACATCGTATAAGAAATGCGAACAGAAGCGGATGAAATAAAACATATCGATTGGCTACTTATCACAAATATGTGATATCTCGTATGTGATTTTAAATCCAATTTTTCTAATTATCCGCAATAAAAGCGTCGAAATTTTGTAATCGAGTACTTTATATTCGTGCATGACGTCGTTCAATTGCGATTTCTCAGCTACAATTACAATTTTTTGACAATGACAGTCGAAACGTGCATGAAATAAAGAAACTCGTTTCAATCTTAACGATCGTGAGCAGTTGCAAGATTTTTTCTGCTCGATATGTTTCCGGAAAATTTACATTTTAAATAAAAATAAATACACGTTCGTATGGTCGTTAAGTATAACAATGAAGCCTTATTTTTGCATTGTCTGTGTGTCGGCGTCTGTTGCACGTACGGTGCTAACCTATAATAACGACAAAAACCGCAATGTGCGCATGAAAGCGAAATCGTTCGCGTCAACATTGCATTAATATCAGCTTAACGCTAAAGTGACGTTTAGAGTGTAGGTAGCATAAGGTTTAAATCTCCCACTTACCCAATTTTCATTTTCAATTTAAACTATTTAAATTGCTATTTTAGGAATCCCTACATTAGTCGAAGGCATTCGTAAGTTTTGTCACTGGAGCAGAAGTGCAAAAAAAGAATATTAATAAAAATTTGTCGGTAGTTTTAAGTTGTGCACTTAATTACGTCTTCCTGAGTTATTATAATTAGTTCGCTGTCTTTATGTGCATAATTGTGTGCGGTGTTTTTTCATGTACATAAGATTCTCTGCAATTTTCTCTTAAAATGTTTTGTTTGTATAGTATCCATTTCTCAAAATTTGTTCGCATTGAACTAACTTTTCATACGTACATCGGTGACAACGTCGCAAAATTTACGAAATCCTAAAACGATTTTTCCTGTTTATTTTAGTAATACTTCTTGTATTTACGTAAACATTTTTGTCGGCTAATTTTTAAATCGTCTTTATAAGCGATAAGCGATAAATATTAAAAAATGTTATGTACCGACTTATACGAGTTAACATGGTTTTATTAAAAGGAGATAAATTATTATTAATTAGTATTAAGCTATAAATTACTATACTTATTTTCAATTAAATTAAAAAAGTAATCAACATCGTGTGATTTAAGCAATTAAAATTGAATCCGTTGATCTCCTTATAAGTAACACTTTTATTAATGTTCTTTACTACTTACTCTCATCGTGGCGGTATTAAAAATTCGCCTTCGTTCGTATTTTTCATTTAGTAATTAATTTCATGGGATTAAATTGTTTTGAAAAAGATTACAGCATTAACAAAATTCTTGATCCATACGTTTCCTCTGAATAGGATAGAAAGCCGATAAAAATATTCATCACGTGAAGTTGAATTACCGGTCATAAAAGAAAAATAAAAATAAATACTAAATATATTTTTTCCTTTAAGTGATATCGCTTACATTACAAAATTTCCTTGTATGTTTAGGGAGGCATTGCTTACATAATTAAGACATTGTGTTCAATCATTATATTCGCGATATTTTGAAATTAAACCATCTAGAACTATAAAGGTTTACCTTTACGCAGATATTACCTTGAATTAATGAGAGTTTAAAAACGATACTTGTAATAATAATTACTTTTCTTATTATTTAAACCAAAAGATTAACTGGATATTTTTCGATTAAATAATAAAAAAGTAATTATTTTTACACTTATCTCTACGGATACGAACATATGCATGTACAAGTGTTTGTGTATGCTCTGAAGACCTTCGGCGTTTTATGAAGTAATTTTTTGCAATTTCTTTAATGCGTTTCTTTTTCCAATGAATCTCAATTTTTGGCGAATTCTTCTAAAATGTTGATAACAAAGATAAATGCGCGCGATATTAATACTAAGTAAATTCGATTTACAAGTAAATAAGAAACAAATTACGTTGCTTTTACACAAGTTTATAAAAAGATACGTGTAAACGATTTGTACATTTATCAAAGACCTTCTATCGTCTAGCCAACGTTAAATAAATTCAGGTTTTCAGTAGTCATGTACCGGTTTAAAAAGCAATGCATTTCATGGAGACGAACATAAGTTTGAAAACCTCATGTAAAATAATGTTCGTTATTTACGTATTCTCATAAAGATGTACATTTTAGGAATTTACGTAAGAATCTACTTTCATTTCGAATAACCAAAAGGAATTTAATTTTAACTATTATTATACTAAAGCTCACACGTAGATAATAAAAAATAACTTGAAAATCAGTTATTATTGTTAATAATACAGGATAATTATATATAAATTTGCAAGAATTCTGAATCAGCCAAACGAAAAATTATACGAAAAAGTATAATTGTATAAAAGTACAAACATTGTGGCTTTAATTTAAAAATAGTCGGATTCTTTTAAAATTTACAGTATTTACACAATTCTTAAGAGTATTTCTTTTAGCTAACTTAATTAGAAAAATGCTTCAACTAAAAATTCTGCACAAAATCCCTAACGACTCCAACGTTAGGACACAAATTTTTAAATCGTCTTTAATAAATAAACCGTTTATTTAAATTTTCCTTAAAAATCCCCAATGTATGCAAAACTAATTTCGTTAGTTTATTTAACCACATTTGATGCTAAATTTGTATTTTTTTTTTTACACACGATTAGACTAATAATTAGTTACGTTTATGAGAAAATACTATCGCTCCTAATTTTTCAAAAGCCATTACTATAGATACTTTTCATTCTAAAGTTTAATATAGAAAGGTCTTGGTATCAATTAATGTTTTAGACATAAAATTGATCAGGCATAAATTTGCCGTAAATGTCAACCGAAAGTAATGCAATGAGAACATTTTTTTAAGCAGAAAGATTTAAATAGTAAAAGAGAAAGAAAGAGAGTGACAGCGAAGTTAAATATAATGAATTTGAAATATATTAGCAGATTAAGCCAATTCATTCGGTCTTTAAATGCTAATCACGATGACTTTTGTCACATAACAGATGTTTGTAAAAACACGCGTTCTTTCAAAAGATGTCTCAATATTTTACATACATGTATATGCATACACATGTCAATTGACTATGCTTCTAAGCAGAATATTAAGCTACTTAATAGAAAAATACGCATCCAAGTCGTTTGGATGCGTATTGATCTTGTAACATCTTGTACATCGCATGAGTTATTTTATCCCGTGTAATCAATTCTCAGATGTAGCAATCACCCACGTTCACCCACAAAATTGCAAATGCGTAAACATTTATAATTTTGTTTATTATGCTTATTTTAATAAATTAAATTAAATGAAAATGATAATAATACCGATATTCGTTCGAATGACGGATCACCAATAAAGTCTTGACATCTTCAATCTTATTAATATGGATTTATAAATCACAACTCCACATACAAATAAATATAAATTACCTTGCAAATTCGTTGGTAAGAATTTCAAAAAATCATAATGAGAAATATTTACATATAACAATCTTTCTCTTCGTTAATATCTGAATATTGTGCATTGTTATTAATATTGGCATAAAAATAAATGTACGATTGTCCTCTACACCTTTCTAATATACACGAGCACTTCATTTGTACCTTCAAACTAGAGAGAAAAGAGATTAGCATCACAAGTAGTTCAAGAACTGAATACGATTAATTTATTAAAATACCGAATAAATCTTTCACCACAATTAAATAATATATAATTTTTTACTATAACTATTTACTCCCTAGAATTCAGCTGGGAAATAGCAGTATCTTTCATACCCTCGTGTGTGTGCGTATCATCAAATTTTTAAACGCACATATACGTTTCACTTGTAATTCTATAGACGCTGTCCTTTCTATCGTAAGCTATACGATTGAGTGCAATTGTGTACGGTCAATATTATACTATAGCTTACGCTTTTTCTAGATATTTTCTTGCACTGAGGCAATAGGTCAATTATACTAGCTTCTACGCTTTATTTCTCACAATGTGTACCATTCGATCGTAGTACACTACACATCTATTTTTCAAATGCTTATACATCTTGTGACACTACTGTCATTATTTTCATTGAAATTCTCTCTTTTTCATAATAATAAAATTGTGCTTTGATTTCACTTTAATTATATTAATCTCTATTTTACAAATTAAAACTAATCTTATTTGTTGGATAATTATTCGATCTTTTGTTACTACATCTTTTTTGCAGTTATATTGATGTGGGAAAACAATTTCGTATGTTGAAAAATCTGACTATAGTTTGATTTTTCAATCAAAAATTATTAAAGCGCACCTTATGCTGCACGAGGTGAAAAGTTTCGGTTCATTCTTGCCAACACATAGCAGCACTAATCAAACATCAACACGACTTTTAGAAAGTAACCAACCTTGAATAGTTTTGTGGCGAATTTCACGAAATTTCGGTCACTTTGCTTACGAGTTGCGTAAGTGACACTAATATGCTTATGTGGAGGCAACGGATCGAAGGAAATTTGTCCGTTGATCAAACATTGCTTGAAGGTAAAACAATACCGTCTAAGCCCATTAATAAATTGAAAAGAACCATCGCAGACCTGCTCCATTGTGAACGATCGTTTGTCGATGGTGTGGTGCATTTAAATGCGTCCTCGCAAGCACCGATGATACTCAGAGCTCTGGACGTCTCGTTGAGGTATTAACCTCGTAAAGATACCAACAATCGAGCTTTTCTAAGCTAACAATTCAGCGTAATTCAAATGACTTTTATCGATAATTCGTAACGATGAATGAATCACGAATCCACGATTATTCAACAATTATAATAGATCATAACAGAGAGTCTGCAAAGAGTCGTTACATCCCGGTGAAAGCTGCGCGAAGCAACCCAAGATGTAATAATCGGCTGAAGTGGTCTTAACATTTTTTAGACTTTTTTGGAATTCACGTGGTATAATATTCATCGACTTTCTCGAGAAAGAATAATCGGCCACAGGCGAGTATTACGAGATAAAGAAGGAAGTGCTTCTTAAGCAAGTCAATGCACCGGCTTACACGTCCAGAAAAGCGATGGTAAAGCTAACGAATTAAAGTGATACACTATCTTCCGCATGTTATTTATTTCCTAATTCGAAGGGATCGTTCCAGGGGAAGAGAATGGCGTTAAATGAACGCGCCGAATGCTAAGTGATGCACATTTCGTAGCCAAATCTTACTAGACAAATCTTACTGTATGAAGAGTAAAATAATTTTAAAGTTCGTTGGAAGAAATACGTGACTCTTAAAGGAAACTATGTTTAAGAACGAAATCGATTTTTTATACAAAACTTTTCACTGTTAGTTCCGGAACTCTTCGTCCCGTGTATTATCATCTGCAGTGCAAATTATTACCGTATATTACAAGTAAAAATTAATTTCATAATATCCACAATAATACATGAATTCTTTAAAAGAACATTATGGAGTCTTGCGTTTCTTCACAAATGTGATTAACAAATGTGAGCGTAAATTGTAAGAAAGGTTGAAAAGTTGAAAAAAAAAAAGAACGTTAAAAAATGTTAAAAAATTACAGTTATTAAAGATATCTCGAATGCCGTTGCTAATAATTAATAGTTTGGAAAACTGTTAGAAGAAGAAGAACGACAATGAGCTGTAAATACAACAAACATAAGCGCAATAACCGAAGTAGCCAAATTAACCGAATCTAAATATTATTCCGCATTTGAGCATATCGTATTCACGGACTTTATATCCGAACTCCCCTACGGACGGACAAGAATTTTTCCTCTTGAAATGCATATCAGGGATCGAGGCACAAGCAGTGACACGCGAAATTTCACCGTAATCCCGTAGCTTCGCTATCGCTCAAAGTCGATCGACGCACAAAAGTTGAACGATATTCAATTAAAATTCATAAACCGATCGAGCGACAATCCCAACACCAAACTCGGTAGTTCGTAACACAAGTGCACGTAGCGGAGCGCGACGTGATCGCCGCGGTGGTACCGCACTTGTTGCCATGGCGAGCGCTAGGAGATCGTCGTTCGTCCGCTCCTTGGCGAAACGAAGAAAAGTGAGTCAGGCGTGGGCGGCGCAGCCGAGAAGCACGTGCGTCGACAACGAGAGGCTGGCTCGCAGTTTGATAAGAGCTCGGAAAAGCCCGGGCGCGAGCTTAATGGGACGATCTTTCCGTCGGCCACCCCACCTCGAGCGTCCGAACGTGCGAACGTCACAACGAGAGCGAGATTAGGAGTCCGGCGCGCCGAGCGATGACGTCGGTCGCATTACGGCCAAAGGCGCGTTGGCGGTTGTGGACCAGTCGACGACGGCATCGCTGCCCCGATCGATATCGTACATTCTCGAGGCGGACTATCACCCGCGCACCCGCGAGAAAGAAAGCTAGAGCATGCGCAGCGTCGTCCCGCTGCGAAAACAACGTCGACTCGTTAATGCTCTCGTACCTTGGCTCTTGGCGTGGGCGATGTACGGGGTTACGCGGTGGCTTTAGAAAGTACAGGGTGTCGCTTTTGGTCGGGGAGTGCGTCGGTACGAATTCTTACGGGAATCGTCGATCGCGGAACAGATTTGTACTTCCGATCCGATCGCTTCCCAATCACTGTGATCGACCTGCTACTTTCGGGGAACTTTTAGAACGACGCTCGTCGAGGCCTAAGGCTGCGTCTGCCCTTGATGGACGGCGCATTTACTTTAATCCAAATAATCGATACGTTTGAAAATTGAGTCGTTAGGCTATTTGCCAGACATGTCGCCCTGTCGCCCTGTCGCCCTGTCGCACCTGTCGCACCTGTACGCGTTGTGCTTCTGTTCACGCCCCCGACTAATGATGATAATAAATGCACTGCATTCCCGAACAAATACCTTGGCTTCAAAATGTACGTTCAGAAGCAATTATTTCCTACAGTACTCGTGTAACGATACTATGCGTGGTTTCCGTGGTTTCATTGAAAATAACATTATGAATGTTTACATACAACTTTTGCATGTTCTAAAAGCACAGCGTTTAAACTATCGATGCGCATTCAATGCTAGCGCAGTTAGGTTAGTCAGCTTTTTATCAGTTACACGTATTTCCAAACATGTTTTGCTTAATTATTTTTAGTAACATTTAAAAAGAATTTTATATTTTTCAAACTTATTCCAGCGCTCCTTTTGTAAAAAGAGCCGAGCATGTTCTTTTGAAATATTTATCTTTTAAAATAACGTTTCTTTTTAATCACCGTACTTCTTTATAAGCCTTTATATCGAGGGATAAAAATAGACAGAGTTTGATGAAAACTGCAGACTCGAGCTTACGTCTTGGATTTATATGTTTACTCAAGTCCACCTATGCAACAGGTTCTTTTGTAAGCGTTCCATAGTGACGTGTGCATCATTTCATTCTTTTTCGCTAAGCTCTTTTCGTTTTAATTATCACGTCCTCAAATTAAATGAAAATGGATGATTATTTCCCATCGAGGTATGATATTTCGTTATATTTTTACGACTAGAGTCTTGCCTTTTTGTCCGCGCGTCAAAATATTGTCGTATCTTTTGGTTTTTAATTCTTAATTCTCCCTCGCTCGCACAATAGCTATTATCGTCCGTTCCAATAGTTCATTGTTATTCGATTATAGTAAGCCTCAGACGAATTAAATACTACTAGTAAAACTCGATGACCAATAAACATATGAAAAATAGATTTTCCCTTTTTCCAGACTCATTACTTATAAGATCTGAGAAAAGTTGACAACGTAATTTATTTGCTAGAGAGACGCGCTTTAAAACTGAAATCGCAATTATATCATTAAAATCATCCCATACAAGCTATCCTTCCTATTCCATTTTCAACTCTAACCGGATATTGCGTAGTAGTACGAGGATAGAGTACCGAAGCTGCTCAATTGTTAAAATAGGAAAAGTGCTTTGCGAGATGCGGCATTTTTATAATTTTGAAATTGCACTGAAATTCTATTTATAATTACAAGTTTGACGATGTAACGTACTTGATTCGGATATTGCACCTGCTGCTTGCCTCACCCGAAACACGAGTAAGACGATCGATTTATATCTTATTTGACTAATTATCGAAATTAATGTTACAAGTGTTGACGCCAGCTGCAGTTAAAAGGAAAAGTCTTACGGCTGATTGCCACGAGAACGTATATTGTCGAACTGGCGAACATCGTAAAATTTTAAGGAAACCAAAGAAACCGTTTCTGAAAGTACGCAAGGTCATCCTTGTCGTCGTTCAAACAATCTTAAACGTTTCGATTATTTTCAACTCTGCATGATGTATTCCGGTATTGCCACCGAGCGCTATACGTCGGAATCCACGACTTATCCTCCCGAGCAAATATTGACCCGCGCATTGAGTGTATTGGTGAAAAAAGAGAATTCACGTCAGCAAGGCGTGCGAGATAAATCACGATCGTGCGCGTGCGTCGTTGACATTAATCGAGCCGATAAAACGACGTCGATAGCCACGAGAGGACGAGGTCGCGCCACATTGCGAATAAGCCACCCCATAGACGCCGACCGCGATCACTGGCAGACTCGTTCATCGTCCAAGACGCCCATAGACGCCCCCGCACTCCAGGCACCCTGACGTCATAGCCAAGCGCACATCGTCGCTTGCGGTGCAAGAGAGAAAGGGAGAGGAGTCGAACAGCCTCCCCGAGCGCTTCCTTTTTGCGTCTCTCTCATTCGACTCCGCTAGTTTATCGCCCGGGGCGCGGGCCTCGCACCTTTCACTCACTCCGACGTTGGCTCGCGATGCCTCATCATAACCGAACGCGTTGCCCAAGCTCCTCGGGGCCTCCTCCTCGACGTCCGACGTGACCGCTCGTAACCGCGACTGTCGAGATGATGTCCGTGGCTCGCGAGGAGCTCACAGCCACTCGCGAAGATCCGAGCGATGGAAAAATGGAAAACGTGCTTCGAGCGATTGTTCGGTGGTGGTAGATCGGTAAAGGTAACGAGCTCCACGGGGAAATCATCGCGAGGATCACCGGTTACGTCCGCGTACGAATATGCTGCATTACTTAGCTGCACCAAAGCGAGATTGCATTTAAGAAGTACGACCTGAGATATTTTCCAAGTGAAAGTTCATTTCCGCTGGTAACGAGCGCGCGTTATGCCGCGCACCTTCCGAATCGTTCTATCGAATGTCAGCGCGCGAATCGAGGTAATCATAATTCATGTTTCAATAGCAAGTGGCTCGATATCGCCTGCCGACTAACGTTTTTTGTTCCCTTGACGATTCGAAAATCTTTCTCGTAATTTTTGTCGGTGTACATAGATACTGCAGTTTCCGTTGCGACGCTGTGTTCGACGTGATTTCTTGCTCGCGCGCGCACGAACTCGATTCTGTGCAAAACATTTCTTCTTGCGTTCGTTCCTCTTCTTGCGTGAAATAGATCTTTAAAGAGGTATACGATTCACGCGATGTACTAATTATTACTTTTTTTTGTATTGATTGCAGTGTAACTCTGGAAGCCAGCGGGCATAAAACGATGGAGTCCGCCTGCCAGGTTAAAGGCTGCAAAGTGAATAAGAAGGCTGCTAAGCACGTCATTCACGACGATAGTCGCGTGCACGGCAAAGAGAGCAATAACGTCAACTGCAACGACGAGGAGAACAACGACGAGAGCAGAAGCAACGTTAAAAAGAACGCGAAGGATAGCAGCGGCGTCAATCTAATCGCCCCGACAAACAGCCACAACAACCACAACAACCACAACAACAACCACAACAACAACAACAACAGCAACCATGTAAATAATAAAAATAATACCAGCAGCAGTAACAACACCGGTGCTAATAACAAAACTAGTAACAACAAAGCAACGAAAAACGATATCGGTTACAATAAAATCGTTGGTAACGCCAAAGTGACGACAAACGATATTGTCTATAACAAAGCCATGAGCAGCAACGTCGCAACAATAAATGACCGTTCTTATGATAAAATTGCCAATAATACCAAACTTAGCGGCAATAACGAAAGTATCAATAATAACAGCAGCAACAATAAAATCGCCAACGGCAGCAACGATAGCACTACTGAGAACAGCGCCACAGTCAACGACGAAAGCAACAACAACCGTAGCAACGGAATACCGAAGGTAAAGACGAGCGATGCTGAAACTCAACAGAGGCGCGCAGTCCTTAGCTACGAGCAAGTCTGTCGGCTCAATGACGTGATGAACGAGGTCGTCAGCATCCACGGCAGGGGGAACTTCCCAACACTAGAAGTGCGTCTACGCGATCTCGTAACCGTGGTTAAGGACAAGCTCGAGGCAGATCCAAGCAACGGAGGTGCCGGTATGAAGGTCCGCGACATCAGACTCAATGGTGGTGCAGCCTCGCACGTTCTTGCTACGGAATCTCAACCTTATAACGACCTGGATCTCATCTTTGGCGTTGAACTTACAAGTGGCCGCAACTACGACAAGGTTAAGGCGGCCGTCCTCGGCTCCCTGTTCGACTTGCTTCCCGAGGGCGTCAGCCGTAAGCGCATAACGACCTGCAGCCTCAAGGAGGCCTACGTTAGTAAAATGGTAAAGGTCAACAATGACGGTGACAGGTGGTCCCTGATATCTCTTGGAAATTCGCGGGGTCATAGAAATGTCGAGCTGAAATTCGTCGACACGATGAGGCGACAGTTTGAGTTCTCCGTCGATTCCTTTCAGATTGTTCTCGACTCATTGCTGCTCTTCCACGAATGCAGCAAGGTTCAAATGGGCGAGAACCTGTATCCTACGATCGTAGGCGAATCCGTCTACGGAGATTTTCAGGAGGCGCTTTATCACCTCCAAAAGAAACTCATTTCTACGAGGCATCCCGAAGAGATTCGAGGAGGTGGCCTGCTTAAATATTGCAACCTTCTGGTGAAGATGTACAAGGCTGCGCAGCCGGACTACATAAAAACTCTGGAGCGCTACATGTGCTCGCGATTTTTCATTGATTTCCCCGACATCAGTCAGCAGAGGGCTAAACTCGAGAATTACTTGTGGAATCACTTCGTAGGACCCGAGGAAGAGGCTCTGAAGTATCAATATTTGACGCTCCTACACAGCGTCGTAGAAGAGTCAACGGTCTGTCTAATGGGCCATGAGCGACGGCAAACCCTCGCATTGATCGAAAGCTTGGCTTATCAGGTGCTTTGCCAGGAACAGCAGCGACTGACGAATCACCAGACGCCACCGACAGCCTATGTCTACGCTAATGGCTATTATTATGCACCAGTCATACCTACAGCGTGCTATACGTGCACCTGCAACTCCTGGATGGCATGCTCGTCGTGATGCGATGAGAACATTGAGAGCAGCCTTCACAAACGGGGCGAAGGATAGACTAACTAATCTTGAGAATGTATTTGAGAGAGAGAGAGAGAGAGAGAGAGAGAGAGAAAGAGAGCGTGAGTATGGAAAAGGAAAGGAGGGGGAAGAATTTTAACAACTGGAAAAGGGTGACGAAGAAAAGCGCTGCCAACTGACAAAACGCAGTCTTAATTTTATTTTCAAACAAGGCGAAGACTATCACTGAATATCTCGTTGAAATAATTAATGAAAAACTTAAAAAAACAAATATAAAGAAAGATAAAAATGAGATACTCTCTCGGGCTCCAGAGGAACAAGTAAAGTGTATTGAAAAAGAAGCGACGGAAAGCTCTGATTTTAAAGAAACACGTGAATATTCTTAACGGAAAAACTATAAATATATTAAAAAAATGATCTATATCGAGTACGTCGTCTTCGTTATTATGCGACCTTCGTACTCTTTCGTCATGACTTATGTGATGTTTACTTAAATATCTCGTCAATTGTTAAGCTGCATATACAGGCAACTTATGTTCGAGAATATATCTTCTTTTGGTGGAAGTTACTGCTGATAATCTTAATGATAGTAAAGCAAAAGACGGAGAAAAATAAATAGAACGGAAAGAAAGTGCTCATCCAGGTGTTTCTTTCTTTTAACCGCTGTTTTGAAAAAAGCCATTTTTAATCAACAGGTGCTGTGCTAAAAATTTTCGCGTGGTTTTCGGAGTTAAGAAAGTATGTATGTTTATGTCGTATAGCGTTACACTGATTGTATATGATGGAAGAACGAAGTGAAAGAGAAAAAATAATGGAAAGAATGAAAATGAGAAACATCAAATTGAACTGTATATCTTCGAAAGCGAGGACAGATGGAATATATTGCGTTGCTTTTCGTTTTTTTTTTTTTTGCGTTTTCAAGAATCATTCCGACGAGCGCAGTCGGCTATGCGTGCAATTGCGCAAATACGCGTATAAGGTAAAAGTGGAGATAAGAAAACGAATGAAAAGAGAGTACATTAAATGATATGCGAAGAGGAACATGCACGGAAAATTTATGATGTTTCGAAAAAAAAGAAAATATGCCGAGGAGTGAAAAGGAAAATGTAAGTGCCCAATTGCGCATCTAAACGTATTATAAAGAATATATTTAAACCAAAACAGATAGTAAGGCATAGTAAAAACATAAAAAAGGGAATGGAAGGAGGACAGGTATAATATTAATCGATTGAACGCGGTTACTAGAGCAGACAGGGGTAAATATTCAATTCTCGTTTGAGATTCGTGTTTTTTTTCTATTATGCATAGGAGAGGAGTAGGACATTCATGAATGATTAAGTAAACACGATTTAAACAAAAAATCCCCTACATGCAAGTATGTTAATTAATTATCTGATTAATTAATTGATGTGTGGCTGTGAACATTGTTTTCGTTTAGATAAACCGTATCGTAGGTTTTTTCGATGTAGACAGAATTGTATAATAACGGTTGCGTTGAGCATAATAGATGTAAAGGCGAGGAAAAATCATGTGTATAAATTGGGGAATAAATTAAAAAGTATATGTATACAGGAGATACGCAGCTCGAACTTGCCGGTATGATGTAGTTGTTTTATACTTGATTTATAAAATAGCACGTAAAAGTTAAATCAATGCATCAAACCTTTTAAAGTACTTAATTGCACTTGCGAAGAAATTTGTGAACTAAGTTATAATTGCCTCTTAATAACATCGGAGATACAATGTTATTCTTCGAGTTAATGACTTTTTTCTCTTTTAACACTACGCTTATTTAAGCTTGAAAGTCCGTTTAATAGTATATCCAGCACATATTCGGGTCTTATATGCGAATAGCATAAATTAATCCAAATGTGATAGTTATCTTTACTTCTTCGGTTATGCACTATTGTTATGTGAACAAATTAAAGAAAAGAAAGCACAAATTCGTTGAAAATGCAGCACGCGCCAAATAAATTCTTTTTACAGTGTACACTATTATTTGTCCGTAAATCATCATTAAAAATAACCCGAAGTAGAGCTTTGATTCTTTTTTATCGAAAATAAGTTTTTTCTGTTAAAGAAGCCCAGCACACTTCTATGCTTTCGAATCGAATCTTATTTAAGTCAAATACTCAAAGCGGTACAATGAATTGGAGTGGTGAGCGGGTAGGATAATTTATAGGATAATTTATAGGATAATTTATATAAAAATTTCTTTTATGTATGTATATGCAATCTATCGCGTAGATTATAAACGCATTTCTCGAGCGATTCCTCGAAAGAAAAAACCATTCGACCGGCGGCTAAGTGCTTTACGAATCGCGAAAAAAGCGAAGAAAACGAATTCTCTCAACACATGAATGTACAACGCGTAAATGGTCCTCTTTGAAGAAACGACAAAAGAGAAAACTCTCGCGTCTCACTCGCGCAGGCGTCGGGGGGTGGGGGCAAAGAAAATTTCGCGCCGGAGAGGGAACTCTCGGGATCTTTCGCTCGGCTGGATCGATATCGCGCATAAAGTGAAGTCTACGTACGTATAAAGAGCCTGACCTCGTTACTCTCCTCGCAGTTGCTAGCTCACACCCTCGCTCGCTCTACCGCGGGAGATGGAATAGACAACGACGACGAGATAAGGAGAGAGAGGGAAACAAGCGTTCGCGCCCTCACTCTTCCTTTCCTATTCGCGTACGTGTACGCGCGAGTCGTGGAATGAGCGAAAGTAAAGCTCTCGGAAAAAAACACCTCTCGTAAACTGGTTTCTCGAGTCCGCGTTTATGCTAAGGTGACAGACGAATCGTGTGCACGCACACGCACACGCGCCCGAGATCGGTGAGCGTCCTACGGCAGTACGTCGCTTTGCCATAAAGCCCGTCTAAATTGCGCGCACACACGCTTCCACAGGTGCACTGACGTGCGCACTCGTCAGTTCGCATAGCACCGCGTACTTTTCTCCGCGAGGCTATTTTGCTTTTCTTCTTTTCTTGGCTTTCTGTCTTGTCTTTCTGTTCGCTTTCGCCGTCGCGCATCGCTTACCGTTTCTCGCGTTATGCGTTAAGCGGTAATGCTTCACCTTGAATAAATCCGTGCAAATTGCGCCGTGAATGAAAGCGGCCGACTTATTGATTGTTTACGTAGCATCGTGGTGTATATTTTCTCGCGTGATATCGAGACGGAAACGCGCGCGAGCCCACAACTTCCAAAATCGCTCTTACAACGTACTCCTGCTTGCTATCTTGAATCACCCAAGAGAACATGACGCGTGGAAACTCGTACCGCAAGTTTTCGAGCTGCTCTGCTCTGGAAAAGTTGTTGAATTACGGAAAAAAAAGAAAAAATACATAAAAATGAAAGAGACATGGGGTTTGTCTCGAGAGTGAGATATTTTGCTAATTGTAGTCTTATTAAGCTATCGTATATAATAATTGTTAAAGACCTAACAAATATCACAGGAGAATGCGTTTTCTAAGAGAAAAGAAAAACGTCCTGCCGACGGTTACCGATGAGACACATAATACGGCTCTTAAGTGACGAGTGAGAATACAATATCGAGAACTATTTCAAATTGATGAAACGGACAATGAACGGAAAATGTTGAAAAAATGATAAAGACAGAAAGATAAATGTGCGTGCGCGCGTGCGTGCGCGCGAGTGATAAAAGACGATATAGAAGCGGTTGCAAGCGACGACGTTGACTCCATTAGTCGCGACTGCATTAATTTTTACTCTTGCATTCGGTACAATCCTTTTATATAATAACGATATGAGAGCTCAATTGCATTATATTGGCTGAACTTTTCGCGACAGGTTTTCTTAAAAACAAGCACATCAAAAATACAAGAAAAAAATTGAAAAATTGAAAAAATAACTAAAAAAACTACGATGAACGCAAAATGTGAAACGTTGACGAAAGCTTGCATTCTTGTGAAAAGAAATAAGCAAAACATAAGAAACTAGACTGAAAAACTCTCGTACATACATCAATAGGACCTATTGATTGCGCAAGTTTGCATTTTCGAGTCGACCGATGGATGAAAAGATATTTAGAAAATAAAAATAAACTCTATGAAGTGGCATAAAGGATTCATGTGTAATTGGACATTGGAAAAGAAAATAATAAGAAAGCAGATATGCCAAAGCGTTGACGAAAATACGCGCTTATTCGGTTTGATTTTTGTTTGAACAGCGCGCACGCGACTGAATGAAAGAAAAACCGGATACGATTAAAAAGAAAACAAATAAAAATATGCAAAATGGTAAAAAAGTGGAGTTTTAAAAAAGAACAAACTGCAATCGATCGTCTTGCAAGAGTCTTGCAGTCGCTTACACATCTATAAACAATAAAGAAATAAATACGATAGACTGTTTTTAAATTGTCGCAAGGCAAATTCTACAAAAGAGCTGAAAATGTATGAATGCGTTTTCTTTGATCCTCTCCTTTTCATCGACTGGTTTTTATTGTCCTTCCGTATAATAAAATATGTAATAATTTAGCCTTGACGAGATCGCTACAATCGTGCACTTCAGCAGAAGGACGAGCGAGATAACGAGTCGAATTAAGAAAGTGAAAAATATGCAAAAGAGAGCATGCGAGAAAGAGATAACGAGGAAAAGGAGAAAAAAATGAGACGAAATAAGAAAAAGTGAAGGTAAACATCGTAAGAAAAGTCCAGTGTTGCATAATGAGTTAATAACCGTTTAAATGAAAAAAAAATCTACCATACATACTGATCGCGTCATCACTCTTATACATATTTTATCGCAAACAAAAAGGCAAACTAATAATTATCGATATATTATATATGTAATGCTTAAATAATTATAATGTAATACATGATAATTGTTAGTGCAGTTGCATAGTGTACAAGACTACCATCTAGTTAGCTTCATTAATTAACACAAAAGTACCTATCGTTATTTGATAAATAGTTCTACGAGCGAGGGTAAGACTACACTAGGATGAATAAAAAGAAATTAAGAAAACTGATGTAAATATTATTATACACACGTATGTCATACTGTACAATGAAATATTAAGATTTAGTCTGATTTGTCACAACGCGCGCGCGCGCGCGCTTTCTCTCTCTCTCTCTCTCTCTCTCTCTCTCTCTCTCTCTCTATCATTCTGTCTCTCTCCTCCCGTCGTCCTCTCCCTCTTACACAACCGCCAGCCCTTTCTCATGCAAAGACGCATTAATAACAAAGGCACACACGCACATGATTAACTCAACGCAAGTATAAACATGTACACGTGCGCACGCGCGTTTACACACATACGTACACGTAATGAATTTCTTTTTCGTTGGCGCGCAAAATGAGAATGGAAAAAATAAATATCATGCGATTTTATAAATATTATATAAAAAGGATATAGCGACACTGAAGAAAAGAGAGGAGCAATTCGTTTGTGCGCGCGTGCAGAAAGAAAGCTTACTTTTATTTTCTGGGACTATTTACTCTTTTTGTATAAATTGGAAAACAATTCCTCTTCAAGAAAGAAATTCACTGATCTTGTAGGTGGATTTTCGTCCTTTTTGTGATAAAACGTGTTGAATAATATACGGGTTCGTGCCCGCGATCCATCACACGCATATGTATGTACACGTTTCCGTAAAAAATGTAAAATAAAGATTTGAATCAAAGGAAAAATAAATGTAGAAAAAAATAGAATATTAAGAAAAGATTATAACCATCCGACTTACATTATTAAAGTATTGTCTAATCACCTGATTTATATATTTCCCATGTTCTCAAATACTGAAATTCTTTGCACTGCATATTTTTCTATACTTTTCCTTTATTGCGACTGTCAAGTTATATTATTAAATGCGAGATAATATTGTTACAAAGACAATTCGAGATCGTTATTGTTACGGACATGAATTTTTGCTATATATACTATTGTAAACTGTAGTTTTTAACGAAAGGTTTGTTAAGATTATTATGTACTCTATGTTTTCCTTGTTTCAATCGGTTGTTCTGTGCACCGAATGAAAGTTCGCTTTACAACTTAGACGCATCCGATTCGTTAATATGAAGAAAAAAATTTTTTACCAAAAATTATTACCCTACTTGTGTGTTTTTACTTATGCTATTACAGAAATCTTGGATAGGATTTAAAAAGGATTCGATATTGGTATAATAATTAATACATTTTTTTTAATCAATGCCGAAAAGTTTTCTTTGATAGTACAATGTAATACAAAAGTCAAGATGGTATGAAAGTCTGTACGAAAAAGTTTGCTGGTCGAAGCGTTTAATTGTTTTACCTATCGCATAAAATAATTCCCGTAATATTGTGAATCTGTTTGATTACGCCGGCATTTATTTTCATCGATATTCTATAGCCATGTATAACGATGTGATGTATTATCATGACATGAAAATTGATATACACGTTACTGTTATCGAGAAGAAGAAAAGAAGAAAATTGCGTAGATTTTTAATTGAAGAGATAATTTGAAATTGTAATATATGCAGTTTTGTAAGCTTTGTCTATCTGTGCAAAATACATACATGTGAAATGCAAAAAGGGAAATTAAAAAATTAAACGATGAGAGAGCGCGTGCGCGCGTAAAAGGAACTCGATGATAAATTTTTCATGAATTCCCCGCTATTCTGCAGCACTAAGTTAAAAGAAACTCCGTTACTGAAGAGTTAAACTTATTAGTCGTTTATTTATCTTGCGAATATTAAAAAATAAAATAAATAAATACCGAAGTATAAAATGAAGGGAAAAAGAAATTAATTGTATCTAAGTATAAGTGGGCCCTGATCCGGTTAATTTTTTTACTTCTCTGACTTGCCCATAAATATATATTCCCATGCATAAGAATGTTACAATAAAGAAAATAAAAATGGAAATAAATATCGTACATAAATACCAACCCAAAGTTGAACGTGTTAATTTTTTAATTGTGTTACATCTCACTGTTTACATTCCTTCGTATTCCCGCATCGTGGCAGAAAATTAATATGTTCTGATTCGTAATAAGGAACAGCGCTCGTATATCACGTGTCATAAATGTATCGATGACATTACCCGATTTTGACGATGTGGTGTTTGGCAACTACTTTTTGAGAAAACCCTTGAGCTCACTGATCAAAGACTCGACCGAAGTCTTCTGTTTTTGATTTCGGCTTAAAATCCATTATAAATCGCTTTCTCGTTCGTGAACGCGATTTGTAAATGCTCTTCGAACAAATCGGAAGAAACCTAAATTAATCAAATTCAGAGTCGCGTTACAAAGAGTACCATTTCGTACCATTTCGTACCATTTCGTACCATTTTCATTTATCATGCTTCTAATAGCAATTCATTAATACTGCAATATTATTTATGAATAAGAAAGTCTTAACGCGTGAATAAGCATTGAGCCATAAATATTCATCGTTGAAAGTTAAAATTGACCAAAAGCGCATGAACGTTACCGGGTTGAGAAAAAATTATATACGAGGATTTTGTGCATTTCAACGCCGTTAGCATCGATCGTAAGCTCGTAAGAAGATACGGTCAGCATCCTAAGGATCGAGTCGTACACAGCTGATCCTACGTCCAAGGCGTTTCGTCGATCATCTATGTCTTGGCTTCTGTCAGAAATCTCTGAAAGGTTGGTATGATTATACTGTTATATTTATATCCCACTTTTTTGTGGAAAGAAAAATAGCCTCGTCGAGCGCAACGTAACATTACACAAACTCACATCCGCGCTGGAAGGCGATGTTAAGTATTCCGTTTATACCGAAGACCAGGGACAAAGAGAGAGAGAGAGAGAGAGAGAGAGAGAGAGAGAGAGAGAGAGTGAGAGTGAGAGAGAGAGAAAAAATGAATAAATATGTACGAGTCCGAAATTAAGTCCGTCTAGTATATTTCCGCGACCTTGACCGGTCTGGCAGAGAAGGTGGGACCTACGAGAATTCTACCAAGGGCATCGGAATTAAATGAAAAATGAAGCACTGAGCCAACCTTGGATGGCATCTGACACGGACGATAATTTTTTCTATAAAAATATACGCATTATAAATACCGATGATCACGAGCATTTTTTTCAGTTTCTTCAATTACTGCTTCCAAGGCTTTTTATACGGATTCTTTATTCGGATTCTTATTTTTGAACAGCGTTGAAGCTACTCTAGACGGTTAATCGTTTCTCATTATTTCTACCGAAAATTATTATCGCGCAGAATTATTTACATAAAATATACAGTTTAAAAAATTCACAAAGTGAATGCTTTACATATGTATTCCCGTTGGCAATCACGAACCAACAATACCAACCAACAATAAGATTAAGTATACGATTAGTTAGTCAAATGACAAAGGATAATTTATTTTTAAAGTCACAAAAAGAAACGATCGAAACAATTGGTTAAATAAACTAGAGATTAAAAAGTCGAAGAATTTAAATTTATAATTTGTAAGTATAGCGAGGAAATAAGCTTCCTTATTTACACATCGAGAGAAGATTTAAGAATTGTTGAACTTGTGCGGAATTCCTTGTTCAATTACAATATGAAATTTAAATAATAATCGTGCTGCACATCAAAACAAAATAAATTTGTCTTTACGTATCAGCAACTTCACGATCGCGTGAAATCTCCCTTCTAAACTCAAATTGCAAATATTACTGCATGATAAATTTCGCGTAACGCAATAAACAAGGTATCTTAAAACGTTCTTGAAATTGAATTTCTGCTTCTTCAATTTTCCACGTTAATATATTTTCCAACGCGCCAACGTATTAAACGCGTTTAGATCTCTTGCCTATCACTTTATCACGAACGAAATTACACGTAAATAATTAAATATCTTTTAATCAATATTCAGCTCGTATCGAATAAGTAACTCTGCTGATTATAATTTACGTGTAATGCATGTGGAATACATTAAAAAACACCACTTTGATACACAATTCACCGTAATAATAATACTTTTTAATTATAAAATTAGTATACGTAAACCGATATTGTACATTTTTTGATTTACGAACGAGAGGCTTGACTCAAATTAATTTCACGGAACATAAAGTGGTCGATAACATTTTTACATACACTGAAAGCTTGCATCTTTGAAATAGAGCGAATAACATGTGTATTCGTGCTAATGTTGGAAACGCTGCCATTTAACGGAAAAGCTCAAACCAACTGTTGGCTAATTATGTGGCTAATGGCTATATGGCTAATTAAATATACCGACTTGTTGGCATACTCTTAAAATTTAATATGAAGTTATTATTTCTTCGAAAAAGAAAATATTTTAGAGGATTTTTCTATTATCTCAAATCTTTTGAAGACTTGTTGTACGTTTGTGTGAGTACGAATAAGCCAATTTTGAAATTTCCACCCGTACGTCCTTATATTTCTATTCGCGTAAAACATAACGACTGCGTATACAATAGCAAACTGTTTTTCAAACATGACAACAAATGCATCTGTAAACGAACAAAGTCGTTAAGCTGAATCGTTAATTTGCTGCCAAAAATACAATCGGTACACGTAACTACACTCCAAAATACCATACGTAAACGCTGATTCCCAGTCTATTTTCTTGAATCAGTTGGACTAAAATATTATTAGAAATCATGATTAACTTGCCGAACCTTCGCTATGAAAAACATTTCTTTCGATTTACGTTAATCGGTTGCTTAGGCAAAGGTACCTTACTTAACTGAAATAATATTTCTTTAATATTACGGCATAGAATTCGTGTTGCGTCGACATCGAAGCTATAATAATTAATTTTGTAAAATTAATTTTTTCGTAATCGGTGTCTGACCACGTCTAAATACAATCGTTTAAGAATTTCGTAACATTTGTGACTCTATGTGGTATACGAGAAAACATTAATATCAAGCCTAACGACGAGAATTTCTCACTAAAACTATTATTATTATTAATATTATTCATGAATGATATTTAATTATCTTTAACGCACAGCATTTTCTTTCATGAAATTCGTGCCGAGTAATTTCATAAAAACGACCACTATTGATTCATTGTTAACGTTTCGATGACCGACTGCTACGACTATCTTTCTCAAAATACAAGGTCAAACGAGTGCGCACACAAAGGCATTCGAAGTGGTGAGATTTGTAATACCGAAACTAAATTTCTTTTAATTGCGATACCACCTCTTAACAAACTCCAAGTATCGGTGAAATAGCGCGACCGGTAATGTTGCATACATAAATATCGAGTGACTTTATGTTTGTCCGTACGAAATAACCTGGAATATTTTCACTAATGAATTACGCACAAACGAATAAGAAAGTCACAACGCAAATAATAATTATTTATTAAGTGATTTTGAAGGAATAACGAGGCGTTTCCAATGAATAATTGGAATGCAAAGGTATGCAGTCGATGATAAAACATTTTATACCGATGAATAAAGCATATTTACAAGGGTATCCGGTCATTTATTTTCTATTAAATGTCGTATTATTCAAGATTTAATAACGAAAACGATTTGAAAAATTCATAATTTCGCGTGAATTCCAGAGAGAATAAAACTGCGCACAAGTGAGAAAACCTGATTCCGACAAGTTTCGCGCTCGCAAGTTTCTTATGAAATATGGCTAATTGTACGAATTATCGGTATAAAAATGAATAAATATGGGTACAGTTGAGCCGCGCAAAAATGTCGACGCACATCGAATAAATAAATAAAGAAATCCCAGGACGACTCGAACGGTATTATCGAGTGCCTAAAGCACAGAGCTCTCGGTGATTTCCCAGCGCGGATAATCGTGCATTTGAAAAAGTGCTCGTTAGCTTGTTGGCAAGAAGGTGCATTAGCATCCGAGAACAGCTGTTTAGAGGCAAAACACGGTGCCCGAGGATTTGGTCGAGCTGCCGTGGTTGGTCCGGTGGCTCCCCGCATTACCGGCTACTCCTTTTTTCTTTTTTTCTCCGCTGCCTCCGTTCCCATCCACCTCCTCCAGGGCTCGTCGACGATCCGCGTTTGGGGCCCGAAGGCGGCGGCGCATCGAAAGAGCTAAGGCAACTTGAGCGCACGATAGAAAGGGCCGGCAAAAGGTATTCAGGCCGCAGCGCAGCGCAAGGCCGACCGATCGCGTTAGTACTCGCGAGTAAAAGTGCACTGCATTAATGTAGGTTGCTCCGTGGCTCCGGGCGACGAGACCTCGCGGCAGGTCGCGCGTTTACGGCGACTGGTTAGAGAATTACGAAGAGAGAGAGAGAGAGAGAGAGAGAGAGAGAGAGAGAGAGAGAATGACTGCGAAACGATCGCCAATTTCGCTGGATGTATGTGTTCGGAGGAAAAGTGGAGGGTTTTCACTTCGATCTTACCAAGAAGTATCCAAGAGACCTTGAGCTTTGTCTGCGTCGCCGCCGAGGATCTATGGTTAGACGAACGATTTCGTGTAAAGTGCTTAATGAAAGCGCTCTGATTTTTTTATTTTTTTAAGTAAGTTCGCATTCTCAACAACTTTTACAGAGGCTCCTATCGCGTTATTCACATTAGTTGCATTACTTGCCTATTTGAAATTCTGGATGCTTTCGCCGAGTTGTTACATCTTCGGTTGTCTTCGGTCGCCTTCGGTCGTCTACGGTCGTCTTCGGTCGAATAATGCGGATCACTCGATACTGTTTGAGCAGCTACTGCTTATAAGCCAGTGTATTTAATACATTTAATGATATACATTGTTGATAATTGTATAATAATTCGAGTTGGATTAGAATGAGTTTTCTTAAGAGTTTCATGCGCTCAAGACGTCGTCGCACGATGAAACAAATCGTACAGCTAAAAACCAGCTGAAGACCTAAAGCAGTCTTGGGACAAGAAAAGTCGTTCAACCTTCAAATTAAGCTTCTTTTATTTTAAATCCGCATAAAATTGAAAAATATTGCACCTCGCAATCGCTTACTCTTTACTCTCTAAGATATTGATTAGTTTCAGCTGCGACTACCGTTTCGAAATTCGTCAAAAAATATTACATTTGCGAGAATGAATAATAATAGTGAATCCTAGCGAGAGTCTAGTTACAGTTAACAAAGACAATTATTCATTTTAGATTAACTTTTCTGACCTTTTCAATCCTCAACAATTATGAAACAGATCAAACTCTTACTTCTAAAACGTACGATATGCGCTTAGATCTGCAATTACAAGAAATAACTTGTTCTCGGTTAAACTTGAATTTTTATTATCTTCTCGTATTTCGATTTCATTTTCTTTGTATAGCTAAGCTACGCTTCGGATACCGTGTACTTTTCATGCGTTTGTCCTCGACACTAGTGCTTGCTAAATTAACAAAGACCGAGTCTCCCAGAAGAATCTCGGTTTCTTGTCGGTGCACGTGAAATATTCATCGATAGGATTACATGCTCGAATTCCACGATATATGCGTTGTAGAAAGTTCGAAAGGAGATGCGGATGATGGCAAAAGTGAATGGATGACTTTAAACATTGGACAAACAATGATTCTGATGGCACGTTGCAAGTTTAAATCCAGGATATCCCGCATAAGAGCTTAATTTACATAACATGCTGGTAGAATAATTTTCTGATTAAGGTAAATAAACTTTAATGAGCGATATTTAAAAGTTTATAAAGCATAACATTTTCTAATAATTTTAATGCATAAATTAAATATAAATTATTTAACAATGCTTAAGTCAATTGAAATTTATGGAAATAACTTAGAACATGCAAAGGAAAACGTGCTACCGAAACTTGTAAAAGACAGCGTAACATTGAAAATTACGAAGAAAAATTTTTTTACCATTACCTATTAGTATTATAAACGTGTTTCGATAACAAGAAAATTCAAAAGCAAATAATAAAAAGAAATGAATTAATCTTAACTTCTTAACTTGAAAGGAATGCAAAAGAAATTACAGACGAATTCATTGTGAAGATAAATTTTTGCAATTATAATTAAATGTTCAAACTGTTTACTGTTGAAATGTCTTTTATAATAAGTATTTCTATCGACGAGGTTCGAGTAAACTCATAAGTTCCTTACACTTGAATTTTAATGTCTTCATTATTATGGAATGCGGCAATGACTTATGTATAGTTAAAATTCATTCGACTTCCCTTCATCAATAAAGCAAGCGATAACAGAATTACTGCATTTTGCGTTAAGTTTAATATAAGCATGCAATATGTAAATAAGAAAGTGTTTTTTTCATATATTCGTAATATTTCAATTTACTGCACTTAGAAAATATTGTATAAGGAACTGAGAAAGATTCTGAAAGAACAAAGAAAGAACAAAACAGTATTATTTCATGATTCTAATTGTATATTAATTTTACCGACAACATTTCTAGACATTAAAATTTTATTTTACGTTACAACGTAAAGTAAGAAGTTTATGAAAATAGTTACAATAATGCTGGAATTGTGCCAAAATGTACAAATTATAAGGTTATAAAGTTGAAAGTTAGTTTTTATTCTTAACCAGTGTTACAGTATGTAACCTAAGCTTTTGGAGTTTAAACAAATGTAAAAACTACTTATAGCTATTTGGAGAGCTTAAGCGACTTTGATTATATTTCATTAAGTTTGTAAATAATATTTCTTTAAATTACTTTTCATCTCCATTTTCTTCCATATTTAAGAAATATGTTACAAATATAATTGACAAACATGATTAAGAATTTTGCCACATCTTTGAATACCACGTCTAAGTAAATTATTTTTTTTGTGATAATGGTATTTACGTGACAAGTTGTTGTATAAAATTACGATGAGAAAATAAATTTGTGCTTTCCCTTTTAGTGTATTATTTATCATTACATATTGTTTACATTATACAAAAAATAATTACATCATAAAATTACAAGCTTTAATAATTTTCTTGTAAACTTTCAGTTGGATTTTTAAGTTAATATCGAACACAGACTTATATTTATTAATATATTATTGTCAATATTCAAATATACGCGTTCCTTTAAAAAATTATGCATCTAAATTTTATAATAATATTATGTACCGTATTTTCACGTGCAGTAACAAATATTATCTAATAATCGTAACGTGCGCTAGAACAATAATATATTTTCTTACACAGGTAAAACGGCTTTAAAGAAATGACTTTATTTAAATATATTAGAATATATATAAGTTCTTGAACCTTCGTTGCGCGTAGTGTTCTAATACGCGCTTGATTTGAATAAGTACAAACACTAATTATGCTTAAAGTCGTGCAAGCTTTTATTTACAATTGTGAAAGTTTATATAGAGATAAATTGTAAAAGCTAGAAATGAAGTATATAAAATCAGAAACGAAATAAAATTAACGATAGTTACTTTCTCCACGAAGATTCTTTACACTTGTCTTAAAAATATTTTCCTTACATTTATTTACATTACAATTTCATCGTATCATAGAGCCTAATTTTAGATAAAATTTAAATCCCAGTTACATTCTTTATACAGATCTTAACATAGACATTTCTCTTTCTAAATATGACATAATCATTGACTGTTATTCTGTTCTAAACGTTGTTATTAAAACAAATAAATAATAAACATCGATGGTTAGCATTATACGCCAAAATATTTACACTTTTGATCAATTTTACAACGGCACTGATGGTTAGCATTACACACCAAAATATTTACACCTTTGATCAATTTTACGACTTACGTAGATCAAGACGACATATCGTAGTTTGCCTTACTTTTTCAATAAATAATGTTTATATATTACGATAACGTTATTGCATTAAATACATACTTATATTTTTTATATTGCAACTATTTCATTAGTAAAAGAACTTATCTCAAAAATTCACTCCTCCATCTTACTCGGATTAAAATAAAAATTCATTTTAAATATTTCTTTTATGGGACTAAAATAATAATGTAATGATGTAATATATAATAACTAACTTATATTTTGTATTCTTTTACCGAAACAATGTTAGTTTCTGATTTACTTTTCGTACATTACCACAATTTTTCACCACATTAATATATTAATTGTACTAGCATTTCAAATACAGCCATTCCAATTTAATGTAATTTTATAATTAAGATTAACTGTTTTAATTAAAACATTCTTGTCATAATTTTGTATAAAAATGTATACATTTTCTTCACGATTATCCGGTTCTGTTTTAAAATTATCAATAATCGAAACATCGCTTAAACCGCGAATTTCAATGCAATAAAACAGTTAAATGTTAATGAAATCTTTATAAATTAATTTAATAATATTCTGGTATAAATTGCATCAATAAATAATGAATTCAGGCATAATGATAAACTAAACTATACTAGCTGTAATTTTTAACGTTATTCAACGTTGTTTTAGACAATTAAAGTTAAATATATGTTACTTCAAGATGTAAATTAAATCGAATAGAGTCGAAAAATTGTACGACTATTATTATTAAATTCACTTTTGCTTTTTAACTTAAACGAGTACATACATATTCTTATTTATAATATAGTAAAAGCATGTATGAATACATTATCTATTTACATTTAATATTAGAACAACTTAATGTTAAAATTTAAATGCTAATTTATCTTATTTCACGAACGCACGCACGCAAAAGCGAACACGCGCACACGCAAAAGTGTTACGTACTACATTAAAGAGAAATAAAGATACTCGTCGGAGAACCAAAAAGTTAATTAATCCAATTTTTTTAACAATATTACATTTTTTTGTATTTGAACTTTAGACAAAATATAGCAACGTATACAATTTTTTGTATGTTAATCCATAAATCAACTGGCAATCAAGTTAGACGTAATATTACATTAAATTCCTGTGGTATAAAAAGAAAGATATGAAATATATTTGTACCGTCGCCTGACCGACTAAAATGTCCCACCGCTCTGAGTCTCACCGACATCGATAATAATAGATAAGTCCTTCCGGCAACGTATACGACACGATTTTAAACCTAATGAAACTTATGTCTACAATAAAATGTACCTACGACAGAAAATATGGAAAATAATTGACGGCAGGCTTAAGTATTTGTATATTTTCAATTGAATTACATTTCGGAATTTAAGGGTACCTGAAGGTATTACAAGCTTCGTACAAGAGGGACTCCCTTGCTCCTGTTACATACAAGTCTATCCGTATAATTATTTACATAAAAAGTAATTAAACCGTTCGAACAAGAGGAAACTGTAAATTCTACATTTTTTTACCTACCCTTCACCTTAAATCAGCTGTATAGATTTGAATTTTGGGACAACTTAAAAGGTTGTCCGTTGATCGACAGATCTTCGAGAAGGTGCTCCAAAACAAAGTTGACGGCTTGCCATTAACGAGACAAGGATCACTGTTTAAACGAATTTACAAAACGTAAATATTGAAAAATCGTCAGAAAATAATGATAGTAATACAAAAGTGCATCAAATATTTAGTTAATAGAAAAAGGGGAAAATATCGATAAAAGTTACAAATGGAAATATATGAACGTAGAGTTTTTGCTTTTTCTTTGAAGTGAAGATTCGAGACTCGCGCCATGCGCACTGAGAAAAATCGAAGCTGCAACTTCGGTACTACCTTCGAGGCAGAAAGAGAACGATGTATCAGTAATAACAGAACAGCCACAAATGTGACGTAATAGTTTGCTGTTCCGCGTTCTACGAGTTGAATTAATGCGAAGGTGAAACGAAGATGCGAGTGCGTGAGTCTAAAACTAGTGGTCGGTATAACTACTAGTCGTACGTGCTTTTCTTCATCTACGCTAAATTATAAAAATCGTTTCAAAAGTTAAATAAATATTTATAGGAAGCCACTCGAATGGACTGTCAAATAAATAAGCGCGAAAGATATACACACAGCCGTTGACGAAAAATCGTATGCGTAGACAGGGCACGAGGATTTGAACGACTATTCTTGAGGAAAGATTTTTTTTTCACGCAAACTTCATCGTTCTACGGTGTTCCATAGTAAATAAAAAGGTACGCAAGCTGAATTAATTATCGGAAATCCCATCTTCCGCCACGTCAACGAATGACGCCGAATACTAAGGATAATAAAAGAGAAAAAAGCACAAGCTGCCCACGACGCCACGCACTAGTCGAATCGCGGATGGGATGACGGCCCGATGACCCACTTGCTTTTACTCCGGTCGGCTCATCAAATACCAAGGACTTTTATCCATCATGCAATTCTATCTGTCACTGGATTCTTTTGTGTTACAAAATATCGTCAAGCATTATAATAAATATGACGTTTCTGGCGCTCGCTTTTACGCAGCTCGCAATACACTTCTCATGAAACTTCAATTTATTAAAAGCAAGTTATAATTTCTTCTCCATTTCTTTTACATACGTATCAATAAAAGTTTCGAATTCATTTTCAATATTTTTAATAATTATTCGCATTTATCTTTCCATGAAATTATCTCAAAATAAGTGAATCTTTGTTTCAACAGAGAACTAGCAGCCTGTTCCCATTTTTCTTTTGCAATTAATTTAATGCATTTTGAAATATAGGTAAGAGAGTTGCACTTGACTTTATTCCAGGTTCAGTTACTTCCAAATCAGTCGATATAAGCTCGATTTTCGTAATAATGAAATGTGCAGAAATACATGCTAGAAGGTATTTTTCAAAGTACATTGTGTTTTATCTAGACTCTAACAGTTATTTTTTAACATTAATTATTCATGAAGGCTACCCTTATAATAATAAACATTATTTTCCAATGTAAGCGTGAATAGAGAGAAATACCGAGATATCTTTATATTTAAAGTTTGTTACATTTATTATTTTAAACAACGCTTCTTAAGAATCACTTTGGCATTTAAAATAAAACAAGTCCTTTCTACGTTTCTCGAAGAAAGTTGTCTTATGAAAATTATCGATATTTGCACAAGTATACCTCTCCTGCAATTATTATTATTATTATTATTATTATTATTATTATTATTATTATTATTATTATTATTATTATGCAACCTTTATTTTGCGATTTCTATAAGAATATCTATGAATGTCTAACAATATTATCGATTATACGATTAAAAAATGGAAACATGAGTAGAATTAAAAAATTTTTTGTTTATTTTTTGTTTTACATACCACGACCACAGCAAGTGCATTATTTAATAACAAACTGTTACAGAAATATTAGTTGTAAACATGAAATTAAGATTTCATATCTGCATTGCCTTTATGCATCTATTGTTTTACATTTGTATAATAAACTACATTAAGCCAAGAGAATTTCGTTAATTTGCATCCGTAAAATAAAAATATTTTTACCATTGGTGATATATTTTTTGTAGTATAATAATAACAAAGATGCCTGTAACAAAACAATTACGAAAGAAAACGAAATAACTATATCGAAATATCTAATACGAACACTTATTCAAAGAAAATACCAAAACGTGAAACTTCTTTTGTCTGAAAAGTGCAATACTCAAATGAAGGTATGTATACACGTATACGCGCTTTTATAAATGTATGAATTTAATTTTTTCAGAGCTATTTAATAATCTAGAATGAATCTTTCAAAATTTTAAAAACTAGAGTGGATTTTTCAGTTAACGATATTGATGGATGCTCGCACTATTTTCCTAATCTTTTCATTCCTAGCCAACAATAAGAAACTTAATAATCATTATCAATTGTTATAAAATTGTTATAAAACGTACTAATATCTAGTGGCCAAAATTTTTATATGTTGTGTCTCAACATGGACAATTTTATTGACCAAATGGTGATTAATTGTGGATATCTTAACAGTATTATCGGGCATTACTCTCCGTTTTACTTATATCACTTAATCTATTGCAGAAATAACGTCTAATATTGTGTAGTGTGAAGGCAACCAATTACAACCAAAAAATTGATTTTTCTATTTTGAATTTCCCGCTTAACTCGTAATAAACTTGTTGAAGTAAATACTCCGAAACCAATATATTTTCACAATTTTTTAATACTTTTTGAACAAAAATCAATAGTTGCATATTTTTAAAGAGTCGGATATATAAAAACAAAACCAAATATTTACGGATATATTAAGATATTTAAGTCCACTTCAAATTCTGAAATTCGAAACTCAATGTCGGATTAAAAAATATTATTACAAATTATTATTATATCGTGGGTAACTTATAAACTGACATGGATTATCGAATAATACTTTTTTTCTATTAATGAAAGAACTGATATTATTGCACAATAAAATTGTAAAAGTATAAAATAATCCTAAGGTAGTGATTATGTTGAAGCTTCGTATTATTTTCTCACAAGAAGAATTACAAAATAATGCTTGTCATTGAAGTCAACAATTTGCATAAGTGATGAGTATTAATGACAAAATATGGCTTAAAAAATTGTGTTATATTATAAACATAAGTTAAATTGCCGAAATGTATTTAATCGATAAGTGAGAACTGTATAATAAATCACTAAGAATCAATTAGCCTATATCAATATTCATTGTAATACTTAACTCTATAACTTTTTTACTTATTGAAATTTTTTATTTTACCTTGTTATTTGGCGATGAAATACAAACAATATTAAAAATAAAAAAACATATATTACATAATTCTAGTAATTCATGTAATTATTAATAAATTTTATGTGGGTTCTGCTTAAGAATACATATGGGAACGTAGAGCTTATTATAAACTTCAATTTCATTGTAACGTTATACTATATTTAAATGGTATAAAAGTATTAAAAACTTACAACAATGCAAAATAAACAATAGCGTTCACATATTCATAATAGTATGTGTTAATTAGAAGTGGAATCCTTAAACATTCCAAATAAATAACAGAAAAACAACGAACAAAGAATTATAATAAATATCAGAATTATAATAAATTATAATAAACTCAATGTTCCTACGAGTATGTTTTAAACGGTACATTATAAATCTATATATATACTGATATATAATCAATATAGTAATCATACATTTACTTCTATTATTATAATAATTGATTTTGTCTGTACTTAATACCGAATAATTTGTAACATTATACTAAAATAATTAAATTAAATAAACATAGAAATTGTAACAGCCTGATTGGTATTTCCATGAAAATACTATTAATCTGCAAACAAAAAGATAATAAAGTATTCTAAGCTGTTAATTTAATGATGCTTTTTATTTCAATTTACAATCACTGAACATGCACTGCCTTTAAAACATTCGAAAATGAATGTATAATTTTAATTAATTAATCAAAGAAAGTATGACATGAGTACAGTAATATTGCATCTTGAAATGATATAACCATTTTCTATAATATCCGAAGCATATTACTTTCAGGCTCTGTTATTGCAAAAATCAAATTGATCTAGATATCACAAAGCACTTTTTTATTTTAATAAAAAAGTTATAAAAAATAACACAGTTGTTTCATACCCTACGATAAACATCTTATTTAAATTCATTTTAAAGTTGATTTTATACATTCTAATCAGATAATCTTATATATTGCAAATATATCGAACATTTAAAAAGTTAAAAATTGAAATTTAAAAGAAAATAGATGTTTCGGAATTGAAAAATCATCGTTTCATTTATTTTTAGGGAAACTAAGGAAGCAACAAATATCAGGTAAACCAACTCCTCGGAATATAATTTATACGTCATTACTATAAAAATCAAATTATTTTATCGTATATTTAATGAGATAATTTAAAGAAATGCTTTCCTACGAATAATTAAATATATCATTTAAAGTCTATACAATCCAATAATAAGAAACAATTAATATTCTCTGTATTTTTTTTAAATCTACCGTGTACATCACACATAAATTCTGTAACACGATTAAAAAAGCATGAAAATGATTGTTTAAGAATTAAATAATAAAAATAAGTAAAATTATCGTATCATAAAAAAGGTATTCTATAATATCTTATTCATTCGTTTGAAATTCAAAAAGATTTGTCCGTGACAGTGAAGATCCGGTACAAGGGAAGTGAATTATTTAAAGCTCAGTCCCACTACCCAACTAAAGTAGATTTGAAATGTTGCAATTTGCTCTGGTCCTTCTTCTCTTCGTTGTCCTCTTTTTGAGCACATGATTATTGATTCAATAATGTAAAATAATGTAAAATAAATTGAAGCTCACTCGATTTGAAATCATTTGATAGCGATGAAATTGCCATCGCGTGCAAAAGGGAGTAACAAGAAATACAATCACTTACAATTGTTTAACTAGAGAAGTAACTTGAAGATACGTTTATGTTGAAGAAGTATATAAATACATCTGCACATACGGATTATTCTTTGATGTTGTGCCAAGTTTCCTGGGGTACTTTCTTCGTACGGTACGAAAAGGCTCGCTTATTGTTTTTCAACTTATGTTTAAACTTACTTTTATTTAAAGTGATTTTATTAAAAACAAACTGAAATCTTAAATAAAAATTAATGACATCGTACATATAATATTAAAAAAAAGAACGAATCATGCTCAATTTATTTAAAAAGGTATACACGAATCTGACTCAATTTTATACGTAGAAAATTTGCACGACATACGTGTAACTTCCACCCGATATATCGCACAACTCCAATAAAAATAAATTCCAGCCTATTTTATTAATATATAAATCTTTATGTAAAAAAATAAGCAAATGTTTAACTTATTGTCTGGTCCAAATAAAGATACAATACTCAATTTCCGAATCATTATACAATAATGTAAAGTCTGCAACCAACATTTAACAATGGATTCTCATTCCCAAAATTATTTAATAATTATAAGATTCTTAAAGATTAAGTTTTAATATTGTTATGAAAATAAGAAGAATGTATACTGATTACAATTAAAATGGAAAATTAAGCAAAAATAAAAATACAAAATGTTAAAAAAGAATTAAATTAAGGAAAGAACAGCATAAAACCGATTTTATTACTTCGTTTTATAAAAATAATTTCGTAAAAATAATAATGAAAGGAAATATATACAAGAGTTGAATCTTAAGAAGAACTTAAGTTATGCGTAAAGAAAATAAGATTTATGAAAAGAAATTACATGATAATCTGCATAAAAAACGATTTTTCTTCAGACCATTTTTTTCTCATGATGAACTTAAAAATAATACTCATACAATTCTTGATGTCAATTACAAGGTTCATTAACTCAGGATTGCAACGTAAATTAATTTTAAAAATAAAAAATTATACATTAGTATCTGTACAATTACTTAGAATTCCTTATATTTATAGTTATTTATAATTATTTAGAATAATGGATAAATGCTAAGTATGTCAGCATCTTCAATGGCACATAAAACAAGTTGAAAGTAATTTTTAAGAATATACGAAATGAAGAAATTATTTCAATTAACTTTTCTATATATTATCCGACACACGACTACAGCTGACAATTTAATTAAAAAAATTAACCCAAATTGTATATTGACAGATTCAAGCTTTTTATTAAAATACACTTTACTTCCGCTACTGTTTTTTGAATCGTATTATACGCATCTACGCACATGTAATAATAAATAATTCATAAATACCATTTTCAGCAAAATTAAACTAATTCGGATAATATTTACACCGAATATTACATTGATATTGGTACAATAGCGTCACAACTTGCCTGAAACTAAACCGCGAGGAAGTATTTGTAAGCGTGGTATCTATATATCAATCACTGCTGAGTGAAAGGAGGTCGGAAGATGAGAGCGCAAATGAAAATAATTAAATTGCAAATAAAAGAATTATTTCAATACAAACATAGAATAATACAATCATTGAATGTTTTGTTACGCATAAACGTCAGAAGTCAAATCTGTCATGTGTCTTTCGCAAGAATATCAAACCGAGATAGATACAGTAGGAACCAAAAATTTACATATTTAAAACACTAAATGATCAAATTTTTATCTTAATGTGATTACGCGCAATTTTAGTAAGATATCTCTAAACCTCATTAGTTGATTCATAACAAGAAATCACTTTGATTCTAAGAAATTTGATACTCTGTCGAATTTTTACTCTATCGAATACAACTATTAATTGTATAAGTACAATTTAAAGAACATGTCTTTATTACGAAAAATTCCTTAAATTTTTTAAAATTTTAAATAAAAACAAAAATTCAATTCGTTGGTAACATACTTGTTAATAAGATTTATCGTATATCGGATATATTGCACGTCTGTTTTACCGGTAAATTTTTCAACTGCAATGGTTGAAAATTAAATTTTTTATCATTATGCACATTTCGCTGAATCTCCAGTTCAGAATTGAAATCTTGTTTCAATGCAATGATTTAATTTATTAAAAATTATTTTGTGAAAAGATTGAGTATTTTATTTAATAAAATTGTCAAATTTGAATTAGTGTACAAATTAAGAAAAAATCAAAATAAAATATTTAAAGTACTTAAAATGTATAGTTAGTGCGCGTAAAATACCGTTTCTACGTCAAAAAAATCAAAATTTAGATTAAAAAAATGTCAAGTGAATCTCACAATTATATATTTTAGGCATTTAATATTAAATACTAAAAACAAAAGTATAATGTCACAGAAAATAAAAAATCCGTTTATGAATAATTTATGTCCAAATAATGTTGTCCTATTAAAGAAACACGATCTAAAGAAAAACTGTCGTAATCAGCTGAAAAGTGGAGCACCGTTAATTTTGTTAATGATGAAATATGTATAGTAGTGAAATAGCTTCTAAAGAAATATAAATGGATATGTATAATTGTGATTGGATTACGTCGATAATACAAAAAGGAGATTTTATTATAAATTTAGACCTTTTTATCGAAAACATGTTTGGCAAATTTGTAGTTATTAGACTAATAAATATTAAGAAATAAATTCATTGATAATTAAACAGAGCGCAGTGAAAAAGAAACTCGAAAAATCATATAAAAACATATAAAATCATATAAATCTAAAAAAAATATAGAATTATGTTACTTTAATGTTATTATATGCAATAATTAAGAATTAAGACTAGAATTTGTAAAATTCTTAAATCGAGGCATATTGAAGAGTTAAAAAAAATCTAAAAGTATATTAAATTTCTTGTTTCAGAATTTGCAATTTATAAATTTGCAAATATTTATAAATTGATTAAATTTTGAATTACATATAAACATTTTTAAATTGAATTGATAAGTTACAAAAAATCCATTCAATATCAAGACCTGATAATTTCATTTCAAGCCTATTCATATTTATTTGAACATTTGAAGTAATATTTTATTTAATATTATACTACTCATAAGAGAAACTGAAACATTAATTGACAGTCATTATATTATTAAGTCTGACGAAGAATTTTAATTAATAAAAGAAACCAACACAAAGGTTTTAAAAGTTTTATATTATTTTGTATTTTATTAAAAAATATAAAGAAACTGCATAATTAGTTTCAAATTATTTTCTGTAATGGTGCAACATCGATTCGCAGTTTGAATGAATGGTTACTGTAAGCTTTTGTCGACTACGGCTCGTACAATATCGCGTTGAAAATTGCGTTTGGCTCCATCTCGAATGTGCAAGTGTTTGTGCATTTCTCGTACCATAGCCTCCGGCTCTGGATGTAATCCAGGTGTGATTTATAAAATATTAATAATGACATTTGAACATTTGACCGTTCGTTGCATCAACGATCAACTGTATAAATAATTCTTTTGGTAATAATTATTTGCAAATATTTTTAGAAACGAAACTCGATGATTAAAAATGGATGAATGCATACAACCTATTTTAAACTTTGGCGCGTCTAAGATATCGAAGATGAATCGACTGATGGCTTACATCAGACGCATCACCCTAAGGCTAATGATTCGATTTGTTTTCTTTTTCGAACGTCAAATAGAAATTTAACAATTTTGAAATGACGTAGCGGTAAATGTCAAAAATTTATGGCTCCGGTGGCAATGGGAAAAGCGTTGGAAAAGCGTTGGAAAAAGCGAGAAGGCGATCGAAGGGTCGAATTACGTCGTTTGAAGAAACATTCCTCTCTCTCTCTCTCTCTCTCTCTCTCTCTCTCTCTCTCTCTCGTTTCTAGAGCTCGAGCTTCGAGTCCTGAGTCTCATAATTGAAAGAATGAATTACGAAAGAAAGAAGGAAGGCAGCGCTCTTCAAAAAGGCACATCAACAGCTGATTTTGGGTTGGAAAATCGAAACTCTGGACGCCGGAGCGCGATGGTGGGGGACTCGTTGCGCACATCACCGCTTGGGAACAATTGAACAGAGAGAGAAGAAGGCAAGCGTCGCGTGCGCAAGAGCACAAGGGATGGGGAAGTTACGCGCTGGCGCATTTTCCAAGGTCTCCGGGTAGCAGCCGTCGACGGCAGTATGTGGTTGTGGGCTGATACCGAGTGACGAGGAGAATAAAGGGGTTTTGTGTCGCGTGTCGCTCGATGAACGGTGAAAAAGACGAGGGAATCGCTTACGCCCTGGTGAAATGACGAACACGTACTTCCTCCATCGCGAGTACGTTGCTGCCGTCATCGGAGAGCCACGGCATTTATGTGGCGAGCCACTGCAGATCGAAACCCCGAAAACGTTCGACAGCTTTAGCGCACTGGAAGGCCTCGAGGAGGTAGACGACTATCTTATACTTTGGTCCACTGGCGGTGCCGCGTACGTAAACGAATACTTCCTTCTTTGTTGATAATAACATAACCTGTCTGTTGTGTACGAAATTTCAATCGCTTAATAATACTGCAATATCAGCTGGCAAACTCATTACGGCATTTAAACATTTTAAAAGCGTTGACAAAGCTTTCTGCTATGTTTTCCCTTATCGAGAAAAGTTGTATAACCCTTTGACGTAATTCGGTCAGTCTTTTTTAAATACCAATCAAATAGGAGATTATTATGTGAAGATGCATCGACAATTCTAATAATAACGAAGCCCATCAATTACAGTCGATATCAATTTTGCTTGAATTAATCAACCATTTTCTTTAAGTCACTTGTACAAATTTAATACGAAAGGCCACCCTATTGTTATTGGTAGTAATAGCGATATCAAAGGCTACGTTCAAGAGCTGTTATTTTCATATATCAAAATTGTATTTGCACTTTATACGATGAATAATAAATTTTATTAACGTTTAGAATTTTATTAGAATACAGTCTGCTAGTATTATGTTATTTAAGTTAATTTAAAAATTGTACACTTTATTGGAAAATTCGTTACATTATGCGCTATTTATAATCAGCGTAACGATTAAAAAAGTTAAGTAGTTAAATTTACGTAGTTAAAAAAGCTTATTTATATTCAAACTATATGCTCGAAATAAAGTTAAAATAAAATAAGACCATAACAAAAAATTATGTAACACGATTTAAAACTTATCGTGATATATATTCGTGTCGTATTGATTATTCTCATATATTCAATTTAGTATTATATTTCTGACAACGTCCAATTAATTATTGAAGTTATGTATGTCCGATTGAAGTCAAATTATCAAATCAACGTGATCGATGTTTGTGTGAATTATTTACTATTGGCAAAGTTCAAAAGGTAGCGTAACAAGTAGTACAAATTCTGACGAAATATTTGTGACTCGAAAATATTTAAGAACTCCATAAGAATGTTCTCGAACATCATGATGATGTGAAAATTTCATTAATTGGCAAATAACTTTGCCACTTAAATTATTGATACTTACTTGAAAGGTATTGTTTAGAAATTGCACAATTATTTAAGAGCCGCGATAAAATACATGATTTTGAACGTATAAGTAAATAACAATTCGTATACCTGTACTACTAAAGACATTTTTCATTCTCTTATAACTTTCAATGACTCGTAATATGTATGTTATTCAATGTGGCGGAAGGTTAACCAAACATAAGAAATACGACTCCTTTTTTTGAGAAGTCGTATTCGATTCAAGAAATAATTGCGTATAATAATTATTAACTACTCAACGTAATTATTCAAAAAAAAAAAAAAAAAAAAAAAAAAACCCAGCAGAGAAATTTAGCCAATAAAATAAAAAGAGCAATCAAAGTCATTTAACGAATTGCTCTTTGATTCGGGAAAAATATTTTCTTTTTTAATTCATTCGAAGTAACATAAATCTAATTCGATTTATTTTAAAAACAGTAACATAATTAATTTGATTTAAAAAAAAAACACTTATTATGACTTATTTTAATTATTATGACAATTCATTGGAGATAAATCGGTAATTGTTTTTACACTGTTTAAAAATAATTTCCTCTTAAGTTTTTGGGATGATATTTACGTTGATTTTTCTGTAAAAATGAAAAACATAAATTTATACTTTTTCTTTTAATTTAATAAAAGAAACGTGAAATAACGTCCAAGATTTGAACTTTATATTTACCGTGATTAAAAAATCACCCCGAAAATTTTCCGCTATGATTAGCGTATGAGAAATACATCTTTCCTATCAAAATCCTTTTTGTTTTCTGTCACAGATACCCGGTTATTGATAGGCATTAGGTAACACTTAGGAAATGAAAATCACTAAGCTAACATTGTTGATTCTTATGTTCGTATTGATGCTATCGATATTCGTCGCCAATGTCGCTAATCTGATCGACGTCGATTCACTCGCCCTTGACAAAACTAACGTTGTCGAGGGCACAGTTGAAGTTGAAACAAGATGGTCCAAGCCAAAAAAATATGATATCGGCGACTCTTTCGATCACCTGCTATGGTTTCTACAAGTGAGTCACCATTCGTAATTTTTTCAGCGTTGCTCTCTTTAATGGGAAATAATAAGTAGACTTATTATTTCTAAACATTTTCTACTTAACAGATAACGGACTTGCACATAAGTATATTCCAAGACCCTCTTAGGATAACGGAATTTAAAGAGTTTTGTGATATAACAGTCGGTACGATAAATCCCGAAGTTGTCCTCGCATCTGGTAATATATAATCTTCAAAATTAAATTATTTAAATAAATATTAACCGCATGGAATTAGAAATTATTTTTTTATTTTAAAGCTGAAAAGAGTTTGAAGAAAAGTAATCGCTCGACAGTGTGACAACAAATATTCCAAGTATTTGCTTTTGACTTCTTTTGACAAAGCTTTTTCTAATGGAACGAATATTCGGCTTGCCGGTCTTCATCTTTTTTCAGCAAATTTGCAATTCCTACCAAAAATTATCCTCTTTCAAAGCTCCTTTGCAATAAATAGAAAGAAACATGTTTAAGAAAATACATTAACGCAATTACTGGAATCGCGTTTAAGCATTGCTTTTATTCAATTATGAAATAATCAATCAACGTTATTTACGTTTAAAAACTAAATACATAGGTGACTTAACGGATGCAAAAACGTCGGATAAAATGGGTTCACGACAATATTTAGAAGAATGGCAGTACTACAAAAAAGTCCTGGACGATTGTAAGATTACCGAAAGAACGACTTGGTTGGACGTGAGAGGCAATCATGGTAAGGGTGCACACGTATCGTTAATTCTCAACAATCGCCGTGAAATTCGTTCGACGCCATTTATCGCCTAATCTTTGTCAATTACAATATTTCTGCCCCTTCAAATTATTAATTTTTAAGTATTTGATATTTATCGATCTGCCGTTATATCTGCTGTTAAACGAAGATACGCATCAACCGAAAAAAAAGTTTACAATTATCCTCAATAAAAGGAAATATCGTTACGGAAGAGGTGTATATTTTTTTTATGTGAAAGAGATTCAGTATGAGAATGATATAAAAACATATTTTTATTGCGCTCTTGTAAGAGTGTCCAGAATAATCAATATATTTTTAACGCTCGTAGAATACGTCAGCAATAAAATTTTGAGATCTTAATAAAGTATCGAGATGTTTTCTGAAAGTCTCACCGACGTGTATAACGATATTTTGACAGCTTCGTCGCGCTTAAGAATATCCGTTGTATGAATTGCACGCTGTACACGTTTCATCGCTGTGCGTTGATCGTGTGACATTAGAACGGCTCCTAGACGCTAACGCACACCGACTCGCGTAATGAATTTCCTTTCGTCGCGGACGAAACGAAAATCGTAATGACTGAATAGCGACCAACTCTCCGCAGACAACTTCAACATCTTCGACGCGAGCTCAAAGGATAACTATTACGCCAACTACTCGGTCCAAGGTCCCAAGCATGCGCGCTCTTACATGCACCAGGTGCAGAGCGGCTCCGACAAGTACACTTTCATAGCGGTGGACGCGTGCCTGAAGCCCGGACCGAAACGACCCTTCAACTTCGTAGGAGCTCTCGATCAGCTCGAGATCGATCGACTGCGGAAGCTCATGAATGAGTCCAGGACGAGCCAAGCCGACTACATCATATGGTTCGGACACTATCCGACCTCGTGCATCGTCGCACCCAACGACGGCGGCGTCAGAGTCATCATAGGTATTGGACGCATCCCGATGACCGTCCTTTTTCTTTTCCGAAACCCGTTGTTTTTTTTTTGTTTTTTGGTATGTTTTTTATGGTCGCGAGCCATGAGTTGGCTGTAAAAATGTGCAGCCAAGAAGTTACGCTGACTCATGAGGCTGAATAATAAAACTGTCTTTAAATTCTAAATATGCGTTTTAATATATATGTTAAGGAAGTTTTTCTTTTAAAGCATAAGTATTAAGTGTATTTATTTATGTGTCACCAACATTTTAGACCTTAACTTGAATTTCGTTCGTTTAAAATAAAATAACAAATCGAGTGGATTTAGCCGTCTATCGGATTATGTTCTAAATAGTAACTGCTCGATATTGAAATATCGAATTTTATAAAGAATACTGTTTCTACTTCTATCCAAAAAAGTTTTACTTTTTTACTTTTTTGGATTGGATATTTGAAAAATTAATTAGCTTTGAAAATAAATAAAATCTATTAATTATCCTTAAAAATAGCTTAGTTTACTGTTTCACAAATGCAGTTTTAAGAAACAAATCTTTGAAGTTTGGAGATAAGTTTGCAACCTACAACTTTTCACGAATGTTTGCTTTAAATTCGGATGATTTTATAAATTTTAGTTTAAACTTTAGTTGAAACCAACATAAAACTTATGTATTTATAGGCTAACGTATCTGAGAGAAAGTAAACATTCAACAACCAATTTGAACAAAATTAAAATTCAGCACTGGAAACTCGAAACTATACACAAATAAGTCTTCGAATATTCCTTCAAAAATCGAATCAATATTCTCGGTATTCGTTTAATTTTTTTCAGAATATGCTCTCAATTTTCGAAGAAGTTTTCTTTAGCTCCACTTTATTCCATTATACTTATTATAATTCATAATTTTCTTCGTATACTTCATTTTACAAAACGTCGTTCTTTTCCTTATAATCAATACTTTTCGCTCAAAATATTCTCAAAATTGAGAGAGAAAAAAATGAAAACATGTAACCGCTTAATGTATTAACTACTTAACCAATTATATTCATGAAAGTGGGCTGAATTATTCTCTAATTATAGTTTAAAAACCACGAAACGTAAATAATTCAATACAACTTTAAACATTATGCAATGGGGATTGAATTTTTTTGTGTTTTTATCATATTGTAAATATTATTCTATGCTTTGGAATCGATTAAATTCCGTAATATAAAAAATGAACTTTATAACATAGGCAAAGTCGTGAACCTCGTATAATATCGTTAAAAATTTTTTCAAATTACAAAACATACATTAGAAATCTCTTTATTATTCTTCATAAGACATCTTTTAATGCTTCAATAAGCAATTGTTAGAATAGAGTTAGAAAGCAATGCATTGAACATTTTCTGGCTGTAGTTTAAGTAACAAATTCAATTATTGATAAAATTTTGATGCCAAAAACTTATTTCTAAATTTGTAACAACGAAAGTTTTGTGATAACGATCGGAAAAAAATTATAGGTAAATACGAAGAGAGCTTGACGTATTTATGTGGTCACTTTCATACACTTGCTGGAGCAGTACCAAACATGTACAGTTTACAAAAGGCTGGCTTCCTTGAGCTGGAATTGGCTGATTGGAAGGATAATAGAATGTAAGTTAAATTATGAAAGTTCGAAATTACTACATGTATTATTACGCGCTCATACAGGTTTAATCTTTATTCAGCCACGTATACATAATATATCTTGCATTGAAACCATCAAACGAATATTATTATTTTCGACAAGTTTTATTCGCCGTCTATTGATAATTCAGAAGAAGGGCGGAAAAATTTACAAATTGATAATAAAATAAACAACTGCTACCTAAAATTACATCAAATTTCAGGCACTTTCAGTTTATCTAATGTTAAAGTTTTTTTGTAAAATCGGTTATTTTGTAAAATCATCTTCATGTGTGTATTCGCTTCCTGTATCGGCGTAAAAATACGTATATTATGTCGCTTAAAGAAAATCATACAAATACTTGAAATGTAAATTTAATTTTATATCGTTTTAATCTTTTCTATGTATTAATGTTCCGTATGCAATCATTTCTTTTTATAAACGGACAAAGTTTTTGTCGTTTCTTTTTCTTCCTGTAATGATGTATAGTATTTTCATAGCCCCTTTAGGGACCCTAGCACTTTTACATGTCAGTGATCATGAATTTCTATTTACGTACATATTTATGTACATATTGAGGCGAATACAATTTATTACACGTTAAATTTTTATATTATTGAGTAATTTTTATTGTCACCAATAGCAGATCTATACAGTATTGCACATATTAAGACGATAATTTTTTATTCATCGTTGTATACTAAAAAATTTGAATGTAGGAATTATTCATCAGCAACTATGAAAATCTACTTATAAATTTATAAGTTTTATAAATGATTCTTCCAAGCGTGTATTTTTACGAATGTGAATACAAATTTAATTATACACTTTTCATTCGGTATATTAAATAAATTTTGCAATTAAAACGGGAGAATTGTGATTAGATTCTAAACACCCTCGCGTGTTTATTGATTTGAATTTGTTGAATTGATTTAAATTTATTGATTTGAGGTTTTTTTTATTTTTCCTTAAAATTACTTCGTTCGTGTGCGATAACAGCGTGCATAAAAAAGTTGGAAAATAGAATATATGTTCTCATTTGAAAAAATTGTAGATACCAGTTTATTGTTGTCGTTATTCTCAAGCAAACTTTAAATAAAAACTTATATATTTACTTAAAGTTTTTTAATATTATTTGCAGGTACAGACTTGGTGTCGTTGATCATGGCCAATTTTCATTCGTTGACGTTGAGCATCGCGACTGGCCAGTCGCACTAGTCACTAATCCAAAGAATGTAAAATTTGCAATGCCTCGTAAAGAAAACTTGAAATCCATCATCGATTCTACACACATAAGGTAGAGCGAATTTATTAATCCTTATTACAGAATTAAATAGAAAAATAATAGCATACGTAATTATTCCACTGCATCCGTTTGTTCGATGAAATATTTTGAAAAACGGAAATATGAAAGATATACTTTTGTCGTATTAAAGTAACAGAACATTAAAGCACATTAATTGCAAAGATGTAAAATATAATTTTATGGTACTGAGGGCTCTCCAAGATACGTAAAAATAGTAGGCGGTTGCAATTACTAGACTTTCTAGTAAATTCAGATATTACCAAGAAACATTGCTTTAAGAATCAAACATTTAATTGAAAAACGTCAAATTTATTTATTGTCAAAATCACAACTTTTTAATAATTCAAATCGAAAAAGTATGTCACTCGTATATGTATAAAAATTAATTTTTTTCTTAATTTACGAAAGTAGCTAAGTTTTATAGCTTGTTAAGTTTTAGCTTTGATATTATATTTAAATTGAAACCAACAAAATGTAATTTTACATTAATTCTTATAACTTGAAAAATTTTCAGAGCTTTGGCTTTTTCAGTTGTAGACATAAAATCTGTAAAAGTGCGAATAAACGCTGAAAGTTGGGTAGAATGTACGCGCATAAAGGGACCTTTGTATGTTGCGAAGTGGAACTCTTCGAATTATAAGACTGGTATTCATCATGTTCAGGTAAGAAAAACTGCATTATAACTACATAAGTAGTCTATAATATTGAAAGTTTATCGTGCTTTTTCAATTTTCAGTTGCAAGTTATAGATACCGATGGAAGAGAGAAAATAGTGACGCAGGCATTTTCCTTAGATGGAAGCAGACTGGCATTTGGCATTTTACCAAGAATAGTACTTATGTCTGATGTTAGCCGTATAGTAAGTATAAAAAATATATTTTTTAACATACGCACTTTTTTAACTCAAGCTTTTATATTCAGTTTCAGATTTTATTTGCAACACTATTCATTCTACTAGTTTTACCTTTATGTAGTTTACGTATCTATCATAATACTTATCGATGTAAGTATCTCATGTTCATGTATCATTCAAATAATATTAAATATTTCTTAAATCTCACTAGAATATGTATTTTTATTTTTAAAGTAATGTCCGATAAAAATCATGGCTTACCACAGGTGCATTTCAAATTGTTCCGTTGGTGGCTTAGAGGTCATTGGATTTTATCCACTGTCGATCGGCTGTTTTTTCCACTAGTTTTATATGCAATATATTTGATCGTTGGTAAGTAAATTAAAAATCATACTTTGAAATAAATAAAAAATTATCGTTGTGATCGTGAATATCCGTAGAATATTTCGAAGGCATGGAATTTTAATAGAAATTTTATGTGTTCATTTAATGAATGTTTGAGGATAAAATAATTATTTATATTTTGAAATATATTAAAAACGCAATGATTAATTTTTCTTTTATTTATCATTCAAATAGGACCATGGACTGTAGGTGAAATAATTGACAACCACACAGGCATCATATTTGCATGGGGAACATTTATTGGAAATTCGTTCCTACCAGGATCCTTCACTTACGCATACGGTTTCTTTCAGTTGCTTTCCTTTCATCTTCCATTAACACTTATTGTAGCGCATCGTGTCAGCCAACGGTAAAATATTTATATAAAGAAATTACTTTCTGTATAATATTTTTTTAGTTATATATATTAAAATAGAATTTTAATATTACACAGTTTACGATTAATAGAGAAACCTCCAAAGAAATCAACCAATTTATTACTAAGATTTTGTGAGCACAGCCCTTTCATATTGCTAGTATCGTTCCAAACATCTATGATTTACTTCTTTTGGCTGGCCTACGGAACTCTTGCAACAATTTTATGTCCATTAAGAACATGGAGTTTATTGTTGGCTCTCATCTTATGGTATCAAGTGTACCAAATGCCATCGAAATGTTTGCGGTTTGTATTAAAGTTAAATTTAAAAATATAAATAAGTCTATATTTTATCGTGCAACAATTTTATTTTAAAGGTCAGCGGCAAAAGTATGGTGTATTCATGGCGAATTTGGATCAGAAAAAAAAGATGAAAATCAACAAAATGATTACAAATAAAAAGCAATACTGGATAACACAGTTTAAATTACCTATATAAAAAACTGCAAAATACTCTGTAATGACGAAAGAAAGTGACAAATGCTAAATGTTTAAAAAAAAAACAGGAAACTGTAAAGCATTTATGAAAAAACAAGTGTTATCTTGTTTTCAAAATTATATGTACAAATTTGTTGTATCTTTGTGTAATAACTTTTTTTTTATTAGTACAGATTGTACAAGATTACTTGACAATTAGTCATATTTTTATATAAGTGTAATTTTAATTTTAATTTTTTTTTTAAATTTTATTTCGTGATTTTTTAAAAATACTTTGATAAGTCAAAAGATTTAGAGATGTTATTTAAATATGTTAAATACATAGATGCCTGGTTCTCTACATAATAATTATATTTTTTTTAATTCTTTTGTACTTCTATCGGTATTGGTTATTTAAATAACAGAACTATATTAATTCTTAACGGAGTATATAATTTCAGATCTGAAAAAAGTATAAAAACATAACCGGATTATTATATAATTAAATAACACCTCTTACTTTTATTTACAATAACAATTTTTAAATATTAGTATTGAAATCGACACAAACATAAATAAAAAATTTATAATTTGTATTTTACCTTAGTAAAGTGATTTTTTATTATAAATTGAAACCTAAAATTTTTATGGCTAAAGACTAAAACGATATATTAATGGACTCTTAAACGAATTTACTGTTATATAAATTACATTTTTCAAGAGTTTTAAAAATATTACTAAGCTGTTTAAATATTTGTTAAAAATAATGAATTAATTCCATTTTTATGAATCAAAGTTACATATATTTATTAGTCGAATGAAAATTTTTTGTATAAGCAAATGAAGGAAAAATTATATTGTGAAAATTTATATACAGCTTCACAATTTATTAGAAAATTGTTTCCTTACAGAATATTTTTTTAAATTATAATGTTTACATAAATGTGTAGAAAATAAATAAAATTACCATAAAAAATGTTTGATTCTAGTCTGTATGTAATTTTACCATTCTTATATATTAATGACTAAAAAGAAAATTAGTCTACGTTAGTTTCAATCTATGTAGTTAATTTCTAACAAAATTGCTATAAATATATTCACGCTTAACTTTAATTTTTGACTCTCAAACTTTAGTTTTATTTCAATTGGTTACGTATAACTGAAAAATAAAATATTTTTTGTTTCGTTAAAATAGTTTGCTTCGATTTCTTGAATAATTGTATAATTACCATGGGATACCGATTTGTACAAGTAAGTACATATATACGTAAAAGCGATTAAAAAGATTAACAATTGATTTTATACATTCACAATAGAAATATTTAAAATATAATACCAAGATTTAGATTAACTATAATAACAAATTTAAAAAAATAATTCTCGTTTTTTTATTCTTGTTTATAACGATATTTAATATTTAACTTGTTTAATTTATCTTTTAAATGAGTTCAAAATCTGCCTGTATAGACTCAGAAATAATGTTCTTCAATTTATCTTTAAGGATACCATTAAAATATATACAGTAAATAGTATTTAATAAGAATTTTGTCAATAAAATATAAATATTTTATATGCATTTATAGTAATATTTTGTACATAGTTTAATTTGAAATTAATAACGACTTCTAAATAATTAGGATTTGTAAAAATTATAATTGCTTATTTATGAAGTTTTTATAAGTTTTTATAGTTTATTAGTATTTAAGTATTTTCGTTATTTTTAATGATTTTTTCGTTATCTGCAATTCAATACAAAAACATATGTAATTGAGTTTGAGATATACATCTGATATCGACTCATGTATTCTTTAAATATAAATTTTTTTTAATGCAGTTTTAATTATTTTACTTTTTTACTTACTTTTCATACAGTTACGATTTTAATGTTGGAGATGAAATTGATAGTTAGAAATGAAATTGGTGGTTCTCAGGTATATAAAGTATATTTAATTTGTAGAAAATCAACTATATAATTTTTCTAATTATTCTAAAAACAGCTTTATATTTATTTTATGCTAAAAATGAGGCTCCTTATAAAGAGCCGTTTCTTTATATAGAGATTTTCCAAAAGGTTTTTCATTATTTAAATGTAATTATTTAATTATTGATGTTTTTATGTTACTTTGTAAAAGAAATTTGCACTTCTAGAAAGGACTAATAAAGCGCAAGGCGCAATAACGCATATTAAATCTAAAATACAATTGGTGATCTCAGTAACACGCGACAACCCGACGAAGTAATTTTGAGTCGTCGTCTCCTGGCTGTTGTTATAACAAGACTAACTCCGTCCTCTACTCTAGCCTCGCAGCTAAAGACCTTGTCGACAGGAACCTCTTGCAATGCATCTCCACTCTAAAACTCTGGACAGTGTAACTCAAGCTGCTCTTCAAAAGCTCGCCATCGTAAATCGGCCCCATTTATCGTAAGAAAGTAATAAACCGTCCAACTGCTGTTTTCGCCTGTTGTCTTCGTCGTAATTCTTGTTTGCATGCAATGTAGCAGGTTAAGTTTTAAGCACATTTGATTGGTTTAATAATGATTATATTTAAAAGGTGCAAACATAAATTCAAACAAAAGTCAATACACTCTGGAGGTTTCAATTATAAAAGATTAATAAGGAAAACTTGTATTTGCCATTAATTTTATCAATAAAGATGTATAAAAGCGAGATATCTAGATCTCTCCTAGGTCCGTGACATTTTATCTCTATTTCTAAAAATAGTACATTATTATTTATAATTATTCATTCAAAGCTATAAAAGAAATATCGATAAAAGAGCCAAAAATTTACTTACTGATTCATAAAATTACTCATTATAATAAAATTACATAAACAAAACTAAAATTAACATTGCAAAACAAAAACTATTTGCCTTAATATTTCTATCGGTTAGTTAATCAATAAATGTTAATTAAATAATCGTTCTTAAATTTTTTTTATCTTTATCAATTTTTATTGGATTGTATCATCTTATAATTTCAATTTTACCGCTCAGAAAATAATATCTAGAAATCGTCCACGAATATTCTCCCGCCGAAATCTAGGAAGTTTAAAAAAAAACACTAAAATATTCCGTGATATTGGCATCACCTTTGTTAGCCAGCATCATAATTTTCGGAAATGGCGGTTCTTGGTGATGTTTCTTTTTGTATGTAAGAAGTAAATAAAGTAATTGTTTTTTATCTCGGATAGATTTCAAAAACGGATGCGTAAACAATGTTTATGTGATTACTTAGGAATAAAACATGTATATTAAGCAGGTATTTTTTGCATTTGCTGTAATGTTACGTATTGTGGTTTAGAACATAAACGTTCCTAAGCTCTTTTTATAACGGTTGATAAATTTGTATTGTTTTATATCAGAAGCTTGAATATTTAATAATAATTACGATTCCATTCATCAAATCACTTATATTTAATTTGTTTTGTCAATAATTTTTAAATATTAAACAAAATAAAATGAAAAACCATATTAAAACAGTGCAAAATACATCATTTTTATTGTTATTAGTGCGTTCATTTATATGATTATTATGATACTATTCATTCATGTTGGTAATTAAACAATTAGAAATTATTTATAGTTTATTCTGTTAAAATATTGTAAATGTTATGGATACAAAGTTCTAACCTAGGCATTCTATTTCTAGGCGTTATATTGTTGTGTTACTTATCGATTCATTTTTCTTACTGCCTACGCTTTATATTTAATATAATAAAAGTCTATAATTTTATTATTAAATATTATGAAATTTGTACTTTATAAAAAAATTTCTTATGTTTTTTTAAGGTTATTATTCAAGGCTTCAAATCATACAGAGAACAAACAGTGGTAGAACCCTTTGATCCAAGACATAATGTAGTTGGTATGTTATAAGCATTTTAAATTGAATATTAAATAAATTTGTTATTTATACTTTAATATACAAAGATACTTTATATCATTTTTAATGTTAATTTACAGTTGGTAGAAATGGATCTGGAAAAAGTAATTTTTTCTATGCTATACAATTTGTTTTAAGCGATGAATTTTCTCACTTACGACCAGAACAACGGCAAGGGCTTCTTCATGAAGGAACTGGACCCAGGGTAATCTCTGCTCACGTGGAAATCATCTTTGACAATTCTGATGGAAGGCTACCTGTAAAAAATATTCTTATATTATTTTTCTACTTAAAATACATTAACTTGTATCAGTTTTAAATTAATCATATACTTGTCGGTGCTTTTAGATCGATAAAGATGAAGTATATCTAAGAAGAGTTATCGGTTCCAAAAAAGATCAATATTTCCTTAATAAGAAGATTGTAACAAGAAGCGATGTAATGAATCTTTTAGAATCAGCTGGTTTTTCTAGATCAAATCCTTATTATATTGTCAAGCAAGGAAAAGTAATTACAATTGAAATATATCTTATTTTATACTTTAAATGTGTACATCAATTTAAATTATATTATATTTTAGATCAATCAAATGGCAACAGCACCTGATTCTCAGCGATTGAAATTACTGCGAGAAGTAGCTGGTACAAGAGTTTACGATGATAGAAGAGAAGAATCAAAATCTATACTTAAAGAAACAGAAGGAAAACTTGAAAAAATTCAAGATTTTCTGCGTACAATAGGTAAACAAAACTAATAAATTTAAAATACTCTCAAAGAATTCTTAATTACTATTTATAATTTTTAAAGAGGAAAGATTACAAACTTTAAGGGAAGAAAAAGAAGAGCTTAAGGAATATCAAAAATGGGATAAGCAGAGAAGAAGTTTAGAATACATTATTCATGAACGTGAATTAAAAGAAAATAAACGCAAACTTGAAGAGTTGGAAGATTCTCGAGCCAGAAGCGGTCAAGAACAAGCTAGTTTGACTGCAGAAGTTAAAACTGCTCAAGAAAAAGTTAAGTTAGCTACTAAAAGACATAAGGAAGCTAAAAAAGAGGCACAAACTGCTAAAGAAGAAAGGGATACACTTAGGTAAGGTTGAATTATAAATTAAAAACTTTAAGCATTATGTAACATTTTTTTGTGATGTTGCAAAAAAATTTTTAGTGCTGAGCAACAACAACTTTTGAAAGAAAAAACAAAACTTACCTTTGCAATTAATGATTTAATGGAAGAAGTTAGAGGAGATAATGATAGTCGTAAGCGAGCTGAAGAAGAATTAGAAAAGTTGAGAAGTCAAATTGCTGCAAAAGAAGCTGAATTAGAAAATATAAAGCCACAGGTAAAAAATTTTATTTTAATTCAAAAGATTTTTATACTTCTATAATATATTAAGTGTATTCATATTTTTTAAGTATGAGGAAATGAAACGTAAAGAAGAGGAAATAACGAGAGAATTGGCATTGAAAGAACAAAAACGTAAAGAACTATATGCTAAGCAAGGAAGAGGCAGTCAGTTTACTACAAAAGTAAATAGAAAAATTAATTTTGAAACAGTTTTATACTTGTAATATATATTATAAATTACATTATAATACGCGACATATACATTAATGCATGTTAACAGGCAGAAAGAGATAATTGGATTCAACAAGAGTTAAAACAACTAAACAAGCAGATTAAAGATAAAGAAGAGCACGAAAAGAAAATTACTGAAGACTTAAAAAGAGACGAGGAAAAACGTGCATCATTAGAAAAGAAAATTCAAGAGTATACGCGAGAAATGGAGTGCCAAAAAGCTTCGATAGATGAACATAATAAGCAGTATTATGATCTAAATAAATCAAAAGATCAATGTCAGGCTACACGTAAAGAACAGTAAGTATTATATTAAAAAATTCATTCGAAATACTTAATTTTTAACATAAAAATTTTTTTATTCAAGGTACCGCCAGGAAAGTATTCTTCAACTTAATTTATCAGGTTTAAAAGAAGATTTAGCAAAAGCTGACCAAAGTCTTAGATCTATGGCTGGAAAACCTATTCTTAATGGTAGAGATAGTGTTCGTAAAGTACTTGATACGTTTAGGTTAGTCTAATTCAAATGATTGAACCAAAATTTTTAAAATTACATTAGTATCAATAAAATGATTGTGAAAATTTTTTAATGAATGTATAATATATATTTACAGAGAACGACCTGATATGTCAAAAGAAGTAAGTAGTTATTATGGTCCTGTTATTGAAAATTTTGACTGTGACAAAAGCGTATACATGGCTGTGGAAGTGACAGCTGGTAATCGTCTTTTCCACCACATAGTTGAAACTGATAAATTTGGCACTAAAATTTTAAAAGAAATGAACAATCAGCGCTTACCTGGTGAAGTAACATTTATGCCTCTAAATCGATTGCACGTAAAAACTATTGATTATCCGCAAACTCCAGATGCCATTCCAATGATATCAAAATTAAACTATGATGACAAATATGACAAAGCTCTGAGGTAACATGAATTTTATAAAACACAAAATGACAATTATAAAATGTATATTAAATAGATATGTTTGTTAAAATCTAGGTACATTTTTGGAAAAACGCTTATATGCCGTAATTTGGAAGCTGCAACAAGTTTGGCTCGTACATCTGGTCTTGACTGTGTAACATTAGAAGGAGACCAAGTATCATCAAAGGGTTCTTTAACCGGGGGTTATTTTAATACATTAAGATCTCGTTTGGAAATACAGAAAAACAGATCGGAACTAATGGCTCAAATTAATTCATTAGAAGCACAATTAACAAATTTAAAAGAGGAAATAAAAAATGCCGATCGTAACATTAGTTCATACGTAAGTGAAATGCAACGAACTGAAACAAAAAATAGTAAAGCAAGGTAGGTTTCAATATCTATTAAAAAGTTATATATTTAGTTTATTTCACGCATTAATAATTATATTATTATTATTATAGAGATATATTCGATAAAATGAAAGGGGAAATACGTATAATGAAGGAAGAACTTAGTGCAATTGAAAGATACAAAGTACCAAAAGAAAAAAGCTTGCAACAATGCAAATCGAGTTTAGAAGCTATGTATGCTACGAAAGAAGGTTTGGAAAGTGAACTTCATCAAGATTTAATGGAACAACTTTCCGTCGCTGATCAGCACCAAGTGAGTTTACCATTCTTACTATTATTTAATCGACATTGAAAGACTTTTTGCTGCTTTAAAACTAGAACTCATTTATTTTTATCTTTCCATTTTCTTCTTGTCCTACTTAAACGCTTATGTTTCCATTTTCTTAAAAAAACTTCTGTATATTGTTTTTTTATTTTCTATTCAAAATAGTACAATCTATTTAAATGTATGTGTTCGGCTATCATATTTATTTAATCAACAATGAAAGAATTTTCACTGCTTCAAAACTAGAACTCATTTATTTTTATATCTTTCCATTTTCTTCTTGTCCTACCTAAACGCTTGTTTCCATTTTCTTAAAAAACTCCTGTATATTGTTTTTTTATTTTCTATTAAAACTATAGTACAATCTATTTAAATGTATATGTTTGGTTATCATATTTTAACTAAAAAATGTTACTATTTTCAAAAACTATGTATTTGTTTTCCTCACCTAATTCATTGTTTAATATTTTTATTTAATGTCTACTGTATTGGATATTAATTTATAAATATAAAATAATACTGTTCATCTATTTTATAAAAAATAATATTTATTTTAGGTTGATCAACTGAACGATGCTATTAGACGATTAACAAAGGAAAATAAAGAAGCTTTTGTAAAAAGAATGAAATTAGAAGCTGAAAAGAATAAATTAGAAAATTTGTTAACTAATAATTTAGTGCGCAGAAAAGATGAATTGGTACAAGCTCTGCAAGAAATTACAGTAGAAGATCGTCAGCGTTTGTTAGATACATCTAAAACTCAGTTATCAGATATTGAAAAGAGATTATTGAAAAATCAAGCTGAGTTTAAAACGCAAAATGAAAAAGTTGCTGCTGCAGCTAAAAAAGTAAATTTTCATTGGGTCTAATTTAAATTAAATATAATTGTTGAATGCTATTTTGAATCATATTTTTAATGAAATTTTTGTAGCAAAAAGCAGAAGCATTAGAAGTTGAAAAGTGGAAGGCAATTGAAAAAGAAGCTCAGGAGAAAATGGAATCTGATGCAAAATATTTGGAAAAATTAGCTAGTAAAATGAATATGTTGCAACAAAATATAACAGAGTGTACACAAAAAATAACTGAGCTTGGTGCCCTTCCTAACAAAGAATCCTACTCAAAATTCAGTAATATGACAACCAAGCAATTATTTAAAAAGATGGAAGAAGCAAACAGTCATTTAAAAAAATATAGGTTAATTATATTTATTAATTCAAAAATTAAAAAGAACTAATTACTATATATGTAATTATTAATTACTAAATATTTCATAAATGCTTCTCATTTTTTATTTTCAGTCATGTCAATAAGAAAGCTTTGGATCAGTTCATGTCATTTAGTGAGCAAAAAGAGAAACTTGTAAAAAGGAAAGAAGAATTAGATAGAGCCGATGAAAAAATTAAAGAGCTGATGTCTGTTCTTGAGCAGAGAAAATGTGAAGCCATTCAATTTACTTTCAAACAAGTGAGATAAAATATATTTAATTTCAATTTCAATTTAAATAAGGAATTAATTTTAAATTTCAATTTAATCGTAATATATCTTAAACTAATTCTACGTAATAATTTTTTATTTTAGGTGAGTAAATATTTTTCTGAAGTCTTCAAGAAACTCGTTCCATCCGGTAGTGCACAATTAGTAATGAAAACTGCTGATGGTGAAGATAATGATGATACTGTACCTGAAACAGCAGATTCAGATCGGTTTATAGGTGTCGGTACGTAATAAACAATCATTGAATGTATATAAAAAATTATAAAAAATTTCCAATAATTTCTTTTCATTTTAAATTTGAATACTTAAGTAATTATATCTTACAAGGACAAAAAAGACATAGTAAAAATAATGAACAATTATATCTTTTCATAAACAATATAAATTATTTACGTTTATTCTACAGGTATTAGAGTATCATTTACAGGCCATAAGGGTGAAATGAGAGAAATGAATCAATTATCGGGAGGACAAAAGTCTCTCGTAGCCTTAGCAAATATCTTTGCAATTCAAAAATGCGATCCTGCTCCATTTTATTTATTTGACGAAATCGATCAAGCTCTCGATGCACAACATAGAAAAGCAGTAGCTGATATGATTCATGAACTTAGTTCAGATGCTCAATTTATTACAACAACCTTCAGGTAAATAACAATTTTAGTTTTAAGCTAGAATAAAAATTATTCTTGTTGACATATTGGCAACATCAAATGTACCTTAAAAATACTTATTTACAAAAACGTCACAGCAGATCAAATGTTTATTTATATTATCTAAAAACGTATATTTTAAAATGTTATCTATCGTTACTAAATATATTAGCTTAAACTTTGGAGCACTGCATGCTTTAATCTTACAAAACTTCTAAATATAATATATTTTTCTTCACATAGACCAGAACTGCTGCAACATGCAAACAAATTTTACGGAGTGAAATTTAGAAACAAAGTTTCGCACGTCGAATGTGTAACAAGAGAAGAAGCAGCAGACTTTGTAGAAGATGATCAAACTCATGCATAGATATATAAATATTTTGATTGCGATTTCTATTTTTCTTTTAATATTTAATAATAATTTATGTTTCAATCTAAAAGGACTTAAAATTGTTTAAATAATTTAAGGAAAAAGAACAAAGACAGTTAGGATGTATAGAATGATAGAATCAAAGAATATTATATTATTAGTTTAGAATTATCATATATATTTTACTTTTACATTTTAAGGACATTTATACATTTTGTAAGAATAAAAATTCAATCAGTCAACATAAATTTATTCAAATTTTCAATATTTCCTAAATATATCTTAGGCATTTACATACAACATTTCCTATGTAAAAAATTGTATAACATTGTTACTTTTAGAAAAATTTTTTTATAAAATTAATTACAAAATGATACAACAATAGTAATAGTATAATTCTTTATTTTGCTATCGCACATCATTTTTTAATTTAAGTTACTTTTATAGAAAAAATAAACGTGCAACGTGTAATAAATTACATATAATTTTGTATATTATTATTTATTTTCAGTTCAAAAGATTATAAAGTAAAAATTATAAGAAACAATATTTGTAATTTAAAAATTGCATTAATTATTTTTCTCGTCATTAAAAAGGCTGTTTGATCAAAACAAAAAAAAGTAATTTCATTTTACGACATATATCTATTTTATTTCTCATTATTTGGAAACAAATTAATGAATATTAGTAACAGCAAAACTTTATCTAGCGTTACAGGAAATTATATAACTTCTAAAAACAACAAAGTTCTAACATTAGTCGGATTTAAAAATTTCAACCAATTATTTTCATGGTCAACATTAAAAACTGCTATGAAAAGATTGTCAATAAGTTATATTCAATAAAAAAAAGTGTTTACTATGCTAAAAAGAAAGTCATGAGCGGAACAAAGACAATATGAAATGTGCGGCATTCGTATGCTCTCCGGTGCAATTTTATTGATTAAAGGAATGGTAAAGGCTGCGACCAGAGAGTGAGAAAGAGAGAATATGACGCAATCGAGGATCACGCCATATCCCCACCTGCTGAAAGCTGTCGTCCAATTGGTCCATCGAGAACACGCCGTGAGTAAGGCGGCAGTGTGAATCTAAGAAGTCAGATACGGTTTTATGCATGACTATAATGGGAAATGTCCGCTTTCATTTTAACGTTTACGTGGAAGTAGGATAGAGAAAAAGAAAATTTTAACAAGTAATACCAGAAATCTAATCTCTTAAGTAGATAACTAGTTGAACAGATAATCGACGATGGTACGTTAGTCAGACGTACGTTAGTGGGACAAAAATAAATACGTTCTACGGCAAATTCTTCTCAATGTGGGTCTACGTCAACGGTTAGTTGGTTAGGGGGCGAGAACTTTTTTGAGTAAAAAATTATCTAATGTACCACTTTAGATGTCGTATGCTTCACTTGTCTTCTATGCAATCGATGAGACTATTAGTCGCATACGTGTACCCTCGTATAAAAGACTTACACGAAAACGAAAAATTTTCTTAAAAATTTTACCGAAAGCTAATTAAAATCTAGCATTAAAATATGCGCATTCGTTTGCAAGTTATCTAATAAGAAATGCTTTTAATATTTTTAATTTATCGTTTAAATCCATGCATAGAATCAATGAATGGCACTTAAAAATCAAATGAATTAATTTCATAACATTCGTTGTTAATAAATTAAGAAATCCCAAGAGCTATTTTCAACCAATTACTTTTAACGAATTAAAGTTGTAAGGTAAAATACGTACAAAATACATACAAAATGCTGAATCCAGACTTATTATTTAAAATATTTCTGTTAGTGTAAGTTTTATGAGTAATTATGCTAAATGAAAACTAAAATCAACTATCTTCATAAATTATTAAAATAACTCTTTATGATTAACATTTTTACTACTTGCTCTTTATTTCGTAGAATGCCTATGTTAAAGTAAGATTCTTCATGCTTTCTTACATTTAAATTTATTGTACAACAGAATGTTAATCTTGAAAAATCAGAACTTAGAGGAAGTTGATACCACTTAATTTTTAAACAGTAATAGCTAAAAGTTTTATATTTCTTTCGCATTATAATGTAGAATAAAAATACTTTTTTTTACTAATACCAAAAACAATTTTTTTATCCGCCGATATTTGCTCATAATACATTTGCAATTAAAATTTAATTGTTTTTAATAATATGGTATATCAGGTCGTGTTAATAAGGTATCAAATCAATACATATATTTGTGCTTTAGTTTCGTCGCGTTATCTATGTTTATTTAATTCAAACTTACTACGACATTATTAAAAGAAGGTTAAAATAATAGTAAAACGGCGTAATAAAGAGTTATTGGATTATACTTGTATACCTATGTATAATTATCAATTGAGATTCGCGGAACAGATCTTTTATCCACGTTATCTGTTTCCCCTTTTATTTTGTGTTTCGGTCAAAGTGCTACCTATCGTTAATTTTTCCGTTGCAAGTTTGCTTCAAAGGTTTAAAAGAATTATATTTCACAATTTATCATCGAAGACATAGTAAAGATATGCGAAATAAACTTAATTTATACATTAAAAAAATAATACGACTATTACTTATTTTCTTTCGTTTTTTTTTTTTTTTTTTTTAATAAAAGTAAAAAAGCATTAAAAACAAATTTATCATCAAGTAATCATAATTAATTAGTTCATCTTTATCGCTTCGTCATATATATATATATATATATATATATATATATATATAACTTTTATTGGCAGTTCCAATGTCATTCAGTTATTTAACTATAGCATTGTCTTAATAATAATATTTTTAAATTAGGTCACTTTGCTATGCTAATCATTATACTTGACACTTGTACGTTGATAATTATAGGGGTGCGTACGCCAAGTGCAAGTTTCCGGCATTTTTAATATCAAAGCTTTTAATTCGTTGTTTGAAACCATTTGTAAATCGAGAAGTTGCGAATGTGAGTTGTATTTGAGCACAGTACTATCGTACATTACTACTGATCGTACTGATATTCTACTTCTGCTTCCAACAAAGTAAACTTGGACTTTCCAAGGAAAATGCCATTACGCACATTTCGCGCATTCGAGGAAAGCACTTAACGATAACCGCCCGTACCTTTTCGCCGGTGCAATCAACGCTTTGGCAAATATTTAACATTTTTCAATTGGACAAGCAAATACCCAAAGCGATAGAGAGCGCATCAAATGCCAGCGCATCAGCTCCGAGGCTTATTCGACCAATGAAACACACGTGCGGTAGAAATTCCTTTATTATGCGAATTAATATCTCCTTGACGCGTCTTAGAGCAGCTCGCGAGCAACGATTCGTTTCTTTGTTAAAAGTATCAAAAGCAAAAGAGAGGCCGATTACCGCCAAATCGACGAGGGCTGGCTAATTAGCGGGGGAGATCGGCCGGTGCATACCAGAGGCGCTTTAAGCGTGGGCGAACGATGCGCAGGAGAAGAGGCGAGAGCGAGTGTTGCGAGGACGTGCGCTCGCGGAGGTAGTGCACGGCTCGAGGAGGGGAGCGAGAGAGAGTGAGAGCGCACGGAGAACAGCTGTCTTGGGGCCTCGGCTCAGTTTTGCTCGTGCTGCACAACTGCGTGTACGACGTATTGTTTTTCCGTCCTCGGGCTGCTCCATCTCGCACGATCCGCAGTTGACAACGGCGATGACGACAACGACGACGACGACGACGACGACGACGACGACAACGGCGACGACGACGGCGACGACGGCGACGACGACGACTGAAAGCGGAAGAGGATGAGCCGCGGTGCAGGAACAACAACACGCTGAGAGACGCCTTCGTCGCAGACCTCCGAGGTAAACACTTCGAGCCATTACACGTGCCGTGTTCCCCACCCGTGGGAGCCCTTCACGCGTGTTTCGATCTGCGTCGCAGCGTGCGCGGGTCGACGTGCAAGGGGAGTGGGGGAAGGGCAGCGACGACGGAAACCGTGTTTACATTACACGCGGGATTTCCTCTTTTTCTCTTTTTCGTTTATACTTTAATTTTCTTTTCTCTTATTTTTGGCGCGCCTGTTAATTTCTTCCGCGTGGCGAACAACGACCAATTGGTAGTCGAGAAACGGACTTCCATCTTCGTGGGCGTGCAGCCGACGCACGTGCATTGACGCATACGCGTGACACTCGAATTTGGTTTCAGTTTGCAACTAGAGTAGATAAAAAAGTAGCGGGCGTCCTTCGAATCCTTCGACCGTGCGTGTCAAATGCGTGATGTACACGTACGGTTCTTCGTTTTTTCTCGCGTCTCTGTTTTCTGTTTTGAACCACGGGGTATGCTATATTTACAAGGCCTTTCAAGAATCGACAATGAACTCGTAAAGACGTAAATAGGCTTTCTCATTTTGTGAATGGTTTTTGAATCGGAGTTTAACATAATATTCTCAAGGTTTGCTTTGGTTATTTGCGTTCCACCGTCTCGAGATTTATGACCAATTACGGAACAAAAACGGAAGGTCGCTTTATTAAAGAAAAAAATTTAACTATTAAATTCAAACGTAAAAGATTTGATTCCTTTCTGAAGTACGTAGGACAAGATTGCTTTCATATTTTTCGTGCAAATGAGAAATATTACTCGCGTTGAAAATGTTAATTTATTTTATTGCCATAGATATTTAACATTATTAAAATATGAAACGATTACGCGTACTACCGCGCGAAAATTTGGAATTTTATAAGAAATAATGAAAGGTACGTGTAAGTTTGGACTATTCGTACTCAAGTCATTACAGGCTCTGTCTCATTCGCCACTTACGTATTTGATAAGTTACATAAAATTTAAATTGCACGATGTACGTACTTATCAGATAACTAGAAATTACCTTATATACGTCGTTAAAAAAAAATTTCTACGAATTTCATTAAATTTATAAAATTACTTATTTACGAGACAGGTTACGTCAGGTACGTGCACAATCTTCGGTAATAACTTGACGATGTTTAAATTAACGTTTAAAGTAGTACTCGACGTCTAAATTCGAACAAATAATATTAATAACTTTGATTATTTAATAATTTGAGTTATAATACGTAATATATAATTAAACAACTAAGACGATTTAGTTAATAAAATTCAAAAATAGTATCAGGCATAATATATACGCAGTAGTCGGTTGTACATAAAAAGTCATTAATAGCAAATAAGAACCACATGTAAAATGTAAATAGAGTTTATTTCCTACGGAATATATTTTATAATTTGCTAAAGAATATCAGTAATTTCGTTATTATATAAACATTTACTTTATACTTTATCTTCGAAATGAAAACTAGAAATGAAACTAAAAATGAAGAAGAATGTTCATTCTTTTTGATAAAAATACAATATTTCATATTTTTGATTTACTTATGAAAAATATTTTTTTATATTAAAATGAAAGTCAGCAAAGAGCATTCGTACATTAGGCAACCCATACTCTTGTTACTGTACAAGATGCATATAAGCATATATACGCGCGCGCGCGCGCACACACACACACACACACACACACACAACAATCGAGAACCACAATTGAAAACCATTAAAGTACGCAAGGAAAAGTAAATCTTAAATATAAATAGCGTTATAAATTACGCGTGAAACAATATTATATGAATTTTGCGCGGAGTTAATTTGAAAAGTACATAAGTCGTGCAAATATTGTCGTCCGTTGTAGCTGCAGCATCTTTTTCGCGTGCCATCGTAACTTCACGATGGCACTAAGGCACAAAATCTATTAGCCAGTATACACCGTGATCCACATTTATACTTTCGCTCGATCGGTCGTGTCCTATATAGGAGAGTAGCGCTCGTGCATTTTCTTGGTGCGCAACGGCATTAGGAAAACGGAGGAGAGTCCTTTGAAGCTCCGCTCGCGCGGACGTATCACGTAGCGCGCGCGCGCGCCCCCCACGGGTTAGGTTATGTTCACCTTTTCTTTTTAAGTAAGAACGAAGCTGCAACTAGAGTAGCATCTATATAACGAGAACTATGCGAATGGTACTTTGCGTGTCACGTACGTAGTTCGGTGTGCATGGCTGCACGCGCGCGAGCGAGAGCATCGTTTGGAATCCGCTCATAATTAAAGTCGTGTCTGTCACATATCTAGAAGCTTTAGGCTTCCCTTACGATTTACTACGTCGGGGAGCAGAAGAGGTCGGCTGTTTCGAATAGTTGCACTCTTATGTAAACCTGCGACAAATGTCACGGGAGAAGAAGGTATGGAAATTGCTGCTTATGCTCCTATCGCGGAAAATCAGCGATCACTCCGGGTGTTTGATTCCATTGATCTAACCTCTAAATCGTCCGTTGATAAAAAATACATTGGTGTTTTATAAACCATCATTTATACGATCTCATTGTTTTTTAAATATCCTTGACGTAGGCGTCATTTGTCTAAAAATTCGTATTTGAGTTTGCGCTGCCTTACTTACCAACAAGCACACTACGATTACAGAGCCTCGTACGTCGTCCTGCGCGATGCGAATACTTGACATTACGCTTGTGTGTTTTAAAATACCGACAAACTACCTTTAACACATTTAAATTTGACACGCTTCGGCTGAGTCAATAAGCGTGTCGTCTTCGTTTAATAGCATATCCTTATAACACAGCGAGAGAGAGAGAGAGAGAGAGAGAGAGAGAACTAACTCAAAACAGGCTAATGAATATTAGCAAATTCAACGTTGCACATGCAAACAATTGCTGACCAAAATGAAAATATAACGCTTCGATAAAAGCTTTTTTATTTCGCAATGAATCGCTCAATCTTACAAGGATAAAGTCATATCGATTAATTTATCAGAGAACGAGCACTCGATCCGATGACGAGTGATAGAAATTCATCGAATTCATCGATAAAGTCTTCGTCCCAAGAATGTTCCATACGTTTACCTCCGTGTGCGATTCGACGCTTTTCATTCGACCAGCGAATGCCATCAAACGTCGTCCTGGAGAAACGGGCAATCAGTGCGTGCGTGCGCGTGGCCGAGTACGTTTGCCTCAGGCGCGAATAAGGTGTAAAACCGACGAGGCAGAAGTCAAAGTAAAAGAGAGAGAGAGAGAGAGAGAGAGAGGGAGAGAGAGAGAGAGAGAGAGGGGGAGAGAGAGAGAGAGAGCGACGAAAAAGTAAAACAGGGAAAAAATGACAGCGCGCATGTAGTCCGGATCAAAGATCGAAGATTAGAACACACGAGACTACTCGCTCTCTGTCTAACTTCTGTCTCTGATATCGCGCAAGAAAGATATATATATATCACAGTCGGTGGCTGTGTGCACGCCTTTCGCTCAATCGTCGGTAGACCGAACACTCGACTCCTTCTCAGCTTCGCCTTATCACGCAGCAACACCGGACGCAGGTCCTGCTCATCCCCTGAGGCCGCGACCGCAGCCCTCGACGATACAACCTACGAAAGGTGAGCGCTTCTCCCTCCCCCCACGTGTCCCTACCTAACAACAATATAACGCCGACCGTTCGACGGCTCTACGAGTCGGAAATTGCCTGGTTGTTAGAGTATTACCCTGGTGCAACGGAGACCAAATGATTTTTTGGGCACCGTTGCTTTGTACGCGATGCGTCAACTTTCGTTATCGCCGTTTCTTGACACTTTGTCCGGAAGATCCTTGCTTGTTGACATTCGGTTTGTTCACTTGTATGGAATTATAACCGTTGCGTAATTGTTTATAGCGAAAAATAGTTTAAGGCGGACGGTGAGGAAACGGCCACGTGTAAGGTTTTTCATCGCTTGTTCAAAACAAAAAAAAGAAGAAAGATATCTTTGTAGAGTAAAAAGAAGCTCCATAAGTTTAGTTTGGTAACTCGATATGCAATATCGCCAGTTGAAAATGTTACATATCTTTTACATGTTTTTTCTGTTACATCTCGTCTTTTGCATGACTATGCACACGCATAAAAATGAATGGATTAATAATTAAAAGGATTGTCTTTTATTTTTCATTAGTTTATTGTTTCTCGAAGTTGTTGCACTACCTTACACGTGTGTACCATAGGTCTGCACTATTCTCTTTGTGTAACTTTATAATTGGTACTTAAAGTGCGAACGATGAATAGACATTTCGTTGACCGTGACTTGATTGATCTAACCGATAATAATTCATTCTACTTTATAAGCAAGTACCATGCATCTTTGTTCTACAATCTAGTTGAATAGCCTTATTTGAACGGTTATTCTAAATTCTCTTAACATTCTCGATGGTGAAAACTCGGTTTGAAAAGCTTTCGGTATCTCACAATCATCTTCGGTATGCCTGAAATTATTTGCTTGTAACAAAGAGTTTGTGGCCTACGTGTTCTCGCGATTTCTGTTTCGTAGCGTATCCTAATTCTTAAGATATCTCGATCCACTGAAAAACGTTACATAGATATAAAACGTATTCATTCCAACTGGTAATACGGAAACAAAACTTCAATGTTTGACAAAATAAATATTTTTACCTTTTTATATTGTCTAAAACGCATTTTTATGCCAAAAATAATAAAATTTAAATTTCCTTGCAATAATTTTACATGAACGATAACGTGCAAAATTTACTATTATACTATTACATACACTTTATAAAAGAAAAATTATTTTTATATTAAGAAAAATTATTTTCTTCTTTAAGCTAATTAGATCCTAATTTATTTTCTGCATTTTGTTTTTTTATACAAATTTTATAAAAATAGTAAAAGCAACAGTAAAATCTCTCACTCGTGGAATAATTATTATAATTATTTTTATTTCATATATATTTAATTTTAACCACTCTTTATTTAACCCTGCTGTGTTATATCGAATATGACAATTATTTCATTTTAGTGATTTTGTACATCGATGAATTTGGATTTTGTCATCTTTTATGTAATCCAAAAGCATTAAATACATTTCCTAACGTTTAATGATTCCAAAGAATCTATATAAAAAGCATCGCTATAATAATTTATTACTTGCTGCTAATGCCGTTGTTCGCAAACGCATAATTTGAAATTACACCCTTAATATTATAAATTAAAGATGTTTTAAATTGGATAATAATCGATATAATAAATATGCATAAATTTGTTATTCAGAAGCTTTTTAAATGTGATGAAAAACAATGAGGTCAATTATAAACAGCTACAAATGTATCAAGCAGGAACGAATTATGTATATAATTACAGCAATATTATATTATATAATATTTTTGATTTATTAGTTTTTGTTTCTTTTTGAGTCCTTTGAACACGACTTCACCAATAAGTATTTACTTGTAATCTTAATTGACTTTATGTGTTAGCTAAACAAATCTTACTAGGATTACAAGCTACTTTATTAATGAAATAAATGATTTTGTAATAATAAATTTATAATAACAAGTATCGTTTTGTTTACAAAGTAATAAAATGCTTTGTACACTCCAAGAAAGTATAATCGATTTTTTTTCTTTTAGCGGATATAACAAGTACAGCTTGTAATTATAAGATTAATTTATCAGTGTTTCGGTAATATTGTAACAGAAGTACATAAGTAATATTGCGAAGCGTTATTCATGTACTCGTTTTATTTTTAAATTAATATAAAACGAATTAATAATGGCATTAACGTTCTAATAGTTAAAAAAGATGTCTTTCTCAATGACGTGCGTTTTTTATTCACTAAACAGTGCCATAGAAAAAATTGTTTATAAATTTCAAGTTGATAATATTTCATTTGATTATTTTTTTGTGATTGTTGAAAAGATAATTAAATTCAATGTATATGTTATCTTTGCATATATCATTATGCATTTAAGAACTTTGTTAAAGTAATAATTAAAAAGATTTTTAACCAGACATATTAAATGAGTGTAATTTAATAGAATTAATTTTTTTAAACTACGAAATTAGGTTTAAAATGTGTATCATGTATATGCAAACTGTTTATGAATGTTTAAGCGTCGAAGTTATTTTTAAAAAGGCAAAAAGATATTCAGTATATTATAACTTATATTTCTAGTTCTCTATATTTATTACACAAAATGACAATAAAAGGTATGAAAACCGTCATTGTAAGTATAGATGTTGTGTAAAGTAAATATCTCGTATCTTTTTAAGAAATTTAATTTATATCGGATACATTTTAATTTTTTATACTTTTAAAGTTTTTCCTGCTATATACTATATAAGAGAACGCGTAGAAATTACGTAAGGTCAGTTTTTATATTTTCGATATTTCTCTTTTTTCTCTCATATCTGTGCGGCCTTGTTTCGCTCATTATATAAATTTTTTTTATTACTATTAATACAATAATTAAATATTAATGTATGTTAAAATGTTTATTACAAATACAAAAATATAAAATTAAAATACATTACTTTACTCGTTTAATTAATAAATTTTCTTCGGTTTGTATTCATTCCAAGTTAACGAACCTTATTGAAATAAACAATCGGAATAAAACTTGATTTTAATATTTTATTATTTCTCTTGCGAGCAGTTTATATCTAAGAATCGTTCGATCTCCCTCTCTCTGACTACCGAACTTAAGGATTGTTCGGGTTTCTAGCGCAACCCTCTCCCTATATTCATCCACCCCTTCCTATCAGCCTTACGTAATGTACGCTTGGTCTCCAGTAACAAAACGATGTACAAAAACTCTACCTATGATATTAAATAAAAATCAAAAAAAATGGTTTTTCTTGCAGTTAATTTCAAGAAAAAAGAGTAAGCTTTTGGAATAAAGAATATTCTATCAACCAGCATCATGATTGTCGATGACAAACAGTGAGTTATCGAAAGTACTTTAACATCTATGCCTAAGTAAATTATGTTGCATGTCTGCAGTTAAAAAATTACGAGCAGAAAAAATGCATGCTCGCACGATGTAGAACTTTTATCGTTGTAACTTTTTTCTGTCTATAAATAATGATGCTTTTTTATGATCTATTTTTTGCATTTATACATTGAATTGTTCTCTGTATAATTTGCTTTAGCTTCTCCTTTGTAAATATTATCTGTCCCGATGTACAATTAATAACTATTACATTGACCATTTTAATTTTAAGCTTCTTTCTTCGGACGTAAATACAATATGATATGAAGTAGCATGAAAATTATTGTGTAACACATAAGTAAATGTGGCGTAATCCAAGTTGTAGTGCGTTAGTAATAATAATTCTGTAACAAGATCTTGGAGTAAGAATAGAATATCGATATTTGGAATCGAAATTTTGAGCAAATCGCTCGTGCATGATTCAACTAAACTAAAATTTGAAAAAAACTAATTACAAAATAATACCTTGGTTGTACCCATTGCACACGGTCGGAACAACAAATTAACAAACGAAGAAGTCACTCTAATTGCACGTCAACTAGATTATACGGACAACGTACTTAAGCGATTTAATTAAATGATCATCAGTATAAAGTTACAAATGCTGTAACCCGTCTCAGAAAATAGTGTTATTATGTCAACTGGTCATGAAAATATTCGCTGTCACATCTCGAGCACGTGCACAACCACAAAACATACCTTCATCGAGATTATTTGTCTTATATGAATAGACATTATGAGTATTTTGTTATTTCACTTTATCGAAACAAAAATACACCCAATATTATAGTAACAGTGAGTATTTTTAATGATATCACGTTCTATTTTTAAATCAACAAGATGATGTGATATATTAAATGAAGATCAAAACAAAATTAATTTTTTGGAGGCAATATTTGATCAATCGAACCATGGTATGGTTCGATTGCCTCCAAATCACCCTTGAATTTTGTATCACGCTTGTAACGAATAAGTAAGAAATATTAATTATAATTGAAAATAAAAGTTTCAGTGCTATTAATATTGATAACGTGATTTGAAAATAATAAATTTATGTAATTTAAAGAAATTAAATAGTAAGAATAATAATCTTTTTCGTTTAGTAATAACGTTAAGTATTATTATTTGCATTTTTATTAGATTCATTTATTTCTCTTTGTAATGTTTGTATGAATAAGATATGAATAAAAGAGAATAAAACTTAAATAAAAGAGAAAAAATTATTTATAGAATTTATGAGCATTGATGGAGAGATATTTTACATGCAAATTAAAATTCGGGCATTAAAAAAATTTGTTTAAAAATAAATTTTCAACTTCCAAATATTATTTCTTGGTGGCAGCTTTTCACACGTATGCTTAATATGTATTGTGCAGAAAATTGTGCTTTAAACTTATTAAAGTACTTATTTACGGAAATTATTAAACTTATTTATAAGTATTGATCAAGAAGAATATAAAAGAATCAATATTCTTTGATTGTGATAATGTATATAATTGGAAACACAATGTTTCAGAACAAATTGGCTTTTGTCAATAATAACATTTACTACGGCAATGTAATTTTTGAAAATTTGTGTTTTACTTAATGAATAATTTATAAAATTCAAATGTATATTGATTAACAAACTTGAGATAATTATGGGTAATGTAATTATAGTATTGAGAAAGCGTATTATTTGATCAATTATTGGTAAGTTCTGCGTTGATACGATGATGAGCCTTAATATCTTGTTTTACAAGACTAAACTATGAAGAAGTCTTTAACCAACCTTTATCCAATTAATGTAAAGTTCTTTAAAGCATAAGAAACGATTTCAAACAGAAGTAACGTGATGAAAGGCTTACAGTTCACCAGTTCTATTAATTATTAACGGGTCTACTCTCCGGCACATATAATAAAAATTGAATAATTTGATTCACGAAAAAACACAAAAAATTCTAATTTCCATTAATTTTTTAACATCTTTTTAAACAGTAACTATTACTTAAAACTATATTTTTAGAGTTCAGTGCTATATTTACTAATATATATGTGTAATATTATTTGCATGTTAAGCAGCGAAGTCTTGCTCTTTGAAATTTATCAAAAATAATTATTATTTATATTTTTATATTTTATACTTCTATTACTAACAGCAATTGCGTATGTAAACGAATTCATGTCAGTTACTTTTTGAATGGACTATTTAAATAACAAGCAATTTCTAAATGCATTATCTAATATTTAATCATTTTGATAAAAGCATATGAAATTATAATCACTTAACAATCTCTCATAAGTTAAGTTTACAATGTTGTAAATTTTATTTCTCAAAAATTAGCATAAATTTATATTTATACTTGTATTTGTGTTACAGTAATAGCAATGCACACTTTTCATAAGCCACAGTTTGCATAGAATTTATTATGAAGTAATTTGTACGCGATCGTAATTCAAAAACAAATAAGAAGTCTAGTATACTACTTATTTCCTATTACAAGATTGACTATCTTTACATATTAATGCACACGTGTCATATATAACGTCCCAATAACATATAAATATAAAGTATAAGTTTGCAAAAATAATATAATCGCTCTGTTATTATCAGAAATAGCTAAATACAAATTCATATAATTTAAGAACATTCAAAATATTCGTATCTTATATATAGAAAAAAAAATTTATCAATTTAAATAAATATTTATCGAAATAGTAATAAATCAATCTTAATTTAATTTAAGATTATATTTTTTTTCAATATTGTAATATCTTAAACCAACTAAATATTTTTCACTACTATTCTAATGATTTAACTTTATTTTTAAATTAATTTTATTTTACTCAAAAAAATTTTTCTGAAATAAATTTTTCTGTTAAATTTGTTGTCTTTTCTAACACCTAATAAAATTTGATTACAACGCAAATATCACTTCGATGTTAATTCAGTGTCAATTCGGCATAAAACTTGATTGTTACTTCAATTCAGATGAATACTTTGATTATATAAAATATAAAAGTATAAAAATTAAATTAATTTATGATTAGCCTTGAAATATGTTCGTGTATGAGTTTCATGATAATTATTTTCAACTTTTTCTTTTTAAATCAAGCCATACTTTTATTTTACTTTATGTATTAAACAAGAGAATGAGCGTAAAAAAAGAATAACTTGTATCGAACGTCAAGATCACAGCTAAAAGGATTGGCGAATAATACAAGTAAATGCTTATTATTCAGATAATGTCGTTATTTAAGAAAACAGTATATAATAAATGTTGTCTTGTGAACAATGTAACATCGCGAATAATTAATAATTAATTATTAATACTTGATATTTAAATTTAATCACTATTTTGGCCCTTTTTAAACACAGATTTAATACAATACTATAAACAAATTTGAAATTACTGATTATTTTATTTATGATTTGCTACAAAACGACGAGGCACAAAATGATTGTAATTAAAGAAGTAACAGCATTCCAAGAAATATTTAGGTTTCTCATGCTTGGTCATGCAACTACTAATTCTGTAGATCTTTCAAAGAGTCATTAAGTAGTAAAAAATTTTTTAAAATTTACGGATAAAAAAATGTCCATTCCTCGAGAAAATAATCGAACGGTAAAGTTATCTTAATAATTAGATAGAAAAAGCAACAAACTACGTAACATACGTGAGTATCACGTAAAATGCGTCTGTGAACGTATAATCAGCTCGGACTTAAAAGTTCGGTTACGTAATATTGATAAGTTAGGGTCGATCGCTAAGGAAGATTAATTTCTCACATTCTTAAGTAAAGTTAAAAAGTCAGTCAAGTCAGTCCTTGGATGAGTTCGGCATATATATATATATATCTAAATGTCATGCGCTTCGTGCATGACATCAAATCTAAGAAATGGAATCGAGGAGTTAGCTTATGGCCAATTCAGAAAATACAAAGTTCATCCATTATCATTGCCACAGATATTTCTTATCTGCTATTGAAGCACGTGAATAATGAATTTTAGAACCATTAAGATTAGTTGGTCGAGTACAGTAGGAAATGGCTTCATTAACCGAATAAGAATTAAACATTTTTCCCAAAATGTGTACTGCACATTTATATTACATTGTATAATTCTTTCTTTCTAGCCTGATTTTTTTACCCAAGTTACTTTATTATGAATGGAACCTGGTGTTATTGATAAAAATTATTTCTTTTAATTGAAAGAATTCATTTCAGTTGTACAAAAATCCATTTCCTAGTATTTACAAACAAGAAACGTTCAATTACCGTCGTAAAAAATTATCCCTTACCAAGAATCTAACAATGTTTCTATCAGTGTTTTATCAGGAACTGTATTTAATCATTGAAGTCACGCCTTATATTTACGAGAGCGTAATAAGATAAAATATGTTAATCACAGGAATGTATGCAATCATATTTTTATCTTTGTGTGCTCGTACAATCATGTATATTTTATTCCTTTATAATTTATAATAATCTCTAATTGATTTATTAAACAATTTCTCAGATTAGTGACTAATTAATTTTTTCTTCTGTATGTATATTTTTGTATACTATCACATCATTACCCTATTCAGCAGAATTAACACTTTTATTATATATATACTTTTCGTAATTTTCTATTCGATTTATACATTTTGTTGTTTGAATTGATTTATAAATATTAATTGGCATGTTCTTTTTTCTGGTATTTGTCTTTATAATGTGATATTTTAATATAAAATTTAAAACCTATTATATTTGCTTTTTTAATATAATTATATTAATATGAGCATGCTGCTTATGAAATTAAAGTAATTAATTGAAAATCACTGAGTGATATTAAAGTATCACCGTAAATATACTGCATCTAATAATCAGTTCATTGAAATAAATAATAAAAACATTACGTAAAAAATATTTATTTTATTTTTGTTGCACCCACTTCTCAAACACTTAACTCAAATTTAAGGTCAGAATTCAGTCGTGACAAGGTATTATTCGAAATAGAAAATGTTAAGTGAGTTCGCTTGCATTGCCCGCCATTACTTTCAGGGTTTCCGTAGTAAACTGGAAATAATAAAAAGTAATAAAAAAAGTAACAATAGACTGATTTATAGAGAGATGGATAATTTCTGGATCACCGGAGCCGTGCATGCCATTAAGGCACTGTCATACATCTATGACCTATTCACTTTTCCGGTGTACCTGATTCTTCAGAGGCCCTGGGAAAAGCGAAAAGCCTCTCGAAGAATCAAAGCGAAACCAGTCGCCAAAGATGAGCACTCCATTATATACAGAAACATAGACCCTATCGGCTCCATGCACACCATTATGGTAAGGCAACAAATTGACACATTGGAAGCGATGCTCAAGTGGGTGGCCGGCACACATGGAAATAAAAGGTGCCTGGGCACTAGGCAAATACTTGCCGAAGAGGACGAGCTCCAACCGAATGGCAGAATTTTCAAAAAGGTACTTAATTTCTTCGCTTTCAGTTGGTGTAGGTAAAAAATCGGTGCGTTATTTTATCAACCATTTTTGATGCAGCATTTTATTCAAGAAATTTTCAAACAGTTGAGAACCTAATTTAAACAGATAATATATTTTTTTTTTTATTGATTTTCCACTAAGCAAGTAAATCAAATTTGACATTTGCAATTCAAAGGTTGATATTGATGTGGCCTTCTAGAAGCTGCTATATTATCAAAGCATCAATTGATTCACAATAATGAACTTGAAAATAATTTAATTTTTTGTAATCTCTGGGTTATCGTCCAATGTGACGCTCCTACTATCAGAATTAAGAAAATTCTTTAATAAATCTCATTTTTCTTTTCGTAGTACAAAATGGGTGAATACGAGTGGAAGAGTTTTGTTGAAGTTGAAAGTTTGGCAGCATCCTTTAGTCGTGGACTGAAAGAATTAGGGTTGACTGTACGAAAAAATATTGTGGTTTTTGCGGAGACAAGAGAAGAATGGATGATTGCAGCTCATGCTTGTTTTAAGCAGAATCTTACAATTGTCACGATATACTCCACCCTTGGGGACGATGCTATCGCTCACGGTATAAATGAGACGGAAGTTGATACAGTCATTACGAGTTATGAATTATTGCCAAAATTCAAAAGGCTCCTACAAAAAGTACCTGAAGTTAAAAATATTATTTACATGGAAGATCAACTCAAAGTGGCGGATACTAAGGGCTATAAAGTTCGTTTTCAATTTTATTATAATCACAAAATTAATAGTGTCGTAAATGGTTATTGATTTTTTATATTTATTCTTTATTTACTTCTCATTTCGATTTGTCTCGAACGTTTCCAAGCACACTATTGATAATTATGTTGTAACTATCAAACAGATTTAAGCTTCCTCTTTACTGTAAGTCAATGAATACATTTTAGGATGGTGTACGATTACTTCCATTTAAAGAAATTATCAAAGCTGGAAATTTATCGAATGCTTCATCTATTTCACCAAAGAGCGAAGATACCGCTATCATCATGTACACATCTGGTTCTACTGGCATACCTAAGGGTGTTCTGCTTTCTCATAAAAATGTCATCGCTACTTTAAAAGCATATTGTAACGCCGTGGTCATAAAAAAGGACGACGTTTTCATGGGATATCTGCCTTTGGCTCACGTTTTCGAACTTTTATCTGAAAGTGTTTGTCTTCTGAATGGAGTACCTATTGGATATAGTTCACCTTTAACAATGATAGATTCTAGTAGTAAGATTCAGAAAGGCTGTAAAGGAGATGCCAGTGTCTTGCATCCAACTTGTTTGACTGCAGTGCCGGTCAGTTTTCGTCTTAATCTTATTTTGTTGTTTTGTGTTTTGTGAATTAAATTATGAAATAATGTTAACAATATTTTTCTATGTAAATATGAATTTGCAGCTTATTTTGGACCGGATCTCAAAAGGTATTAACGAAAAGGTAAAAAGGTCGGGACAGTTTAGGCAAGCAATCTTCAATTTTGCTTATGAATATAAATTAAAATGGACTAAGCGAGGCTATGATACACCAATTTTTGACAAGCTTATTTTTGGAGCAGCAAAACAAGTTTTAGGAGGTCGTATAAGATTGATTCTTTCCGGTGGTGCTCCTCTTAGCCCAGAAACACACATGCAAGTTAAATTGTGCTTATGTGTAACAGTGACTCAAGGTTATGGATTAACTGAAACGTGTTCCTGTGCTACTGTAATGGATCGTAAGTTTTCTTACGCGTTTCTACTTCTACTTTTAGTTTAATATATTTTTTTAATATCTTATGTATATATTTGAAATAAAAAGCACTGGTAACTATTTTAATAATGTATTTCATTGTATTAGCCTATGATAGAAGTACGGGAAGAGTTGGTGCTCCTACAACTGTCTGCGATATATACTTGGAAAATTGGGAAGAAGCTGGTTATAAAGTAACAGATATTCCTAATCCTAGAGGTGAAATTGTTATTGGCGGTGACAACATATCAGCAGGATACTATAAACTTCCTGATAAAACAAAAGAAGACTTTTTTTTTAAAGATGGTAAACAATGGTTTAGAACAGGAGATATCGGTGAAGTTCATCCGGATGGAGCTATAAAGATTATTGGTAGGTTTTAGTAACCGTGTTATAAATTATTTTAGTAATCGTGTTATAAATAATTCTCTGTCCTTTACAGACAGAAAAAAAGATTTAGTAAAACTGCAATTCGGTGAATACGTTTCACTGGGAAAAGTAGAATCTGAATTGAAAACGTGTCCATTGGTAGACAATATTTGTGTTTATGGAGATGCTAACAAAAATTATACAGTAGCTTTAGTTGTACCAAATCGTCATTACCTCGAAGAAACTGCTTCAAATTATGGGATAACATTTACGTTATTTGAAGAGTTATGTAACAGCCCACAATTAGAAAAAGCGGTTTTGGAAGCACTAGTCGATCATTCAAAGAAATGTAAGTAATATTGAGATATTTATATTTAGATATTTATATATAGATTGAAGGTTATAATAACTTCTTGTTATTATAAAGTTAAAAAAAGACTAAAGAAGTAGTTATATTACTATAAAAGAGTGTACCCGTAATTGTTGCTTCATGCTAATAATAAAACTTTATAAAACTTGATTTGAAAATTTGATTGAGAAACATTTAAAGATCAATTAAATTTCTATGAAATTTACAGGTAATCTTCAAAAGTTTGAAATACCAGGGGCTGTGAAATTAGTTCCAGAAGCGTGGTCTCCAGACATGGGACTTGTTACTGCTGCATTTAAACTGAAGAGAAAAGCAGTTCAGGAGCGTTATAAGCACGAAATCAGCCGAATGTATGCTTCGTGATGTCACCTAGTAAAGCATACGAAAGCATTCATTTGAAATTCCTGACGAAGAAACTAATTTAACAGAAAACATCTTTAAAAATTATATTGAAGTGTATTATGAAAGCTATCTATGATATTTTCGCACAAATGGAGAAAAGTCTTTCGTAATATAGTATTGTTACTCTACCTGTAAAGCTTAGTCTGTAAAAGATTGAAAAGGGACAAATGAAATGCAACTTTGTCAGATTTAAGGCATCGATCTTTTCAAAAAGTATTGAGTTTTAAGAAAATAAACATAAATTTTTTACATTAAATAAATAAATTTAAATGAATGGGATGCCTGCATTTCTTCAGAAATGAGGTAGTTATTTTGAATGTTGCATTAGAAATAATAGTGAAAGATGAGCAGATTACAGACTACTTAATTTGTATTATAATTAAATGTATGTATTAGACTAGCTATTGCATATTATATGTATTATAAACCACTATAATTGGATATATTTTATGAATTTTTTAACTAAAAATGCTCAAATATCATTTTTTATTTAATTTATATTCTCAAATTTTTAAAAAAACTCCCGAAATTAATTATAAAAAATAAACAGAATTATGTCGGTATAATGAACAAAAATTATCTTGTTAATGAGAGACGTGTATGTAATGTATTACTATATATGAACAAATGTTTTCACTGTTGCAATATGATGTATATGATAAAATGACTGTGTCATTTTCGTTTTTAGTTTTTTAAATTTTAAATGATTTACAATGTAATGATTAAACAAAGGTCACGCACATAAACATGTATATTACAATATATTAAGAAAATTCTTTTGTGAAGTACGACTGTTTAGCTATAAATTATATACTGCTTTAATTTTAGGCAAACGTTGAATTTTTTAATTATAACTGAATATTTTGAGTATGTTGTTACAGATTTATAAAAAGGTCTGCAATTGTAAATTGAAATAATTGTTTATGTGAAATGCCCGAAATAAACTTTGTGAAAAAAGTTTCATACATTTTTTTAAGATTTTTCTTTTTCAACGTTATTCTTTTATTGTATAATAATTAGAGAAAAATCTATTTCAATGAAAATGCTTAATTCTTTCATTTTTTGCAATAATTATGATCAATATGTAAATTTATTTGCCCATTCACACTAAATCTATTTACATTTAATCTCTGTCTTCTCATTTAAATACATTTTATTATAATTTTACTATTTTCATATTGGTCTAATTGCAGCCTTTCCTTAAAATTTAAGTTCATTTACTTCTTATAGCTGCGTTACAGTCGATCTTATGCTTTTCGTTTGCAATCCTTGTTGCTAATTAATATCGATCGATCTTTCTGCTGCAGACGATCATGTCGTGAAGACATAAAGTAATATTTTTAATATTCTTAAAACATTTGTTGAAAAACGACTTTTTGTTGATGATCGACAACATAGCAATCTATAATTCAATTGACAATATTTTAAAGCTGAATAAGAGTAGGTATACAGCAGAAAACATGAAAAATAATGAATTGACACTCATGTGCTTATGTTAATCTAAAGTGTTAACTAATACATTATGCAAAATGGATAACACATAAATTTTTAAACGAAAATAATAAATATTAATAAATAATAAACATTATGATATTTATTTTCATTTATGTATTTTACTTTTTTACATATAGATTTTTTAAAAAAATCTACATCTACATGAGTCTACATAAAGTTTTAACGACAAGGAATCCAATCTTCAAATACATCATTAAATGTTTTATGCTCTGAAAATTAAATATTTAATTACAAATTTATTGATGAAATATAAACAATTCAACGATAATAAAAATAATAATAAAAATTTTACCAGTTTTAATAAACTCTTCTGGGTATAGCTCAACTATCTTATGTAAGACTGCGCTGTGTCTTGCACTGCTACTGATGGTCCATTTATTAAAGAAATATGCACTCAATAATCCATATGTTAACCATCTAGTATATTTAAATGCATCTGTAGAAATAGATTAAACATTATAAACATTATAATAGTTCTAATAAAAAATCTGATAAATCACGAATAACAAAAATTAATGTTGTAATTTCCATTTGTTTAAAGTCAAATAATAATTTAATAAGATATAAATCTTAATAGAAAATAAGTTTAAAGCTCTCTGTGAAAATTAATCTATATTTAGTGATAAGAGAATCGTAACTCTAAAAATAAATACTTGTTAAGCAACATATAAAGGTAATAAATTTATTTATTTTATAATATTTATTCATGTATTTAATTTATACAAGTGTAACATAAACAATCTTTAAAAACTCTTTTAAAGATTTCCTTTTAACTTTCAAATTTTAAACATATATTATAACTTTTAATTGAGTAAATAAATTTTTTACATAATGCAGATTGTTTCAGTGAAAAAAATAAATTTTAAAACATTTATTTTTAATTGGTTTTGTTTCCATACCTATAATTAGGAAATAAATTAGGAGCTAGATAAGGATATGTGTATATTTCCAATTCACTTTTAATAAACAAGTTGATATAATCACAATGTTTGATATTGTATTATAATTAATGAGTGTATTATATTTTTATTTAAATATTTAAAAGCACATTAATAAAATATTATTTAAATAATTTTGTACAAAATTAAATGGAGTAACTGAAAATAAATACATTGTGTAAATATAAATTTATATTCTGAATTATTTTATAATTTATAGATAAATACAGGTGAAATAAATGTAATACCATTAACAACACATTATTTTTGATAATTATAAAATTTAATTACAAATTTTTTTAATGTTTTAACTTTTTATTTAGAAAGAAAGTGTAAATTCATGAATCAAATAATGACAAATTATTTTCGAGCAAATAATAATGAGATAATACATAATAAATATCTTTTGTACATATTTCGTATACAATATATTAAATATATGTTGTGCCGCATATTAATTATTTTCAACTCGGTAAAATAATTTACACATTATAGATAATGTTTTTAAGTATTTGAAATGTTTTTAAAAATTAATAAAATAATTGGTTCCATTCATTCCACTTAATAAATAAGATTATAAAGTATTCTTATATTAACATTACAGACAATAGGACAACAGCAGGATGAAATTTTTTATTTCAAATTCTAATTTGAAAATAAAATATGCTGCTTATATAAGATTAAGTAATTATTTGAAAATACGGATACACCTTAATCTTAAATACATTAAAAAATTCTATAGATTTTCATGAATATAATAAAAATTTTATTAAAGAAATCTGAAATTTAGTTTACCTATACTAAGGTAATATTTTTACAAAAGTAAAAATATAATTTTTGACACACTTAAAGAGAAATTCCTAGTTTCTATTTTTCCAAATACTGATATTTACTTAAGAAATATTTTGTCTTTAACAATAACAAATTGTTTTATAAACATTTACTTTCTAAATCATAGTTAATATATAATAAAAACAATAACATTATAACTTAATTAAGGTAAAATTATCTTTGTATTTTAAGTATTAAAAATAGTTTTTTAGAACTAATAAACTATAAACGATCAAAGATTGATTTTACCATTAAGTTACTATTGATTTATAATAATTGATATATGCTTAAATAAATATTAATATAAGAATTTAAAATTTTTTTAAAAAATTTACCAGAAATAAGTTGTATAAGTATCTGGATTTATAATTAATTAAGTTCTCATAATATTTGTATTAATTATCTCAAATGTACTTCTATTCCAAACATGGAAACCATTTTAGAATCTTTTATAATTCATTGCATAATACAAAAACTGTAAATATTATTTTTCGATAACTGAGAGAATACCACTTCAAATAATAACATGTATTTTAAGAAGGTTTTTAACAAAAATCTAATTTTTACTTACCTGAATATAAGGGTTTTCTATTTATCCAATTCGAAAAAGTCGGACATAGAAGATAAATAGGAACAAATGTTAAATAATGAAAATATTTTGATATTATATTTTCCTTGTATTCTGGGTCAGGTGTAAGAATATTTAATGCCCAACTTATATCATTTTCCTTACTCATTTTTTAAGAAATAAATGTGGTTTTCTGTAAACTCCTATTTTATCTTTTCAAGCATGGAACTAAAAATATACCTAGAGAAATTTAAGTATGAGTGAAATTTCGTTAGCTAAGGGGTCGTTTTCATAGTACATTGAAAGAATTAAAATTTGAATGAACTAACAACAATTATTAAAAGAGTAACATAATTAAAATATTAATGATAATTCAAACAAAATGTGTAGCTAACAAATAAGTAATATACAATTAAAAATTAACAAAAAAATATAATAGTATTATTATAAAATATTTTGAATACGTAATAAATAAAATTAAATCGAATTATTTATATAAAAAAGGCATAATATGTAAATACAACATATTTATTGACAAATTTTCTTATAATTATATTTATAATTTGTGTATTTAAAGAATAGTAATAACCTGTTAAAATATTGTAAGACTATAATAATGATTATAATAAATTTCTTGGATAAAAAAATTAAAAATTTTAAAATAAATTATTCATGTACTTAGGTCGAGTTAGAAACGTTAAATTTACCTAAAACAATCTTGAATTCTATGTATTATTCATATTACTAAACATTTATAAATTAAAAATTATAGCTAAGTATTACTTGAGATAATTAATTCTATACCCAATTTTATCATAGGTAGACTGATTTGAAAATAAGCTATAAAAACATTCATGTAAATTTATACGTAATTTGTAACATTTTAAAATTTATCTTGAAAAGCAGATTTTATAATGATACATAGAACGAATTCTTTCAACTATTATTACAATACCATTAACAAGGCACCTTTTTAAAATAAAAGTTAAAAGAATATTAATTTTTACATTAGTCATTGTTATTTAATAAGGTAACTGGAATATACGAAAAAATTTATTTGTAAAAAATACATTATAACTAATGATGAATACTAAGTGCATCGCTTTGCACTTCATGACTTAATTGTGTTTGTAAATTTGATAATTTATTTTTTAATGCAGCTATTCCCATCATTACAATGTTTTCTGGTTTTAAGGCTCCACTGCTTTCTACATTGAAAAAATATTTATTTGGTTTCGCTTCCCAATTGAAAGGAGCTTCGTCTAAAATAAATATTACGGAAATTAAAATAAATATATATTGTTAAGTTATATAAACATTATTTTTTATTAGTATTAAATGATACTTGCATTGATCTTCTTCTAATTCAGAATATTCCGACTTTGGCCATTCATCAGGTTTTGGAAATAAAGTATGTCGCATAGAATTGTCTGGATCGTATTCAAAACTCACTCCTGCCGTAGGATTCCATTTTGCGTGTTCCTTACCAAAGCCCTTTTTAGCATAAGCTCTAAGTTTCAATTCTTGACCCTTGCGTAACTTGACAATTAAAATTTCTAAAATAAATCGAAACGAAATTAGATTAAATATCCTTAATAATTTAAAATGAAATAAGTTCATTTTAATTTAGCAGACCATCCGTTTCTCCGTATTCACTTGCATCGTCTTCGCGATGTCTCGATGTTACAGGAACTACTCTATGTTCACTGGATTTCAAATCTGCTGTTGTTACATGCCTTGTTTTCTCATCTGCACATTTTACATCTAAAGTAAATTCTACGCAACATTCTGGACAAAAATCCATACATTGACAGTCTCTAGTATATTGAATCCTATCCACGACCTGTATCAAAAATAAAAGTCTTATTAAAACGAAGTACAATATTTGAGTTAAATAATTAAGAGTATAATCATACATCATCACTTATTAACGGAATCATTCCAATTCTGTGAGCTAAGAATTCGTCACTAAGTACAGTTGAATTAGCTTCTATTTGCACCCAATCAATTGCCATCGTTGGGGTTTCAGCAATAAATACTCGTCTCATACTGTTTGCGACACTGTTAAAATAATTAAAATGGTAACTTATTTATTGATAATGAGTACATTTTACAAAAGATATGTAATAAATTTTATAATTTATTAAGAATAATATGTTATTTACCTGAGTTCAGTATCTTCAACTTGAAATTTAATATTTTCTTCCGTAAGTTCGGAAATATGTACCGTGGGTTGATTAGCGTAAGGCATCTTACTTTGCGTAAATTAAAAAACTGTCAACCGATATAATTTTTTGAATTTTTGAACTAATCTCAAACAATAATAGTGTCCTTAACCATCCAAGCCCATGATTTCTGATTTGTAAATTTGTATGCTTGCACTTGCGAGTGGATCAGTAACTAATCAACGTCTTTCCAAAGACTGCACAACCTTTGCTCGTTAAGATACCGACATTCGAAAACGAGAACACGACTATGTTTCTCTTTCTAATGAATAAGATGGTAGGAAAAAGGAAACAAGTAATACTATGTCAGTTTTTTGTAAATTAGACCGAATTTGACCTTTTATTTCGTCAACGTCGTCGTTGTCGTCATCATCTTCATTATTATTAATAAAATATAATGGTATTTATGTTCCAAGCAATTTGTCGCGATAAACCAATCACCTTGTTTTTCATTCTTCAACTTCACGGTAACTTAGTAACATAGTAACCTGCCTTTCTTAGCGATTTGCAAAAAAGTTACATGTAATATCTTCGTCGCTTACATATATATATATATAAATGTATCCTTTTTATTTTCATATTATATTTAAACAACTTTCACAAAGATAATAATTAAAATTGCTATTAAAATTATAGTGAATGCAAAGCAATGATGGTTATTCATACAAAACAAGGGCACAAGTCTATATCAAATTAATGAAGCGATTAGAGAATGAATATCTGGTGCAAGTGGGTAATGGTTACATTTGTCCGGATCATCGATCCATTGAATCGGATCAGTAACGACGACTGGTAACAACCGATGAAGCTCCAGTACCTCCAACTATATTGCATTTTATGTTAATTTATTACTAAACATTAAATTGAGTACTAAATCAGTTTAAAGACTTAAAATCTTGTTTTTAAATTCCTATTTTGCTCCCGATTCGCATTACAAGAGCTACAGCTCAATTTCTTTTGCAGTTGTAGCATTAATAACTCACGGCACGTATGACCGCATTTAAAATTCAATGGGATTTTAACGACTGTGTACCGATTTGTAATCGTACTCTTTGCAGTGATCCATAGTTCTTTTTAAGCTACAGTTTAAACTAGTTCTTTAATTTTCATCGTAACATTTTTCCTACTATTAACTGTAAATTTATTAAGTCCGTATTTGCTCAACAATGTCAATAAAATTTACAATATCATATCATAATAATAATTATTTATGATAAAAATAAAATTCATGTAAATTAATATTATTGATGGGTAAACATATTATATAATTTATTGAACATAACACTCGGTGATTAATAGAGCAACTGATTTTTTTTAATAACGTTATAGTTTCATTTAAACACGAATGGAACATTCATTAAAAATTCTTAATAATAACATATGCAGATGACAAAAGGCATGCAATACTTTTCTCCTCCTCATCTTCTCGACTATAATAATTTTGCATATGAACTCTCTAGAACGATAATCATAACTATTGTTGTTTCGATTAGCCTCGATGTATCGTTGCAAATTTAATCAGTATTTTATTCGTAAAAATATATATGAGCCTAAAAAGTCTTGATTAAAACAAATCAAATTTTAAATATTTTAAGCTATGAAAGGAAGCTTGTTATAAGTTCATAAACATGTTTTTGAAAATACAAATATTGCCACGTTAAAAGCGCGCAGTAATTGAGCGCGAGTGCACATATGAATGCCCTGAACCCGTAAATTTTTTACTGAACAAATGTTATTAATAAAGTTTAAGTAAATCACACGATACGGTAAATATAAAATGATTCGCGATATACAATTAAGCTTAGATAATTATTTTTAAATAAGATCTTATACGCGCACGCACACACATATTTGATAACTAAAAAATTATTTATGTTACACGAAGCAACTGAGTTGCCATTTAGATACGTTTATATTAAAACAAATTTTCAATGTAATTGACATTTCATTTTAAATAAGAAGTACAAATTTAAGAAAACAGTTTTTTAAATCCATTAAGAGTGTTTTCGATTTATTTGTAAGTTAATTTTTTCTTCGATTTTTTATTGTAAAAGTACAATAAAACTTTCACACTGTTTGGTTATTACCCGAACCAACTGAGATAATTAAATTTTTTATATCATTAGTATTAAGAAAAATTAAGAATTCTTGGTCATTTGAATTTTGCAGAGAATTATTACCCATTACTTATATTTAACATTAAAAAATTATGAAAATTTCAGATAAATTCTAATGTGAAATATATTTATTTGATACAAATTTAAACAATATTAATTTTTATAAATCTTATGCGTAAGTAAAAGGCTGAATATAATTTTCCAATAATATAGATAAACGTATTACCGATAATAAAGATTTTTTAACGACAATTATTTGAGTTGAACAGATTGACTGTAATATAATAATAATAATCACTATTATTTTCATTTTGTTTAATGGAAGCATTAATAAGGGCAATTTCCTGCATTCGCTTGAAAAACATATTCATCCAAACATTGTTTTACCTGGGTATCACGATGACTATTCAAGCTCATTTACTGATCGTTATAAAAACCTGTTCCTTTAACTATTATTTCCCTTCAATAAACGTATACAACAAGCCAAATATAAAGTTTTATGTATATAAAAAAAAAAAAAAAAAAAAAAAAAAAAAAAAAAAAAAAAAAAACTTCTGGTTTCATATTGCATAACATCCGTAAAGATCTTCTAGCAACACAAAATACAAATGTAAACAATTTGTATTTCGGTGCATATAGTTCACTTTTCGCGCGTAAATGACGTTAGCTATGCACTTAAAGTACTAAGTAGCAAAGCATTTACCACGTTGCCTAAGCACGTAAAATTCGCGCAAGATCTAGATAAGCCTTTCTTCGACTTTCTACAGCTATATTAGCCTTTAGCGCTGGCTGCAAGCGGGATGTTTTACTCGATGTAAAAAGAGCCCCGATCGTCGAAAGAGGCCAAGAAAAAAAGTTGTTCTAGTCGACGATGGGGATAAGAAAAATTGGCAGCGACGGACGAAGCTCGGGAGGGAAAAAAGTCTCGGTAAGAGCGTATAAGGGGCTGACTCGAAACGCGCGCTCTCCCTCCGTGTCGGACCAGCGGGGACGGGAGCTATAAGTACGCGTAAATCGCAATTGCACGTTAATGGCAGGAGTGCGCAACGGTGAGCGGCACATGCGCGTCAGAAACACGAGGCGAACTCCGATCGTCGGCGCAGTAAACGCAACAACGAGAGTCGCGCCGTCAGTTTGATCGCAGCTTGGACCTCGACGCCCTTCCTCGCCGATGTCGCAAAAGACCCTCGGTAGCTGCACCCACGCTCGTTGCGTCATGTCGCGCCCGAGAACGACGGTCGCCAGTCGGAGGGAAACACGCGCCTCGGTTATTGGGTGAACTCGGGGAGGGCTTCGACAAAGCGCGTTGCGTCGGTTTCGCTGCCTGACCCGGGGAAGGCAGACGATGCCAAGCGAACGCCGCGTAAGATGAAGGCCAGCAAAAGGAAAATCAATAATCTGCCCGTCTTCAGGCTCCGGACGAAGGGCGACGATAACGCGGAGCTGTCGATGGACGTCGTGATTACCGCGAGGAAAACGGGCAAACTCTGCCTTTCCTCTCGGGGCCTTTCGTCAGGTGATTTCATTATTTAACGAATGTAGCTATACTTCCGCTGTGCGAGTTCCCATTGCTCGTTTCTTTCTTCATCTCCTGCTTTGATTAAGCACCCGGATAAGCGAGTGGCGACTCGTTGTGCCACCTTCCTTTAATTATATTTCAAGTTCGCGTACATTTACTTATACATTTATCAACGCAAAAACTATCTTTCACGTTTCTTTACACCGAATAGAAGCACGTGCATAAAGTTTGAACAATAACTCCTCTCGAGAATTATTTTTGAACAACTAGTCGGTTAACTACTTAAAAGAAAATTCACATTACATTATTAAAACGTATTTGTATGTCAATGACTACTTGTCAATAAATGAAAATGAATGGTTTTTCATGCTTGTGCTGGATCTGTAGTCTTTCAAAGTATGCAAACCAAACATTAATTACGAATGATCGATGTCTAACAATAAAATAATGCAATATTGAAAATTAATAAAAAGCATTTTTATTAATATCTTAACTTTAAATTTGTAAATGAACATAAATGTTCACCAACGCAATGTATATATATATATATATATATATATATATATATATATACATATTTAATTACATTAAAAACGTTTTTGATCCTAATTATTTTCACTCGTACTGAATTAACTAATAGAAATTGAAACAATTGAAAAAATCTTAATAATTAATAATTATAAATAATTAAAAACGATAAAGCGATGATTCGAAATATAACTCTGAATTACAAAATGTATTTTTGTACACAGTTGTATAAGATTTTGATAAATGAAACGAAACTGATTACATTAAATTGTTATGAGTATTAGAAAATATAATTAATTTTCAACGATCAAATATATTTTTGTAGCCAATTTACTAAATTTTAAATTCTAAAGGTAAATATTTCAAAATATTTTTCTCGTAATTTTTTATTTTTAATGAGAATTTGACTTGCAACTTTGAAATAATGCACAAACGATGAAAAGTTATTCTAAATAATATTTGTTGACATGTCCATTCGTCGAAACAGCATTAAATCATGATATATCAAGAAATGCTTTTATCTATGATTTACAATGCATTATTATACAATGAGATATACTTTTTAAATTTATAAAATATCACGAACAGATCATGTTTTTTTTTAATACTAATATCTTTAATACTAATAATAATCCGATTAGCCTTATAATTAGAACACTGAGCACGTAAATGGGCTCTTGTTCAAATAAATACTTCGAAGGAAATAAATAAGTTTTTTTTAGCCGAATTAAACAAAAACGAAACTACGGAATTGTAAATTCTATTTAAGTAATAGATACACTGAAAATAGTCGCATTGCCTGGGAAATATAAAGGTGTAATCTTACTTAACGTTGACACTCCCAGGGGAAAAGCAGTGGTAAGCAAGTTTCCATAAATGAAATGTGAAATGAATCGAGATCACATTGTACATATTTGTAGTCAGCAGTTTTTCTAATCAGTTTACGTAAATCTCATTTCTATTTCAAGATAATCAATGATATTATATAATGGCATTTGATATTTTTATATGATTAAGCAAAAAATAATTAATTATTCTAATTTAATATTTATTTATATCTTACAACATTGTTTTGCTAAAATATTTATCTGAAGACGAACTAGACTTTTATTTAAACTATCAATATTATTAAAGTGCTAATGGAATATTTAATTTCTTGTATTTTACGTATTTATTTTTCTTATAGTACCTGACAAAATATGGTCTATAAATGAATTAACCGAGGAAGAATTAAGCAATTTGCAAGTCGATCTCCACAATTCCGATAATCAAAACAAATGGTGGGAATACGAGACATTAAAATCACTAGATTTGAGCTCCAATAGTTTGACCAAATTAAGCGAAGACGTAAAGTACCTCGCAGATCTAATCAATTTTGATGTACGTAATTATCATATTTAATGAAAAAAGATAACTAATTTTACTCATTTTAATTCTTACGATTAGTTTTTTTTTTTATAAATTGTGATATTTATTTAGTATATATTGTTCATTTATTTATTTATTTATGTACGTGAATATTTCTAAAATAGATTTATAATTCGTAAAATTTAAGATATTTTTTTGTATATAAATTAATCTCGTTTTTATATACTACAATTTTTATATAGATACACGATAATTTATTAGAGTCTCTACCTGAAGAAATTGGATGTTTAATCAAATTAAGAAAATTAAATTTATCATCGAATAAATTACGAAATTTGCCAAGTAAATTTTTTGAACTCGCGGAATTGCGATGTCTAGATTTAAAAAACAATTTGATAAAGGAATTGAATGCTAGTATTGGAGACTTGGTGATGCTCGAATATTTGGTAGGTTTTGACACATTAATTTTAAAATAATACATTTTGATTTTGACAATCATTGCATTAACCCATTTATTCTTGTAGAATCTTTCATCCAATGAACTGACGAATTTGCCTGTTGGATTAGGCTATTTGGTTCGTTTAATCGCCCTAGATGTAAATCATAATAAATTAAAAGAACTTCCACCGGATGTAATGAGCATGAGAGGTTTGTCTGGATTTTTTACCGCTATTCAAACGATTTGAAAAGTGATTTCGCACCCTCTCTGTCAAAACATAGCTGTACACTTGGTGTAATTAGCCTTAGTATATACAAATTGCTAATGTCCGTAGTTGTTAAATTAAAATATTATTATGATAGAAAGTAAATTTATAAAAATTAATACAGTCTTTTAAATCCATACTTGGTAAAACAGATCTACGTACATTGATAGCCTAAATGTTTGTATCGTCCTGTGCTTGTTTGCTTATTTTAATGTATCATACGAATGGTGTGGACTTTCTGTTGAGATTAATATTTTTCTTTATGCGTAACGATTAGTCTGGCTTTGAATGCTTTAGAAATAAATAAAATAAATAATTGTTACTATTTCATATATTGATTTGTGCAAATAATTGACAGCGCTGAAGAAGCTCGATGTGAGTAATAATTGCTTGGAGATAATTCATCCACTTGGAGAACTAAGAAAAATCGAAAGGCTTGATTTTCACATGAATAATTTATCGAGCTTTCCAGATGTTAGCTGCTGCACTTCGTTACAAGAACTCTACCTCTCTCACAACAGTATTACAGAAATAAATGTAAATTACCTAGAAAGCTTAGGCCAGTTAAAAATTTTAAATTTAAGTAATAATGAAATTGAAGCTATACCCGATGAAATTATTTTACTAATAAACGTTGAACAACTAGACTTATCTTATAATAATATTTCTGCGTGAGTATTATTTTCACGTATTGGCAGCGTAAAGAGCACTCAAACCTTAATTTTTTAATTTGAAATTTTTTAGGATTCCTGGCTGTGTAGGTGTTATGCCAAATCTTCGAAATTTCGTAATCGATGGTAACAAAGTAAAGAACATACGTCGCGATATCGTTCAATGTGGGACACCTCGTATCATGAAGCATCTTCGACAGACCATAAATCCAACAAATGCAGAAACAGCGAACTCTCCTCTGCGATCGTGCAGCATAGATAGTTACCCTGATAAGTTAGTTTCATTTTTTAAAACATTGTTATAATTGATTTTCTTTTATTTTTTACGGAAAGCTATTATTAAAAACAAAAAGAAAAGAATATAAAATCTAACAACAATGCTAATGGCAGTTTATTGATTACAATAAAATATGTTGAAATTGAGAGATTTTTATTAAAAAATTAATCTAATAATCAATCATACTTTAAATAAATATAAGCTGTTATTTATTTTTGACATAATCTTCTAACTGCAAGATTTTGAATTATAATCAAATTTGATTTATAATCAAATTTTAATTAAATTATTTTTTTTAGTCAAATTGAAATATTTGTAAATATTTTTACAATTTTTTTGTATATAAAATTAAAATATTTATTTATTAAATTAAAATATTTTTTTCAATTTCAATTAAACAGTACTAGAAAGCTTAAATTCTATTTCACAAAAATAGAGATACTACAATAACTTTTAAAAATATGTGTTACTTATAAGTAGCCTTTTTATCAGAAAGAATCTTTTAAGTGACATAATTCATGTATAAATAATATTATCAGATAATTTATAAAAACAAATCTCAACCCATTCAAAGTCAAGATGTACCACTTGGCTCAACAAATGTTGCTAATCTTAATACAGTGATGACTACCTTGCTTATTAACTTGAATCCGTTGAATTTACGCGTTAGCCGATAAGACACGAATAGCACGAACACAAAATTTCTGCACGTGGCTTTGTTCGATCGTAATTAAATGTTTAATGAGATCTTTTTACTACAACTTTACCGCTGACTTTATCTTTATTTTTGTCTTGAATGCTGACTATCGCGTCATGTCTTCTTCTAAAGCGCGCTTATCCGTTCTCAGAAAATCCATACGCCTTCGCACACCTGATTAACAAATCTTAAAACAATCCTAAAACATCGACTTGAAGGTTAAACGATGTTCTTGGTTCGTGAGTGTGATCTCGGCCACGGCTAACGAATTGCTCTCGCTCCAGTAAATAGAAAGCGGACAAAATACCGACGCCTATTTATAAGTTCGCGGTTCGGGTGCGGCCCCTAGTTATAGCTGCTCAATTATAGTTGTTATTTCCGCTCTGCGATTGAGAAATGACATCGATCCAAAATTTTCGTTTATGATTTAACGGTTTCACAAGTCTATAAAGCATAACTACTTCGTAAAGTTATTTTTAAAAAGTTATTATTAATGATAAAACTTTGAAGGAAGGACGATGAGCATTTCCTTTTCAAAACTGTCAACTACTTTTTAGGACTCTCGATCTTTATATTTTTCAAATCTGTTTTACTTATTAAATAATAATTATTATAAAATAATTGATAAAATAGTCTTATCCTTAATTTTAAAACTTAGTTTTGTAAACTCAACTAGTTTTATACACGGTGTGTGTGTGTGTGTGTGTGTGTGTGTGTGTGTGTGTGGTGGCAATTTTTTAAATCACATGAAACTGCAATTCATATATTTCTAACGTATATTTTATTTAGTTCATCGTACTTTCTATCCTGCGTTTCATTATTATTGAGCCATTTTATGTCTTTTTACAGATACACAATGAGAAATGCAAAACTGTTGAGTCTAGTTGGTCAGAATCTCATAGAGATATCTGATGAAGTTTTTGAAAATGCCAAAGAAGCTGAAGTGACCTGTGTAGACTTAAGTAGAAACAAACTCCAAAAATTAAGTGAAATATTGTCGCAAGTGATAACGACGACGGATTTAAAATTATCGTACAATATGCTCGTAGAAGTGCCTCAATGGATTGGGGAAAAATTGATCAGATTGCGATACTTGAACTTGAGTAAAAACCTCTTGACATCACTACCTGCGAGCATCAGTTATTTACAATTCTTGATTGAAATAAATATTTCATTCAATAAGTACGTAAAAATCATTAGCTAAATGACAATAATTGGTTAAAAGATTTTCATATAAATTATCAATTAAATGTTTATAATCTGCTCTTGAAGATTCGAAGAATTACCTGAATGTATATATGAAATATCAAGTTTGGAAATTCTAATTGCAAATGATAACAAAATGTCTTATATCGATGTATCAGCTATAAGTAAACTTAAGCGACTTGCAAATCTGGATCTGTCTAACAATAATATTGGACATATTTCACCAGAACTTGGAAACTTGAGAAATTTAAGGTAAATATCTTACATATGTAATGCGATAGTATTATTCAATGAAATTGTCACGTATCTAACAAAAAAATTAGTCTATGTTAGCATTAATGCAATCATATTTCATTTAACAGAGTACGTTTAAAATCGTGATTAATTATTCAATTAGGATCACGTACCTTTTTAGTTGCATAAATCTCGCAACTTCCTTGAATTATTTTTTAAAGATCTTATTCATATATTATCGCATCTTATTCATAGTTAAATCACGTTTAATTTACTTACGTTAATTTTTCATACATTTTTTATTTACCTTCTTAGAGTTCCTTAGGTTTGTTACAAAAGTTTCTTTATGCATTTTTTGTTTTTCATAGTCCTACCCTGAGTATAAAAATTGCATAAGTTTTCAATGAAATCACAAAAGAATCATTGCTTCTGCGTTAACTGACATTCTCAAAACGTAGCTCAAGGGCAGCAATTGTAGCACAGGTAAGATATGCGTACACTTCAACCTGTAAATATACACGTTACAAAAATATTGAATTTGAAATATGCATCTAAGAAACTTTCAAACTATATATAAAATATCTACATATAAACCATATATAAACTTACCTTATAGTTTAACTCAAAAAATGGCATTTATATTTATCAGACTAAACATATACTAAAAATTCATTATTATTCGATTAATAATTCATTCATATTAATAATAACTTATACATAATCCAAAATTATCTTTGAATAGATAATTTATCATAAGACTATGTTTATCAGTACTATTTTCATAAATTCTTCTTTATTTTGTATATTTAAGGTTTTTAATATTATTTTACTACCTCTTTAATGGTTTTAAATACTGATACAAATACATGAATAAATATGACTATAATATATAATATATAATGTAACTATAATAATATGCAATTATATATTAATATATAAGGAACGGTAATACAAATATCATATTGCTTTTAACGTCAGTTGGCTAATAAATTATTCATTTTTGTCAAATTTTTCAGAACATTGTTATTAAACGGAAATTGTTTTAAACAACCAAGACAAGCAACTTTGATGAAAGGAACCGAAGAAATTCTAGCTTATCTTCGTAATCGGATTCCTACACAAATGTAACGATTTGATTCAGCTTTATTACTAATGAAGAAGTACAAATATATCTTTCACGTTATTGTAGAAACATTGATGCAATTGAATTTCTTTTTTACAGATATTAACTTATTTTATAAATGATTTTGTTATTCCTATAAATTAGGAGAGGATTAATTTAAACATTTTTATACGATTCTGTAAGTTACATTTAGAAGCTAATTATAAAACAATATTTTTTAGTAATGGATTCAGCTTTTAAAATGATTCTGTTAATTCTCTTTTCAATGTAGTAAAATTATAGAAATTTTAAACGAAAATAAAAGTAAGCACAATTTAAATAAAATGTATAAAAGAATGATTCTGAATGTTTACCAGATTTTGTAAATTATATAATCAAATAGAATTTATTTACAATATAAAAGAAAAAGTTTAATTAAGTATGTAAACACTTGTATGCATTTATGTGTATGTATCTATATGTAATTATTTGCGTTGTAATTATGTTCAAAAATTTAAAAATAATTAGCATATCCTCAAAATGATTTATGACGCTTTGTGTAAAGCATTAAATTAAGAAGAATATATTTAATTTTTAGAATAAATAAAATCTCCGATCTTATCTATTACGTTTGTTTGGAGTTTTAAAATATTCAGTACAGAGTAATGAATTTACATGAATAAGACAATTAAAAAATTATAGATAAAATAAAAAATTTTAATTTATTAGTTATAAAGTTACTTATGTACACAATTAATCCCAGTATTTAATTTTTCCATCCCAACCTGCAGTAGCAAGTCTCGATGGTTCATGAGGATGCCATAATGTAGAAATACAAACATTATCATGAGCTTTCCACTTTTTATAAAGTTTTGTAGTCTTCCAATCCCAAACATAACATTTTCCATCTGCATCTCCCGATACAAGATAGCTATAAAATATTTTTATTAATATCTTGTTGAATAAAACTATGAATGTACACAGTCTCTGAATTTTTTAGAAAAAATCTCTAAAAAAGAAGTTTTGCATACCTCATATCAGGAGAAAAATCTAGGCCACAAGCATATCCAGCAACCATATGCCCAGTAAAGATTTTCTTGCGGTTCATCTTAAACCTATTTAGTGCTGAAAATATTACAATTTTATTATCCATGCTTTGACAAGCTAACCATTTCTGATTAGGCGATGGGGTGACAGCTGGCATCGAATGCATTGTTGGGTCCGCTATATATTTCATATCAACTGGTATGTCCCTTTATATAATAAAACAAATTAATTACATGCAACAATGATATGATTAATATTTGATTACAAATCACAAAAAAATTACCACTCCCAAACTCGTAAACTTTTATCATCGGATGTTGTTACAAATCTGCGATTTTCGTCAACAAATGTAATAGTATTAACAGCACCCAAATGTCTATCATATTCTTGAATTATTTCTCCAGATCTTATATCCCACTAAAATTATTATGTTGTGTTATTATTATTATTTTATTATATTAATTATTATTTGATTAAAATTTGTAATTGTGTTATATAAATGAAACATACACATATAATTTTTTTATCACTCGTTCCTGCCACAAATAGATGCTGTTTGTCTAGATCAGGATTAAATTTAGCGCAATATGGTACCTTACGACTTGTAAATCGACTTATACAAGCCCCAGTTTCAGTATCCCATAATTTAACATATCGATCATAACCAGCAGACAAAAATCTTTTACCATCGTTGTCAAAGCTTATATCTCTTACAGCTTGTCGGTGCCCATAGTACGTTCTGACGCATCTTCTGTCTTTGTACACTTCCCATAACTGTAATAAATGGAAAAAGTTTTATAAGATCTCTTAAAATTCATAAGATTTAAGAATTTTAAATATTAAAAATTATCTATAATAAAATGTAAAACTATTCTAATAAACATTAATATTTTAGATTAGTTTCTTTTATATTTACAAACTAAGCTAATTATTTAAAAAATTTTATTAAGTTATTTTTAAATGAAAGAAAAAAATTGCGTATAAACTTTATAACTTTTATATATTTAAAAAATATAAATTTAATAAGTTTAAGATAATGCGTTATCACAATTGAAAATGTAAAGTGTAAAATGAATTAATATTTCAATACTTATGCCTTGCAAGTTTAATTATGATTTTATATGATTTTATACAATTTTACCATTTACCATTTTTTACATAATTTTTTTTCAATTAGATGTGATACATAATGTTTTCTACTAAATTCAGCTTAATACATTGATATATAAATAAAAAGTTCCTAATATTTCTATTTTTTCTTCAAAATCAACTCATATATATCTTTTAGAATATACTATTAATAAAATATGTAATTACTCATAAATTTTTTAAATTCTAAAACTAGCATTTAATCAATATTTATCTTATAATTCTCATGTAAATATTATTACCTTAACTCTACAATCCATACTACAAGATAACAGTAAGTGAGCAGTCACAGGAAACCATCTGATTTGTGAAATTCCTTTTGTATGACCTTCCCACATATGAATTTGGGCTTTGGGAAGAAAACATCTTTCTGGTGGTGATTCTGATCTTAGATTAACTCCAACATCTTGAGGTGCATGAAGGAAAGATCTTCCTTGATAATCAAGGCTATCTTTAACTAAAAAATAAAGAAATTTTATAAAACACATTTTTACCTTATTAAATTGAAGTTATCGTATGAATAAAATAAAAATTTACTGTGTAAAATAGTTCTTTCCTCAAGAGGTTTCTCATCCATTTGTTTTCCTCTTTTATTTCTTTTAGCTAAAATTTCTTCTAACTCTGCAGCTTCATCTTCACTAGGTTTAATAATACGTCTTTCATCGATATAGCCACCCCATGGACCTAAAAATCCAGTTATATCTGTAGGATCGTCATTTCTGTTTCTTTTTCTCTTATCGGAAGGTCGTATCATTGTATTTTCAAAAACAGTCTTTCCACCAGTTTCTTCAGCAGCTTCAACTGCTCCTATTAATACTTTCCCTTCTTCTGCACTTCCATCAACAGTTGGATCCAATGCATAACCTTTATTATTCAACATGTAATATAGATATAAATAAAATACAATTAAAGGATTAGAGTTAAAAAGTGTACCCCTTGAAAACATATTTTACCATAACTTGCAAATGTCCTCCTTTGATTTTCAAATTGAAATTCACTAATATGGGCTTTTTCAACATACCCTGCTAATGTATTTTTTTCAGCTTTTTGCTGTTGAGTTTTAAAAGGATTCTCAGGACCTACTTCTGGGGCAAAGAGTTCATGAAATTTTGGATTAAACACCAATTCTTTTGTTGTAGAATCTATATGCTGTACACATAATTCTGTACCCTGCAATTATTATTTTTATAAAAAGATGAATAAATATATCTAAAATAATAATTATTTAACCAAAATTATATGATATTACATTATGAAGTTACTAGTTTTAGAAAGCTTTATTACAATAACTTACAGTTGCTACAACTTCTGGTGCAGAACAAACTTGTAGCGCTAAACTGGATGATAATTTTACCAAAGAAGGTTCAAATGAATCTGTAGAAGTAATATTGTTTTGTATTTTCTTTCCATTCTTTATTGCGATTTCTGATTTTTCAACTTTTTCATCATCTTCACTATTGTTATCACTACTACCATAACCTCGTAACGCATCCATTTTTCTATTTACTTGGCCAGAAAATAATTATTCATAATTTTTATTGTTATCAACCAAATAAATCTTCTTGAATCAAAATAAGCAGAATAAACATACCCGGTACTCATTTGATTATAAGCACTTAAAGTACGATTTATTTTTAATGTTTGTACAAATAAACATTATGTGTTCCAACAAAATAAACCAACCTAACCCCGAGTATATGCTACTCTATCATATGCTATTTTTGAAATCTGTTTTATCAACTGAAACTACTCATCATAGAGTACAAAACGTACTCATAGGAATAAAAACGAAGAAATTTAATTCCTTTTCTTTTTATATAAAATTGACAATAAAGCACAATAAAGCACAAATCACAATTACCGACCAGAAGCATAAAATAATGTCTTTCTTTAAAATAACTAGTCTAATGAGTGTAATTATAATTTTACTTTTAATTTATTACTGTGAAGGAAAAAATAAGTATTCCGAAGAAGCAAATAAATCAAAACCAAAAACAGAATTTTCACAACCTAAAAATATAAGGGCCTTACGGGAGATTGATAAGCCTTTTCGGATGCATAAATTAAATTTAGTTTGGATTAAAGCAAAACATGTTGGTATTATACATAACTTTAAACATTTCATGATAATGTAGTTTAGTTTATAAATTCTATTTATAGAGATTAACAGATCCGAAATTACAATCATTATTTAGCGATTTAAAGATTCAGGATAAAGAAGAAATATCATTTAAACATATGAAGTCTGATGGAAAGGATGAAAGTGGATTAGAAGAAGCTAGATTACGCAAAAAACTAATTGGTAACAGAAACAATCAGAAACATTGAAATACATAAAATTTATGTATTATTTTATTGAATTTATTAGGTATTATGAGCACATACGACTTGCTTGAACACTTTGAAAATGTCACCGATCCTAAACTTTTAAAAAAACATAAGCCATTTAAAGATGTTGGTAACTATGTTGCTAAAGATGTATTTAGAGATAAGAGATTAAATAAATTATGGGCTAAGGCTGAAAGAGGTGGATTTAATCGTAAGAATTGACCTGCTTTATAGCTTCTGTTTTGAAATTTAATTTAGAATAGAATGTACTTTGTGTAAATATATTTTAGATGAAGAATTAGAAGCGTTAAAAGAAGAATTTAGTCACCATCAAGATAAAATAGATGAGTACATGAGTTTATTGACTGAAATTGAAGCTGGAGATCCAGATAAGCACGAAAGTAAATTTATTTTTATTATCAATCAATGTTTAAACTTTTCAGTTTAAAAATTTAATTATATTTATTATAAAATAGACAGTCTCCATGATAAACCCGAAAGCTCAAATATTGTAGAACATAAAGAGGAAATTAGCAATCATGTACCTGGACAGAAAAAAGACTATTTAGCTAAAGCAAATTTACTTAAGTACAAATGAATTAAATTTTTATAAATAAATTTCAAAATGCATTATGATATGCAAAATGCATATGAGTATATAAATATTAATTTTAAATTGATTTCTTTAGAGAAAAGCACTTAGAAGTTAGAAGCGGATATGATCACTTAGAAGGTATAACAGCTAAAGGACCAAATCACAAAGAATTTGTAGATCCTAAGGTACAACAACTTTGGAGAATGGCAGTTGAAGCCCGATTTTCGCTTCCAGAATTAGAATCGTTGAAGGTAAAAATATAAGTAAATAATAATAACTAAAATATTAATAAGTATTAAACATTAAAAATTAAAAAAAAATTATTTTTAATTTATTTAAATCAAATGTTTTAATAGGAAGAACTTCTGCATTATGAAACAAGGTTACTAAAACTTCGTCATCTTCATACTGAAGCAGCATTAGAAGCAGCTAGAAAGGGAAAGAATTATGAACCAAATATTACGAGTGACACTCATATTAAACAACATACTAGACATGTTGAAAAGCTATATAAAGATATTGAAGCTAAAATTATACAAAAGCATGTAGAATTATAAACGTATTTATTTTAAATAAATTTTTTATTAAATTTAAGAATCTTTTTCAAAAGTTTGTTTTATATGTTTTATAAATAAATGTATATCTTGTAAATAAAATACATATTAATAATTTCGTTTTCCTATTTATTATTATCAATAGTTTTAAAAAATATTATAAGTTAACTTATAACATTTTCAATAACATACACCATTTCTTTGCTTAAACAATTACATTTTTATAAATATTTAAAATACTCGTTATTATTTAAACTACATTTCGTTTCATGTATTTAACGTTAATAAGTTCTCTCTTATTTATACATTATTAATAATAGTGGAAATATGAGTGAGAAATACTCCTGTTCTTCGTTGACGAATAGTTACAAGCTCTTCGCGTTCCTTAATATACTATTATTCGAAACATAGTACGATTTGTTGAACCATCGGAAGTAAACTTTATTTCATTTAGTCAATGTATTTTTAGCTCTTTTATCCTTCTGAAGTTCTTTTTGAAGGCTATTACGAGGATTGATAAGTAGGATCTCATAAGATGTATCTGAGCTAAATCACAGAGTTGACGTAATTTACATACGAGTGCTAAATTTCGTTTCAAGTACTTAACTTTGCTAGTTTATTAAATTAGTGATTAGATTTTTAATTATTATTTTAATTATTTTTTAATTATTTTTATACTATTATAATGTATTATTCGTAACTTGTTAGCGCAGGACTTAAGGCGATCGTCACATAAGCTAACACCTAGTCAAGGGGCAGATCTTTTTATTCCTCGAGTAATGGAAGCGAATCGCAAGATCGCGCCTACACGTCCTGTTGTTCTCTTGGTATGACGGATTGCCGTTGTCAGTTCGACCCGGGACCCGAGAATCTGTCCAAAACGTCGTAAGCTGAGAGTCGAGAGCTACAAATTATACACTCTGCTGTTTACAATGGCGTTCAAAACTAGATTTATGTTTTAGCATAATATTATACTAATATACTTTTACAATTATAAATAAACATACAGTTAATTTGGTAAAAGTTATTATTTCACTCGTATTTTCTTATCAACATAAACATGAAATTGTATATGGAACAGAAAATTACGCAAAATTAACATTGATGTAAGCTAACGTATAATTAATGTCAGAATTTCGAGTTTGCTATCAGAAATATAAACTCATTAAGTCTCATATGATTTGATGATATTTGATTTTTATTGTAAAACATATGCCACTATAGTGACATCAATTGAATCTTCTAAAAATATCAAAGTGCACGTTTAAAATTTGATAATCAAGCGCTTATTATAATATAAACGTTTGTTAAATGCTTATTTACGTGAAAAATAATTTAAATTCATTACTTGATATAAATATTTTATGAACTATGAAAAATTATATATATTTGTTTGGATTAAAAATTAATGTTTAAAAATAAAATAATTTAGGGCTATTAATAAAATTTATCGTAAATTTTTGTTGAATTAGGTAAATTACTTAAAAATAATAGTATAATTATTGATCGTTATTTTCTGTGTACTTTTAGTACCAAATACAGGATTAGTAAATTATATCGATAATTCCTTAGCAACACAAGTTTGTTTTTTTCAACCTTAAACTCCAAAAGTTACCAGAGAAGAATAGTAGATCATTACATCAATGTCAATTTTTTAAATGAATATTTTGGTTAAACCTTAGAAAATCTATCGAAAATATATTATCACAAATATGGCAAAGTCAGAAAGAATGATCCCTACAATGGACACTTTAGTGAAGTATGATAATCCAATGTTGATCACTACCCGTCCAGACAAAGTATTTATATACTTTTGTGCAGCCTCTTTTCATTTATTTAATGTAATAAGAATACTAATTTAATATCATAATACCAGACAAGAGAATCATCGTCGAGTAAAATTGGCATTTCGGCATGTAAAGTTCAAACGACTGCTGTAACTTCGGATCCTCGGAAGGAATCTGCTGAATTGCTGAATGGAATTTTGCCGCCAAAGGAGTGGGAGGAAGATGGCCAGATTTGGAGACAACAGGTTTTTAATTTGTCAATTTAGTTAAATAAATTAAAATTTAAATAATTAAAATTAAGTACATTTATTTCCTTTTAGATTTCAAGTACACCAGCTACTCGATTAGATGTGATTAACTTGCAAGAGCAATTAGATATGAAATTGCAACATCGGCAAGCCAGAGAAACTGGAATTTGTCCTGTTCGAAGAGAACTTTATACTCAGTGCTTTGGTAAATAAATAATTGTTTATAAAAGTTATATCGATATTTAAAAATGAGAATTAAGTTTATTATTTGAAATGTGAAGAAATTTTAGTAAAAAGTAAAACGAGTAATAATTATTTATTGTAAATCATTCTTGCAATCCGTAGATGAAATTATACGACACGTTTCAATCAATTGCGCAGAACGTGGTTTACTGTTACTTCGAATCCGGGATGAAATTCAAATGACGTTGGCTGCATACCAAACACTCTATCAAAGTAGTATTGCTTTTGGTATGCGTAAGGCTTTACAAGTCTGTATACCAATGAAATAATATTGCGATAAATCCATATCTTAGGAGGTAACGTACCGCAGCGAAAAATGCAAACCACTCGATGAAGGGATAAGATGGATAATGGTGATCTGCCTTTGTCACAAGGGTGCAATTAGTCGATATTTATTTTCTTTCCAGATCATTGTTCAAGCACTCTTGAAAGGATTTACTAGGATTTACTAAATCTCGATTCTCCTCCCCCCCATCTCTCTCACTGTTTCTCGTTTGCTTGTCCACACATCCTCTTAATGTGCTTTATATTTTTTGTTTGCGTGTAATACCTCCATATACTTTATACACTTTAAGGCGTATATTTAAAAATAAAATTTCTTAGGCCGAACAAGGTAAAGAGGATTTGATAATTGCCGCTGAAGAACTTCGCGTACAAAAAAACGAGTTGGAGAAAACATTAATCGAATTGAAGCAAAAATTTGATCAAACTGAACGACGAAATGCCGAAATACGGGAGGCTGAGGATAAGAAACACACGGAAGAAATTCAATTTTTAAAAAAAACAAATCAACAATTAAAGGTATAACTTACTTCTTAAACGTATTATCTAAATTTTTGATCACGTTAATTTTCTTACAGACTCAATTAGAAGGAATAATTGCGCCAAAGAAATAATCACAATTCTCATATATTCCTTGATTAACTTGTAGTATTAACATGTAGTATTATTAAAGTCCTTTGAGATGTAAATTAACGTAAATAAAAGAATATAGCATGCAAAAAACTATTAGATTTTTTTAATGAAAATAAATCAATGTTTAAAGTAAGAAGGCTTTTCTCTTTTAAAATAAATGTATGTTTATCTGCATAAGTTTTCCTTACAAATACACATGTGTAGAGTTACAAAAGGTATAAATATTGCTTAATAAAGAATACAGCTATTTGTAATAAATATATGCTTTTCTATCTAAATAATTAAACACTTCTAATTTATCAACAAATTCTTACATCGCTTCTCGTGTATCAGTCGCACATCAAGACTATCTTGTTAATCGAATTGCAAAAAATCATAGAAATTTATTCTTCTCTTATAAAGCTTTTTATTTTAATTATTACAGAAGAATTTACTCGCTGATCGAATGAAAATTGCGCTTTTTCAATTAACATTATAAAGTAAATCGCTGAGAAATAAATTCGCCATGCAAAAATATGATTCCACTATTCTTGTGTGAGATTCGGTCGACAAGCTGGTTAATTGGGTGTTTGCGAGATTTTCAAAAAATATTTTACATATGCTTCGTATTGCGATAAATTTTTGACAAGCGGTAATAGCGGAAAAAATGAAATTTAAAAAAAAAACAGAAAGTTTGAAAAGACGAAAAACGTAATATGAAAATCGACGAAAAGCCAAACGAAATTAACGTTTATATGTAATAATTCGCCTAAGCATACTACAGCAACGGATAACAATTCAGAATTCGTTTCCACACGAAATATGAAGTAAAAGTTTTTATAAATGTTAACGCGTGCAAAGCAAAAATTCAATTGCTTGTAACTTTATTAACTGCTGTTCCTAATAAACATTGAAAAATTAAATACTTTTTCTCTTCTTGCAAGATCCCAATTAGCGGTTGTCCAATGTGTGTATTTCTCGTTTTTAATTTATAGCGGTATTTTATTATTAATTAGCGGCGTTTACATTTTATTGGACAGATTTCTCCGGAAAACCATCACACTCATTCATTCTGTATGTAGCTTTTTTCCACGAGTACGCATAAAATAATACTAAGAGAATTGTTACGAGCGTGCACTGACGTTAGATGTTTCGATGAAATTGACGTTTTCTTCGAGGCAAAGAAAGAGAAGAAAATGTATAACAAAACTGTTTTCATATTACAAACAAGAGTATAAAGCAGGAATGAAGTTCAAGGTTTGACGTACTTTTTCGAGATATTGGTCCCACATTGCACAATAGTATTACTTTTTATTTTTTAATCGTTGAGCTCTGAATGACGCTTGCACGTTAATGTCACTAGTTAACGTAAGAGAGTGAACTAAGAAAATCGAACTCAGCATGATGATTTCCTAACGGTTAAGATAAAATAAATAAAATACTCTAAAAAACGTGTTGCAATATGCGCGTAAAAAACTTATAATTTTATTAAAAACTTTTTATATAAGCTAACTACTCAACTGTCAAACAAAATTTACACTTTTTTCCCTCTCTAGAAAATTACATGAAATAAAAAAAAATTGGTTCGCGAATATAAGAAGGTGTTAAGGTATAATTGCATTAGTACCTCAGAGCCAATGACAAAGCTCGGCACAAGAGCTTGCACTGTTCGTGAAAAATCTGTCTACCGTTGATAGTGGCGATGGATTTCGCGGACTCGGATAACCATTTTCTTGGAAAGCCGCGAACAACAACCAACCCACGTAGATTCCACCCGGGGCTTCGGGGTGTAATGCTCATCGCTTCTCCGTAATTTTAACGCAATTTTATGAACGACTCGATTCGCAAAGCCATCCGTTACGACGCCTAATATAATATCCTAAGTTCCTCGACTACCTAACTAATGACTTTGCAGATAAGTAGTACCGAAATTCCTTACGTTTACAGATAAAAGTATTTTGGCAGCCCTGCCGTAATTTTTCCTATAAAAAATATATTGAGAAAACAAGAAAACATGTAAGAATAAAAAGAATAAAAATAGCAACGCGAGGTTATAAAATAACATTTGTAAAATAAGCTTGTAGTAGAAAAGGCCAAAGCTTTCCGAAGCGAACTCTCTCACCTTAATCCCTCAAGCTGACAATAGCGAAATAGCTTTACATCTTCGTATATATCTCTTCTCTCTTTTACTATCTCACATCGACGTTGTACTACTTCGTTGAATTAAGAAAAAAAAATATGCTGTACGTGCCTGAGTGTCTTCAGAAATTGCAAACGAAAATAAAAAGTCGAGTCATGAAATATAAATCGACCCACTAGTAGTACATGTATATATGCCATGCCTGTGGCGGGCGCGACACCGAGGACAAAAGGAATGTTTATATCCAATTCGCACTTATCACATATAGACGTATACTTAAAGGTCGAGTAGAAAATACTTTCATTTTGATTTGACAATTATTATTGATCGTCCCACGTTTCCCAATTTTTTTTTCTTTTTTCTTCCTCGTTTTTTTCAAAGGACTATATACGCGCTAATGTCGTAAATACTTAATGGCAGGATAGAAAGTGTGCACTTTTAATACAAAAAAAAAAAAAAAAAAAAATATAAATAAAATAAAAATTGGGTGATTCACGCACACGTTTTTCCGCACAGTAGGTAGTGCACGTCAGTGACTTCCGTCCTCCACACTAATATTCTCTCGTATACATCTAAAATATGTCTATTTAAATATAGTATATATCGGACGTATGTGTAAACTCTTTCGGTCCAGCGTCGAGAGAGGAGCCGAAAAAACTATTACATAATGATAAAAATACTCTTCGGGGGCGGGCGGAGTAGCGTTTATTATTTTTTTTTATTCTTTTGTTTGCTTTTTTCCTTAATACTTGAACACCGTGCCGTCCTCAGTGGCGTCCCTTTTTCGAGCGTTTCCGCTTCTTCTTCTTGTTATTGCTGCTGGCCGACACGGACGAGCCATTGTTCACGGCGCGTGCATCATCCTCGTAGTTCTTGTCAGCTTTCTCGCCGGCCACCATCGCTTCCGGCGGTATCACCATCGTCGTCGTCGTCGTCGTCGTCGTCGTCGTCGTCGTCGTCTCCTGATTGACTTGACTTGTCGCTGCATCGAACGCGCTCTCGCTCTTCTCCGTCGTCGGGGTGTCAACGGTCGAGCTCGTCGGTTCCTCGCTATCGCTCTCGGCATCAGTAGCCCCTGTGCCCATGATGCTTTCCAACTCCTCTTCGGGGTTGCTCAATTCCAGCGATATGATCTTTTCTCGGAGCGTCTCGACCTGTTCGTTAATCATATTTACGTTAAGGATGTTTTTAATGTCACTAGATGTTTTCAACTGGATTTCAACGTTCTGTCTACGGTTTTACATTCATTGCGTTACTACGGGGTATCGTTTGGCTACAAGATTGCTACGATGAATTGAAAGTCTTCTATCGATTCCAATCTTGATAAAACTGATACGATAGATTTTCAACTGAGGTACTTCTAAATGCCAGTTAACAAAATTTTAAGTTTTATTGATGTCACATTATTTTGTTATGACTGACAATTAGATATCCTACGAGTAAAACTGTTGTATTTTAAATTTTAATTACTTTAAAAGTTGATTTAATTACAAAAAAATCTATATGTTAATATTTAATTTCAAATATTATAAATATTTAAAGGTTAAAATTAATTGAAAGTTAAATATTATTATAAAAATCTTGAAATGAAAATAAATTTTCATAAAATAAACTTGTAGTTATTGTTTCAACGCTTTCTTTAACACCTTTTTCTGATATTACTTTCAACATTGACACTTTTAAATTAATAAAATTCATTTTACTATGTTTTTTGAAAGTTAATTAAAAAATGTTTCAAGAAAAAAAAATACAATTAATCTTAACTTAGACTAGAGCAATAAAATGAAAAAAAAAATATATATATATCTTAATAATTTCAAACGCTTTTTACATTTATATATAGCAATTATAATTAACTGACTTTCTCATCATCGTAATTAAATGAAACTAATGTAAACTAATGTAACTAATATAAATTCCATCTATAAATACAAGTTTAAAACTAAAATGTGTAGTTAATAGATAATAAGGATAATGTGTCGGATTGGTGATATTAGTGAGGATGAACAAGAGATTTTCAGATAATAAAAAGTAACAGATCATAAAAATGTATGATCATACGATTGCACATTGAAGAGATTATCGGTATTTGCTGAAAACGAGAGATTTTGATCAAGACAATGTGGCTTGCATTCTAGGCGGACATTTCGGACGTTTGGAATAAAGAATGTCAGCAGTTAGCTTCTCCAAAAACCTCTTAGACACCCAGTTATATATATATATATATATATATATATATATATATTATTATTATTATTTAGAATTCATGCTTCATGCAAAAAGTGATTTTTTCTATATTTCAATGCGATCGCATTATGCGCTCGTGTAATAGTGATTTTTTGCGTTCCTATTGTTTATTTTCAATTTTCCATACGCGATGACGATATAAGCAAATATACTTTAATACTTGCTCCATCAAAACATCACTTTAAAATTATTTTACGAAGAATGATTTTCGATAATTTACAAGAAATGAAATGATACACTTTTTAATACTTGAATTGTATTAAAATTCTTTTCTTCGTATACACTTATGGTGCAAACATATTTTTATTGGTTTTGTAGTTCTTATACGAATGAATTCTCGCGCTAACCATGCAATAAAAAGATAACAATAACGCAACACTATTTTAAAATAATCGAGCATCAAATTAAGTTAATCTGTTCATAAAAATAATTTTCCGAAAGCAGCATTTTTTGAGAATGAAAAGAGCACGATAAAAGTATTGGCACCTCCCGTGAATTTATAAAATGATTTCCCATTAGAAGATATTGACGATATAAATATTTAATGCTCGTAATCTATGAGCCGTTTTAACAAACTTCAATAAAATTATTTTTCGAACGGAAGCTATAATTATGAAAGATTACAGTGCATGAAGGTCTTAGAAAGTTGCATAGACGTTTTGTATCGTTGTTGTTTCCTTTTAAAAGTTGTTCATTGTTCTTCTAAAGCCATTGACTACGGGATTATTAAGAGTGCTATCCGTATGTTGGTAATATCGATAGTGAAGAGCTAATGTTGTGCGTGAAAATTGTACAACGAAGCCTGGTAACGAAGGCGCGTGGCGCGCGTCCAGCAGAGGCACGCGCTCACGCGTGTGCGCACGGAACGGATAATGGAAGACCATAGGGTGCGATTCGGAGCAATCCGTGGAGTATTTTGATTGTACAGGCATAAATGTGCGTAGTGGAAGGTCGTGAACGTCGTGAAGGTACCTCGCGCTCGATCAGCTTCTCGACGTACTCGACGGTTCTTACGCGGCGCTCGCCGGTCGCCTCGTCGACGTACTCCTCGGTGCGCCGCGTCACCTTCTCGTCGACTACTTTCTCGGACTCGCGGACAGCTTTCGGGGGACCCAGCTTGCTGCGTACAGCAAGCTTTGGGAAATCCGCGCTAGACGGCCTTAATGTTGTAAACTGCATTGTTGTTGTTGTAGTTGTAGTTGTAGTTGTAGTTGTTGTTGTTGTTGTTGTTGTTGTTGTTTGTTTGTGCGTGTGGATATTCGGCGCGGAGCCAAGACGAAAACAACGAGAAACCGATTACATGTTATTTTATTTAGTACCCAAAATTATCCACAAGAAGAAGCAGTTGTTATTTATCTTTGTTCTTTTCACTTTCATTTCCACCTATATTGCTCTTTCTTTATCACACTTTTGCGTTAGATGACATTATAATACGAGTATTAGTATTGAAATAATAGATAGTTAAATTCTTAACTCGATAACCATTCGTTAATTGATTATCAAAGGGACAGAACGTCACCGTTTGAAGTCGAGTTTCCGATGCGTTATGATAATCGCGTTGACTTACCTCCGGTACTTTTTCCAGTTCCGGCAATTGTTCGTTACTATCCACATTGTCCTTTGTGGTATCCAGCTTTGTCGACGTGTCCATCATCTCGCTCATCTTCTTTATAACCAGCTGCGCTTGCAGAGCGTCCTTTGAACAACGGAACAACGAAACAACCATTGATACAGTATTAAGCAAATTATCCAAACTTATTGAATTAATTTATTAATTAACCTACTTGTTCTAGAGATTTGAGGCGTGCTTGTCTCCAAGCGGCTCGTTTTTCTGCTCTGAGAGCTCTCTGTTCGGAAGGTGTCAAATGGCTCTCATCGTCTTCGTCGGAAAGTAAACCCTAATAATCGTTAAAAAAATCGTGTCAGACGTTTAATCTTATCTTACCGTTATAATCGGTAGCTTAGCCGAAAAATTCGCCAATCTTACCTCTTGAATCATCCTTTCTTTTAATCGCCGTTCGGCTTTCGCTGTCCTTACTGTGTTAGGTACACTTTGAAGAATTGGTATCGCTGTTCGCGAACTCAATCTACTACTGCAAAATCACCAAAGTTGTAAATATTTTACTTACTTCAGTACCTACTTTACGCATGCAACGTTTTGCAACGATTCGCCGTCCAGTTTGTCCAATTTGTTGGAAAAAACTGTTTTAATATTAAGTTTGTTGCGAAATTTCAAGATAATTTTATGGATGTGAGTGTGATCAATTGAACGAGGCATTCTTTTATGAACTTACAAAAAATTTGTAATCGATTATTTGAAATTTCACTATGAAAAAGATCAATGAGGTAAATAGCCGCATTAATAAATATAAATAATAATTGGAAATATACTTTGGTCTTCTATTATCTTGATCTTCAATAGGATCTTCGTCATCTAATCCTTCGTTTTCATCGATCTGTGCCCAGGATTTCAATTCATCTCTCGTGAACGTTGCTATTTTCTTTTCCTCTTCTTGCTTTAATTTTTCCACTTCATCTTGACTTAAGAAGCTGAACACCTTGTCTACGTACGTATTAAAGTAAATGCAATCAGTTTCGATAATATTATCGCAGCGTGTACGTTTTCGTATTATAAATTTACCAGGTTTTGGCGAAGGTTTTAAATGTTCTTCCACAGCATTCTCGAACAACCTTTTCCTATCACTAACGGATAATTTTGGCGGAATCGGGGTTGGCGATGGAGTCGATAGAGGCTGTTTATTAATATTACACAATGGGAAATTGTAAATAAAACTTTCAATTATAAAAAAGTCATGAAGTAGAAAATAATATTTTAAAAATCAATGGTGTAATAATAGTAAAAAAATAATTATGATGCTCATAATAATGATAATGATGATGATGATGATGATGATAATGATAATAATATATTTGTGCAGTTAAATTTAGTAACAAGTTAGAAATTATAGAAATTGCGCTAAAGTTAGTAAAGATAAGAAACTAAAGAAACTACAAAATAATATGTTAGTCTTTATAGATTAAATGTGCATTTCTACTAAAAAAATTATTCAATCGATTAGTATTATTTCATCGGATAATCCATGCCCAATTAAAGTGAAAGTCGCAATGGCACTTTACTTTTTATTTCGCGTACACTTTACAGCTTTACAGGCTCGTTATTTTTAATTTGCAAATTGCCATGTTAGATATATCAAACCAGAAGACAAGACGTACGTAAATATCATCGAGTATAAACGCGTTTGGTGTTCCCGCGAACTTTTTAAAGCCCCCGCCTCTTCAATATGGCTCGACAAGTCGAAAGACAAAGAGAAGCCACGATCAGCTCCGGTAAAGCGCGCGCGATATACAAAAGGTCAGAGGGCGTGGATTAGCCGACCGGAGAGACATGCTCGTTGACCCACCTCAACCTTGGGAAAGGTAGCAGCGCCGACAGAGCGTGCGATCTGTCGCTCGCTGATGGGTCTCGGGGCGGCGACACTCGAGTAGCCCTCGACCGCGCCATGCACCTCGGCCAGGATCGCGAAGTCGGGCCCGGTGAGCGGCGTGGGGGGCAGCCTGGAGCGGGGACTCCGCTGCTGGGCGGGTCTGATCCGGTAGCCGGTCGACTCCCGCGAAAGCGCGAACGCATCCGGGAGTCTGGCGGTGGTCCGGACCCCGTCGCCCGTGGACTTGCTGCGATAGGGGGAGGGGAGGCTGGCGAAGCTGATGCCGCGCTTCTTCTTCGGCGAGGGGAGAGTTTGCGGGGCCGGCTCGAGCTGATGGTAGGGCCGATGCTGCTGGCACGCGGGGAAGACGAAAGCGTTCGACGCAGTCGTTGTCGTCGGGCTGTCCACCAGAGTCCCGTAGTCGTCCCATCTCGGGCGCAGCGCGGCGCTCGGCTGCTTTGATCCATCGTCGTGCGTCGTTCGTTTTATCGTTAATAGCGCGCGTGATTAACAGGACGGGCAGCGTTGAAGGGAAAGTGACGAGAAAGAGAGAAAAGAAACGGAGATGAAGGTCAGTTGTTAGTTAAGAGTGAGGGTGCTTTGAGATGTTGCGGGTGGAGGATCATTGGCGTGGCGAAGCTTGTCGCGTCTATATTCATCTAACTGAATTAAGTGACAAAGCCGATTCCTCGTCAATCGAAACTACGAAGTTCTGCTCGAATGGCAATAATAGTGAAATTTGCTTCTAAACGAAGCTTTTCTCTCAACTCTCGGGGCATTCGTACTGATTCTTTTTCGCTAGATAGGCAGCGAAAAGCGTATCGCGCAACTGAACTTCGCGTTACTTTACTTTACGAGGGAAATTTTTAAAGTTAAAATTCATGTACTTGTTCACGAGATCGTGAAATGAATAATGCGAAAAAATAAAATAGGAAATAAAATTTATCGTTGCTTGTACGTTTTGTTTATTTGAAAGTTCCTTCTCAAAGATAAATAAAAATCATGAGAGTTATGAGTGGAATGCATGAGCTTGATATCGTTATAAGCAAGAGTGAATAATTTACAGCCACCACGATACAAATGAATGTCTTACTGAAAAAAATTCAAAAAGCCCACGATCTAACTTCCTTATTACCTAGGGATAATAAAGGTGAAATACTGCTTGTAAATAGTAAGATCCAAAACGGGTGCTTGAGTGGTATAATATGTAAACGCAATTCGGATCTATTCTACAAATAAATGAAATGCGAAAGAAATAATGTCTTGCCAAGTATTTGAAAATCAGATTTATTTTCAACGCTAAAATCCATAAAAAATCTACACGAAAGTGTCAACGAGAAGTACCATTAAATTTGCATTCTTTACAATTATGTACTTATAACTTTTTTCGGTGTACTGAGATGATGTACTTCTTTATTTCCGAAGAACGCGTGTGTAGGTCTATGCGTTATTATAATTTGTTTATTTGTTCTGTATCTCGGTACTGTACGCAATATGCGCGCATGTGTTTCGTGTTATTTTTATCGTTCTCTTTATTTTTCTTTGTAGTGTATTATAGGAAAATTTACTCGAAGATTCTTGTCGACGAATCGATCACAAAGGAACTCTTTATTTTGTTCTCTTCATACTTAGTATCGTACAATGGCGCATATGAATGTATGTATGCGTGTTCGGGTGTACGCATATTAAATAAGTGAAACGTCGAGCCTGTGCGACAAGTAAAAAACGCTTATTCTTAATAATTATAAACAACGAGTTTATAGTCATTTTTAGATTGTAATATTTTCTTTTTACAATAAACTGCAATAATTCCGCTAGAAGAGATATCACTCTTGCCTCTGGGATTCGAGTGTTCGTCAAAGGCGACGCATTATTTTTATGTATTAGCTTATGGAACTTGCACAAACGAAATGTATTTTATAAACGGGTGATCATTTGAAAAAAAGTGAATGTATCTTTCCTCTCATTTAAATAAATATTTATTTTTATAATATGGCAACAACTGGTCCTTTAGAGCTATGTCAACATATATACACATGCATGTGCACATGCGTGAGCGCGTATATATATATATATGCACACACACACACCCATCTACACATGCATGTATTTTTAGATAACATTTATAGAAAATTTATAGATAATAATATACAGTTTACATTGATTTTATAGTTTTTCCTTTGTCATTTATCAATGATATGAGTCAATCTATAACGGAAAACGTCAAGTCGTTGCAACTTCAACAGACAAAAATCACTTCTCGAAGCGATTCTGGCACGTTTTTTTCTAAACTACACATGACGTATTTTATATAGTAATTAATTTATTTTATTTATTTTTATCTTTATGTTTATAATTTATCCTTTATACTTCACGCCCGATAAACATTGCACATTTAAAGGTGAAATTAAAATCATCGAAAAATTCATTAAGAAATGTCGAACAAATGATGGCGTAAAATACTTTTCATTTGTCTTAATTTATCGGTTTCGCTCTTGTCTTCGACGCAATCCAATATGGAAATCAGCATCAAATACTTTCGTCGACAATCAAATTATCGACAAAGACTTTATATCTAATTACGTTATAAAGTGCCATTATAAGAAAAATATTTTACTTATATTTAACAAGCAAATTTTAGTCAATCTACTCAATTGTACGATAATACTATAAAAGTGTAAAAGAAATTGTTTTCTTTCATTTGAAGATAATTCAATACGTAAAAGTTATTAAAAATATATCAACGTATTCATTTGAAAATTTATTTCGACAAACTTATTGTTACTTTAATTAATTTAGTGAATAATGAAAAAAAATATTCTTTTATAATTTTGGACATGATAAAACATTTTAATGCCATATTGAACAATCTTAAGGCAGCGGTGAGAATCCGCTGAACCTCTTTCTTTATTTTTTTTCTTTTCTTACTTTTCTTTTTATATTTGAAAAATAATGACGGATACAACAAATGGATCTTCCGACGATCTTCCGACGATCTTCCCTATGTTTACGAAAACTACATCTATCACAGAATGACTTCTTGAATAAATTTTTTACCAAATATTTTAAACTCGTTTAAGATTCAAGTTCATCGTGTCATTATAAAATTAGAAAATAAAGAACAGAATCATTTTACAATCCAAACATATATTAAATATTTGGTGACTAATGTAGTCGTCAGTACCACTTAATATTACCAATAAAATAATTGAATTTTTCTCATATTGAGAAGTGCAAATCTCAACGTTTTATCTTTATAATAATTATTACATTTAAACAATTTTTAACTATTTTTGTAAGATAATATAATACAAAAAATCAGCTCATCATATTCACAGAATTTCAATTATGAATCGCTGTCAATTTAGCTAATTTGTTCTTTAGCATAAATTAGTACTTTTAAAATAACGATTAGATTCACGATAGAATATAAGAGTCAAACTGTTTTCAAAGTAAAAAATAATATCCCGATACCTTCATTTTTTCATGTAAAATGAAAATCAAAGAGAGATGTCATCATTTCATCTTTTCATAAACAAAGAACAAGCCTTGAAAACTATAGTTAAGTCTTGGGTCTCGCAATTGTCGCAGTGTGTCGACAGTCCATATTATTACGTTTAACCTACGCGATCTGTTTTACGGAGGAAAAGAGTTCAATAGACTCACTTCTGTTAGAGAGCAGCCAAAGTAGCGTTATCACCTTCCATCGTCTGTAAAATGTGAGAACATGTTTTGTTCGCTTGGCGGTTTTTGTGACATGCGTCCACTACAGAGAGAAACAATGACGTTCCATGCGCATATATTTGTACCACATAGAGAAATTCGAACAAAAATACATTATAAAACACCTAGTGGAAATTAGTACATAAAAGTGAAGACGTCTGATAAGGATGTAGGAAACTCGAGATTCTCCATTTGAATCGTTAGTTACTTTGTACTAACTATTACAGTGGCTTAACGTATAATAATAAAACGACATTTCGTAATCAGAAGTCTCTACGCGCAGTTATCAATCCATTTGCTACATTATTCTTATTTACAAATATCAACGGAATAATTTCGCAATGAAAATTTGAATATTTGATAAATTATATTCTATTAAAAGAAGTCGTGTGTTGATCAACCGGTGCGTAAAAAATTATAATGTAGCAAATGGATTATTAAGGAGAAAACAAGTTTCAAAGATTTCTAAATGACAAGTGTTCATATGGATAGCTCCATGCCATAAACAAGAATGAAGACGAAAATCATAAAACTAAATGGATACGGTTTGAAGTCGAAAATCCAACAATATAAAAAATATGCTAATATTTCTTCTAGATAAAATAACGTAGGTGGGGAAAGATTCATGTGTTCGTTATTTTTGTTCGTTATATCTACATTTAATAGTAAAATATAACAAGCTTTCTACAAAAAATATACATTATATTAATTGAATTAAACTACTATAACCATCGAGTATACTAGAATCGTGTGAGTCATGCATGAAGATTCATGCTGTCATTACAAGTAATCACTAAAGCTAAACATAAAAATAAAATTTTAAGGCTTACCGGGGGAGTTTGTGGAGCTAAGGTATGTTTACTCATAACAATAGTCGTCGTTTTCAGATCTTTCGTTCCACCAGGCGACTTTGGTGGAATTGGAGTTGTAGAGTCAATGGGACTATTAGGCTTATTAACCAATGATTCCGCTGCCCTGACGACATCCAGAACCTAAAAGAGCACGTAAATTTATTACAATATCTAATGCAATTTAAAAATAAATAAGTTAATTTAATAATATATTTTAAATTAATTCTGACCTTTTCAGGCGTAGTTTTCTCTCTAAATTCGAGTAGGGCACGTTCTCTTTCTTCTTGCTCCCAAGCGACTAATTCCGCTTTCATTTCTTGCTCTTGGCGCAAAGTAGCCGCTTCTTCATCGTCTCTATCAAGACTAGAAACACTTTGCGACAATGATTTGGCATCTTCAACCGTGATGGTGTCCTTTGATTCTTTAGAGGACGTCTTTGACTCCTTAGAATCTCTACCCGAAATTGAAAAGTTTTGGTCAATCTCATTTTTATCGTATCCTTTACATACAACAAGTGTTATTGTATTTCCAGAACTTCGTAAAATGTTCACGGCTTCTTGGTGAGTTGCACCGAGAAGAGACGTACCATTAACTTCTAATAATCGCATTCCAACCTGTAACGTAATATGTATTGTAAAAACTTTCATATCGTATAAATATTATTTATATTATATGTAGACCAAACTATTTCTGTTTATAATAATATGAGTGAACCAATATTACAGCTTACTTTTAATCTGCCATCTCTTTTAGCCGCTCCACCAGAGTTAATTTTAGAAATAAAAACTCCCTCATCGGTGTGGTCAAGAGGATTCCCGCGTTGCCCCTTTAAGCCACCTTTGATATGCATACCTAATTTTTCTCCAGGTTCTTTTATTATTAGAAGTTCCTAAAAGTAACATAACAATTACAATTTGGTTAAACGATGCTCGCTAAAATTACAAGGTTTAGGCTGAATTTCCCTTGCAAAAGTATAATGTTTACTTTGAACGTACAAAAACAAATATACAATTTCCTACTTTAGTTAATATAATAAAAAATAGGGCACATAAAAGCTGTTCCTAATATATTTAGAATAAAATGTGTTGCACAGTCTAGAACTACAAAAGCTGTATTAAGTAAAGTCAGGAGAAAAAAAATTCGAATTTCATTAAGAAGAGGACTTATTATACAGGGGTCATACTTCTTTTTAGAGTACTTACTGTCACAGGAATATATTCTATATCGACCAGCTTGTGGAATTAAATGATATGCAGTTGCATTAGGAAAACGATACGCTTGAGCACAATGCAGTATCGATGGCAGTAAAAAAAAATTGATGACAAGGTGGTTTGAAAAAATGATTCTTGTTTTTATTACAATAAAGAATGCAGAGCGATCTACAGTTTTATATAAAATATTATCTAATATCAGTAGTTTTATTAGTACGTTGATATTATAAAATGTAATAGGCTATATAATTTTTGTAAAATTTCAATTTTAATGCTTAACTATTTAATTTATAGAAATAAGTAAATACGTAAAAAGTGTTAATCTTTCTAATGAAGCCATGCATTTTGTAAAAACTTTTGTGTAATAAAGTGAAGATATTTTTATATAATTTCTTAATACAATATTTTCTCTAAACATTTTTACTCGAAGCACATGTGCTTTACTGTAAGCTAGTTAGATGAGCAGAAAAGAAGATCAGTGCTTTTTACATTCTACCATGAAAAAAGTACGTTTATTAAAAATTACGAAGAAAAATATACCTGATAATTTTCCGGTAATGGATCATGTTGAACAGTTAAGATTATCTGGTCTCCCGGTCGTAATAGTTCCATCACAGCCTCTTGATGTGTTGCTTTGGTTATATCAGTCCCATTAACCTTTAATATTCTATCACCCATTCGCAACTTTCCAGACTTGGCAGCTATACCACCAGGAACAACCTGAAAAAATTATTTTTATGAGTATTCTCGTTTGTTGAAAATGTCGTAAAGTTTACACGGCTTCGTCTTGAGTTTTATATCGAGATAACCGAGCGACCGAACGAATAGTGACATTTAAAAATGTATGTGTATGGATAAATAATTAAAATAAATCCTTACATGAGATATAAAGATTCCTGGTTCTTTTGCTCCAAAAGGTGTACAGGAATGATCAGTACCTCCAATTATACTAAAGCCAAGTGATCCCTCCTTTACGAGAATGACGTCCTAAACATAGATGTACGTTATTAATGAGCCTACGATCCAAAAATCTTTAGTACGATCGTGTACCTTTTGCATTAGAAACTCGTGTAGCTCATGAATAACACGAGTTGAGAATTAAACAAATAAATTAAAGCATTTGTTGATAGAACTGTGGCCAGTTTTTAGGAGTGGGAGTGGTAATTATGGACAATGGATAAAAACACACACACACACACACACACACACAGCAATTACATATTTGCATCTACAATAATGGCCAGGAAGACGATCTCCCATTCCTTTCTAATTATATTTACAATTTGCTACAAGCGATAATTTGCAGTGTCTGTGTAATAAAAATTACCTTCCATAACTCGCTTTCACGGCTTGACAAAAACAAAAGAAATACGTAGATAGAAGTGCTTTTGAAAGAGTGCAATAGAGAAAGCTTGAGAATTATTTATTTATTGTTAAAAATTATTTGAAATTCAAGTGATAGCTCTTTTTAACTAGGAGTGCTCCCTTATGAATTGCATTAGTTGAGTGTAAAATCGTAAAGATACATTTAAATCGTCTCATGGTCGCAGTATATGTTGCTTAAAAACTCGAAATATCAGTGCTGTAAGAATAAATGCCCAAATAGCATTTGAATAATGTGCTAAATATTCATTTTAATTAATATACACGACTTCAAATGATTATGTGTAACGTAAAATGTAAAAAAAAACAGATATTCGGCTTAAGAGAGGAAAAAATTCGCAAAAGCCAATAAAAGCCAATAAAAAGTATTAGTAAAAATAATTTGGGAGTAAAAACGAGTTATCGGAAGACTCTTAAAAGTTCATCTTTCTCCCTTTTCCGAATATCGTATTTACAAAATGAAGAAGCTTGTAAATGAGTTACGGAGAACCAACGGGACGGCACGTACCTCGATTATGACCGGCCTCACCAGCTGGTTGTCGGTGACGCGCGTCACGACAGTCTCCGTGAGAGTGCTCTTTGTGATGGTTTCCGTAACTTTACCAATAGTCTTTGGCGCCGGGGGTAAATTAACGTCCCCGGGCAGAGCGTCGGGCTGCTTGATCGTCACCGTGACGGTGGGCCCCTTTTGGGAGGAATCTGGTGAGGGCGAGGAGTTTGTCGGGGGTCGGAGGAAGTGAGCGGGGATCATGGCCTGAAATTCCTCGTTGGTGATTGGCTTCGGTACCTGAATCTCCTCTTGCGCGTCGACCGCTGTCTTCTCTTCGCCGGCCGTCGGCGTCGGCGTGGCCGGTGTCGGCGTGGCCGTCGTCGGCGCGAACGTTGTCGCGGTCGGAGGAGGAGCTTGGGAATTTTGCCTCGGGATCGTCTGCTGTTGGCTGATGCTCTGCCTCGGAGCCGGTTGCGGGTGCATCGTTGTCGTTGGGCTCGCGACCTTCTTCGCCCTGTCGTCTACGCCGTTCATTTTGGCGATGCCGTTGACGGCTGGCGAAGGCTCGCTCTTCGCGGGTGGTGGAGCTTTGGACGTGGGACTCGTTGACAGAATTTTGTCGGCGTCGAGAGAGCGTCGGTAACCGGCATAACCGGGACGATTGGCCATGTAGCTGTTGGCGCTGTATAGGCCCGTGTACGGTTTGGGCGTGCCGATGACAAGCGGAGACTTCTCCGAGGGCGTAAGGTTGGCAGGATTCGCCTGGGACAGAGGTATTTCGCGCTCGACGACCAGTCGAACGAACCTCTCCAGGCCCGTTAGTAGACTCACGGCCTGCTCGTGTCGTGCATCTGTCATTTCAACGCCATTGATCTGCAGAACATGCCAATTACATTTATCCCTTGTAATGTATTTTCGTAAAATACGATGGTGAGCCCGAGATCTATCGATCCAGAAATTTTGTATATTATAGTTATGTATAATCGATCGTAGCGTAAGGAGAAGCAGTCGCGCTGCAATACCGCACAAATTGACTCCTTCGGTACTTGATGCGACGGCTCACTCTGTCGTATAATTGTTACACATATACTCATTTAATTGTGCTCGATATTAACATTGGCATATTTCAATAAGACTATGGATTGCTTAGAGGAAAATTTGTATTGCTGCAAGATTAATCTTAATATCTGTACAGTCGATTCGTGAATCGGAATTTTATATTATTATGAACATTTAACAGCTTACCGATACGACTTTGTCTCCGACGCATAATTTCCCATCCTTCTGTGCAACTCCGCCTTCGGTTATCCTCGAAATAAATATAGAATCGCTGTTGGGCTTGTGCGGAGGCGAGCCTTTTCCGCCAGCAATACTAAAACCTAATCCATTCTGGTCTCTAATCAATGTCGTATGAACTAAAACGGGCACCAATGGATCTGGAGTCTGTGGTTTTACTGGGGTCAAAACTTCGGGAATTTTTCTCTGCAAAAATGAATATCGTGTAAAACAAATATCTATTGACACCGCTGCGGATTTCGTTGTTACAATCTTATTAATTTATCAACCTTTAGTGTTTCATCGGCTTCGCCGTTCTCGAGATTATGGGAAAGCGTGGTTGAAGATACATAAGAAGTCGCACTGGGCGCTCGGCTAGTACTCATACTTGAACATACCGAGTCTTTTCTGGCAGACATCTGGATATTTAAATTATCGTTAATCTCTCAATAAGTTATAGGATATGGAAAAGATGTTTTATATTTTAATCGTGCGTTTACGAAGCTTGCACAACAGCGTTTACTCGAGCAAGCGATGATTATCAAAAAGAAAATCACAAATTTGCAACGAGTAAAAAAACAAAAAATTTCCATCAACTTACGTGTACCGATAATACTATCAATACCGAAAACTTTGTTTTTTAGAAAAATATTTTCAGGAATTCAACAAATGCGTTTTACAGATTCCTAAGAGATAAAGGAAAGTTGCGGAGTATAAAAGTATCGGCATACCTGCTCCGATGGTGGCACGATTCTCGTAACTTCTCTGACAATAACCAAAACGAGAACACGACCACAAGCTTTTAGTACCTCAACGGCATCGTAGTGGTCTACGTTAACGACGGATATACCGTTGACGGAAATTACCTTGTCGCCTACCCTCAAACCCGCTAAATCAGCAGGCCCACCTAAAAAAAATATAATTCAATTTTAAAAGCTAAAAATGGTCTTCATGTAGAAATAATTGTATTTGCGATATTGTTATTATTGTTCTCCTCTCATAATTATTATTCATCGATAAAGGAATGCAACTAATGAATATTGTATTAATGAAAAATAATAGCAGATGTACGCTGTTTTAACAATCCATAGTTCAATTTAAATGAATTACTTATTTGCCTCTGTATAACATTCATTAGTGCGTGCTTTCTTTAGCTCTTCAAAGATACTCGCTATCTTTGGATTGATACGCACTAAACGTCAACAGTAACGAAAAATCGACTTACCTTCCGTTACTCTAGAGATAAAAATGCCTTCGTCATCGCCTTTGAAGGGCGTGGAACCTATTCCACCGGCGATCGACAGTCCCAATCCTCCAGTTGTTCGTTCAATTTGAATCTCGTACTGTTCCTCGCGGATCTCTATCGATGGTTCCGTGTCCGACAATGCACCTACAAAATTACCAACGACAACAATCAATTGTGCTTTTACAAAATAAAAATATTTCAAGTGGTAACGTAAAAACACACTATAATGCGGGTCAGGTTGTTTCATTTTCGACCTCCTTTTTACATTGTTTTTGACGTATAGTCTGTAAACTTTCGGCATTTTGACATTTGTTAATACTATACGTAAACAAAAATCCACGCACGACTCACGAATATATTTTCTCGACACAATTGCAGGTAATGTCCACGCGATCGCAAGTGACTGACTAGGCTACAACGAAAGACAAGTAGAAACCAGAATGCAAAGCGATAACGCGATATCTTATCGTATCTATCTTGGCCTCTCTCTCTCTCTCTCTCTCTCTCTCTCTCTCTCTCTCTCTCTCTCTTCCTCGTGTCAAATCACATTGAGAATGCAAACAAAAAAAAAAAGAAAAAAAAAAGAAAAAGCAAAGCGAGTATGTTTCCACTTTACGGGTCTATTATTGCGAAAAAAGAATAACAAAATTGAACCAACAGTAAACTTGTAGCATTCCAGCCTTTAAAACGAGTTTCTTAGTAAAGAGAACAATGAATTTGGGAATATTCTTATATGTCGCGTTAGCGCTTATTGAACAACATTATTTTCCTTAATCAGGAACCCAAATCTTACTATCTTTGACAAACAATATAACCCTTATGGCTATTGAAAAATAGTCGTAAAAAATTATACGAGTTTTGGGCATTTGATGAAAGGACACTTCTTTTAATGTTTTTAAAAATTTTAATTTTTTTTAAAAGAAAGGGTGCATAAAAGTGATTACTAATCTCGAATATTACATCTTTAAATTAAATTTTCCTTTAAAACAAGAGACATCGCATAAAACAGTCATGCGGAAATCTTATATTGTTCGACGAATGAATAATGCGTGCACTTACCTTGACTGTGTCCGTCGACGTTCTCGGTCGATTCGCCGTACGTCGTCGTATACGTGGTGGTTGTTCCTGTCGTCGGTACATCGTCGGTCTTCTTCAATAATGCCTGTGAAAACATTCAAGAGTTTTCTTTTCTTTTGCTAAGAAGCATCGTGTTAAGCGACTTTGTTTTCGGTGTTTCTTTTTGTTTTTGTTGCTGTACAAAGCCATACATCAATGTAATAAGAAAAATATAAATAAATCAACTAGGCGTTTTAATCGAAAGCAGCATATATGCGGGCTTTTGTTAATATTCTTTCGAAACAACTCAAAAAAAGCCTTCGACATATGTGTAATACGAAAATAGTATTTTCACAATACAAAGTTATTCGAACTACCTAAGTACATAAAATACATGATTGCCAGCAACATCGTGGTAGAGAAAACAAAGTAAAGTTTCGTGAACAAGATATCGTTCTCATTGTACATAAAAAAGCAGCCACACAAAATATTTATGTATAATATAAGTATAATAAAGTAGAAAAATCGGTCATGCTATAAGCAAAAAGTTGCCTTACAAACTTTAGAGGCAACGTTCACAAGATTTATACTCGTACAAAAACGTTAAATGTTTATAACTATAGAAGACTAAAAGAAGTGCGCAAAGAAGTATGCTAATTGTAATATAAGTGTTAGCTCAATAGCTAAAAAATTTCTCTGAAGCTAAATTATTCTTGAAAGTAAGAAATCTACTTGCGTATTGCTTAGTATCGTATAAATTGTCATCTACTTGCACAGATTCGGGAACACCGAATCAATGGGAAATTTGCAACACATTTGAAAAGAGAAAGAGCACTATATTGCTATATCTATTGAACATGGAAATGTACGCCCTTTTTCTTTTTATTCAAAGAAACGCGTGAAGCGTAAATGCATCTAACGTATCGCGTAAAATTGTTACACGACGAAGAGCATGAAAGTTCAGAGAAATTTTTCCTTAATTGTAAAAATATATATAAAAGAAAAAAAACGGTAAATAAATAACAAATAAGTTGATTGACGACGTAAGCAGAAAAAATTTTAATACTAAACAAACCCACATACGCGCATTCTTTTTCTTGTGTGTATGTTGAACGTGCGTGCGTACACACGTACGCACGAACGTAATTCTTGTAAAATAAAGATTGAGCTCTATATTTATTTCTTGATTTAAATGTTACTATTTATAAAAACTTGTTAAATAATAAAAATACCGAATTGATTGAATTTACTTGAAATTTTTCTTGCGTCTTCAACACATGTATCACGTTAAAATTAAATCATAATATTTATTTTATTGTAAGAACGAATACTTTTTATTTTTATGTTAAGTTTAGTTTCTTTTAATGTTTCAATTTCTTTTTCGTATTAGAGAAAAATTTTTTCTTTGCTTAATTGCATGAATATTAAAAATTCTTCATTGGATTAATTACCACCAATCTTATTTAAAAGAAAGAAATGCTTTTGTAACGCGACAAATAAATTTAAAGCGACTCAAAGATTTTTCTGAAGTAATATTTTAAGCAAGACTCAGGGTTTCGGTGAACTGCGACATTCGTATAATATCCAGCCAATTAAGATCTGTGCAAAGTTAAAAACTGTACTCTCTGTGCCGAAAATATTAAAATGAAAAAAATATTGAAATAAGTGCCGAGCTCTAATTGAATTAATTCCAACAGTTTTCATTGCTTGGCGTTATCATAAATGGCAGCAGATAAATAAGTCGAGAGCCCATCGCGACGAAGAGGAGGGGGCTAACCTGAGCAATGATGGAAGCGACTTTATCCTTGTCGATCGAGCTGTGAATACGCTTGTTTTTCAAGTGGTGGGGGGTGTCCCGGCGATGAAGCCTGTTTGGCTTCCCGGATTCACCCCCACCCTCATAATCGGCATCCTCGGATATAGCAAAATCGACATGCCTTTGCATCTCCTCGCTCTCCGACTCCATGCCATCGACATCATCGTGATCGTCATCGTCATCGTCATCGTTACACCTAACCCTCGACCCCGTTACCGATCCTTCCGTCTCCGCGTCCTGCAAACAGGATCCCTCGCTCACAACGCGCCTCGTATGCACATCTTCATTTTCTCTAATACTTCAATTTGCAGTCGCAGGATCACTCGTTTCACCTTACTATTTTTCTTTTTTGTCTTTGCTAGTACGATTTACGCATATAAGCTTATTGTAAATGCACCAAAAGCAGGTTAAACGCGAACACGTTTCCTTACTGTAAAGTTACTAACAACTCTTTCGGTATTTAAGTCAATTAATTTACCGTTAGTTAACGTATATACGTTCTTTACATTTTTTTTAAACATATTAAATGCATATAAGCTAGTTCATAAACTGCTTTTCGCATACGCAGCACACGGAAAATAGATTAAAAAAATTGTGTCATTTATGAACAAAACAAGATGTACAATTTCAAAATAATACAACTTTAATGTACATCCTTGCTTCCGTACTTTTCTTAACGAGTCCTGAATTAAAAACGTATTTTTTCAATGGGCCCAAGTAAATTTGTGAATATTTTCGTTTTTCATCGAAATCAAAAGCTCAATCGCTAAACTCAAAGACTTGATAAACACATATAAAATGAAATCTCATTTATTGCTTTTAAACAACGTGGTTCCGAAATGCTTTTTTCATAAAGCAATCTTCTAAATCACCACAATATTTTATAAAATAAATAATTTCTATATGTGCATAAAATATTTTTTCAACATTGCAACGAAATCTTGTTTTTTTTTAGAAACGTCCAAACATCGCTTTCTCGCTTTTATTTCACCACGCTAAACAACTTAATAGCTTCTCCTTAAAAGATAAACGAAAACAACATTTTAAAGTTTTGCATTAAAGTTCGAATTTCTCTAATTGTCGAATTTTCGCATTTTTTCCGTATATGTAACTGAAGAAATTTTAAAAATAAAAACAGCACCGTGCCAACGATATTCCCCAGAACGTGAATCGTATGGCGATCGTGCAAGAAAAATTGCCAAGTGTAAACTTATTATTCCAGTGCTAAATACGATATGCGCGGTAAAAGTTTGCTCGACTATAGGAGAGCTTTGAGATTTGAGAATGAGAATTGAGAATTGAGAAATGAAAATACTCGCTAAAGAGCTTTCGCTTTAGAGTAAGTTAACGTGCGCATCCGTATCTCAGAGGGGACATCGAACGAGTGTTATTCGTTGAAAATTTAGTATAGCCAACGAAGCGCCCTGAAACGAAATTTGCTGATAATGACACTTACACCGATAGCCTCTGGCTTCGTAATGACGGCGAATGTCCCGGCACCGCCGTTCGCCGCCTCCGGTTGGACTGGACTTGGAGCCACCTTCGGGAGCTCGCCACCGCCCGGAACCTCCCGCTGGCTGAAGGAGCGACTCGGATCCTCCTGAATGGACGCATTCGCCTCGACTTTGTCCAGGCCGAAGGTTTGCGAGACATCCTGCGCAACAGCATCGTTTAATGAGCCACGCGGACGCGCTCGCGATACGGTACATGTTCTACGTTGTAATATCAAATGGACTAGTGATATCCAACAACCAATATTGAGATACTAACCTGCTCGTCCCCGGAGCCAGAACGACTGTCGTTCTTTCCTTTGCTAAAGAGCTTGTGAGCTTTCGCTTTGAGCTCTTTTGGATGAGGAGTGTTCTGTCTGACGAATGGAGTCTGTGGGAAACATGGTTTACTTATATGCATGCCTTTCTGCTTTTGTTTTAGTTCTTAATTCGTTCGTTTTGTGAAAATAAGATGCAAGGTAAGTTTTGTGGGGCAGCGTGTTAGGGGACGTTGGAATGAGTTGTTAACAGAAATTAAATAAAGAATCTACTTAGTTATGTACTTAATGTATTAGTGTATGTGATCCGTATAGAAGTGCATCTCACACTACTAATAAAGATGGTGAGCATACTGTTTCAAGGCAATAGTGACGTGCTGCAGATGACAAATATATCCCATGCATTCCTTACGCAGACGCACACATAACCAGGTATCTAAAATATTCATAAAAATTTTTCTGACTACCATACACAGGAGCATATCGTATCGTCAGTGCAGTACCAAATAACATTTATAACATAAAGATAACGTTGAACACTAGATACCTTTTTACCCTCAATTGCTCACATGGTACCTCCGAGGCACCAAAAGAAGAGAAACCAAAATTTAACCTGAAAAATCATTACTATTCTAATTGCTATTACGTTCTCGATTTTTGTAATAAATCGTGCAGGTCAATGCCCGAATAAAAAGATGGATGGATGACGTTAAAAGAAAATAACGAGGGAAAAGAAGAAAAACGAACGAAAAGACCCAATAATTACATGTACATTTCTAAATAAGGGAACACTTACGTTTTAAGGAGAATCGCTTATCTATATACATTTATATACATAATCACTAATTATCGTTAAAGTTATCGCCAATCATCCGATATTTAAATAGAAACATTACTAACGTTAAAATTGGTGGAAGGGAAGAAACTCTAGAAGGAAACTAAAAAATAAAAGCACAGTAAATGATAAAAGGAATCACAGAATCTCATCAAGTATCTCAATCCGTGGTGCAATTAATCGTAGTGAAAAAATGGCACGAATGACTTAGGTATTGCAATGAAGATACGATACTCAGTCTCTCGCAAGACCTTCACACCTTCGAAGCTATGCGTACATACTAAATGCCAGTAATCATTAAGTAAGAGGTTGTTTAAAGATATATCGCGCGTACTGATTACCAGAAACGAAAATAGGAACAGAAGCAGCAGCAGTAGTAGTAGTAGAAACAGTATTAGCAATAGTAATAGTAGTAGGGACAATAGGCACGACATCGAGCGAGGCTCCGTCCTCTTGAAGATTATTCTACTTTAACTTTGCATACTGCTACGCAAGTGAGTACAGCCGAAGCGGTCGCATGCATGGCTTCTCCACTCAGCACGGCGAGATATAAACGAGACAATACGAGATAGGTATAGAGAGAGAGAGGGAGAGAGAGAGAGAGAGAGAGAGAGAGAGAGAGAGAGAGGGAGGGAGAGAGAGGGAGGGAGAGAGAGAGAATATACGTGTCGTGACAGCACGAGTGAAGTAAGGGGATGTGGGATTCGGCGACAGGGAAAGGGTGGCTCACCTCCTTGTCGGTTTCCGGCGGCTCGTCCGAAAACTTCACCGAGTGCGTCCTGGACTGCTCGCGCTCGGACCAGCCCTCCTCGTCGCTACTGCCGGCGCCGATCTCTCGCATCTCGCTGCCAGGACCGACGGTCGACGTACCCGAGGTCGCAGTCGTGTTGTTGCGCATGCCGACCATCATGCCCAGCCGCGAGTTCTCTGAAGATGCGAATGCGTTTGCTTCAGAATGAGGATTCAAGGGAACGCGAATCTTCCAATTGTTTGATTTCTCGAAGCAATTTATAGTTTTCCGTAGAGAAAGAAAGCCTGCTGACGAGTAACGCCGTATTACCCGTATCGGACTATAATAATTATACGTGTAATTTCTTAAATCGACGATTGAACGCATTTTTGTCCTTGTCGTGTGTAAACGAAGATAATGAAAAACGTGACTTACGTTAACTAATTTTAAACTTTAATCTAAGGTCATTTTGAAAAGCCGATAAAAAATAATAACAGATTCCATCAGAATGATGTCATTGTATTTCACCTTTTTAATGTGATTTTTACAATAAAATTCGTTGCTTAGGATCGTGTATCACGTTATGAAAAATAATTGAATTACATAGTTTTACTTATCGATATTCCTCTGCTGGATTCTAGTACTACTAAATTTCATTTCATGTTACTATCGTTGCGATATTCCGCAACGTAAAGTGCACAGTACAGAAACTGGGCACGTCGGCTATTATTCCACATTCACAGGATCTTAAAACTTATACAATACTTACCGTCGTTGTGATATTCGAGTTGGGGCAAAAGAAAACACGTGAGCACTTCTTGGCCGGTTTCTTCATCGACGTCAGTCTGGAAGGTAAGCATCGATTGGGCCTGATTCTCGCTTAGCCACACCGCTTTTAAATTCAGATTTATCAGTGAGTACGGCAAATATTGTAGTCTATTCCCAGAGACGTCAAGGACATGAAGATCAGTGCACTGTCCAACTTCCGTCGGTAAATACTGCAATTTGTTGTCTCTCAGTGACAGGACTCCGAGTTTTTTCAAATTTCCTGTTCGCGAGCAGAGAGAAACAGAAAGAAAGAGTGAGGAGATATCGCGTGAAATTCAAAACACTCGCTACTCTTAGCGTTTCCGATTCATTCGGACTACATTTTTTTGTGGGACAGTTTTTAGTGATTCTACACGTCAATAATTCTTTTTCTTTTGTTTTGCAAATAATTAAAAAATAATAAGTAGGTGAATACTTAATATATTAAGTATGTGGACTTGATTTATAATTGCCATAGCAAATACTTCGAAAGTAAGTTACCATAATCTTTCCATCAATTTTCAATATTACGTCAATTACGACACCTGAAGTAGCAGTAACGGAGACTACGTACATGTAATGACTTGTAATTAAGTATTAATTACACCGGTGTCAAGAGCCAGAAGAATACGCAATTTCTTACGCAATGTGTTCCTTTTTAGTAATTGTTATGCTTGTTTTTACAAACGTGAAAAAGTTGAAGCTATCTTATCACTGGATCAAATACAATTATTGAAAATCTTCGATTGAAAAGATAATGTATTGAGGTAAAAATTGTTTTAAAAAATGTTTACGAAAAATCCAAAGTTTCATATGATGACATAATACGCGGCTTCATAGTTTGGAAAGTCTCAAAAATAAAGAAATTCCAGTGTTTCTTCAATATTAAGTATAATTTAATAATGAATAGTAATTTGTTGTTAAGAATTAATAAAATCGAAATTACTCAAATATACTGTCATTTGTACATTGTAAAGAGACTTACATTAAAAATATTTAATAAACAATTTCATTAAGTATAAATCACCTTTTATACATCAGTAATAAAAACAGAAATTGCTAGAAGAATTATCTATATTTATATATATATCCTTAACAAAAATCAATAACCCATGTTTTTCAAAAGGGTATTTAAGATATTAATAACTGTCACAACTGTAATAATCACATATAAGCAAGTGTTAAAAAAAGTATCTACGTCAAAAATATTTAATAAATCGGGTCGGAAAAAGATTTGAAGTTTTTTATAACTTAAGTTTTAGACATTATTTGTATTTTTTTAATTGTCCATCGACATTCTTAGAAATTATCCCTCAAAATTTAACGCGTACCATTGACAACTCTTACTAAATACAGAATCTTTTATTGAGCTTACTTAAAAAAAAAAGTTTATTTATTTACATTATAAAGTCAGCAATACTAAAATTACAAATGCAATAATTAAGAAATAAATAAAGTAAATAAAAGAAATAATAAAACAGATTCTACCTCAATTTTATATAAACAAAATATTTACTTTGATTCCGTAAGAAATTACATTTTTTTTAAATAATGCCAATATTCCTTTAAAAAGTAGCAAACGTTTGTATAAGTTTTAATATGCGCTATAGAATATATAACATTTCTGAAAACTAATGATTCGTCTCGACTATACTAATAAACTGCTAATTATTGGTACATAAGAGGCAACTATTTTTAATACTGAAAAATTATTCAGTCAATAAATCTTTTATCTTGAAAAATTCCAAATTAAGGATGAATACATAAATTTAATATCGTTCAATAATATTTTTTCGGCGTCTAGTTTATCAGTTAAATAACAAAGTCTTATTCTATTCCACCGCTACAATGAAAAGCGCTTATCTTATTACAATCATAAAATAAAATCAACATAAATTGTATATTTTTAAATGCTCCTCTCGCATTGCAAGAAATGGTTTGAAAATTATGTATCTTAGATTATCAAATTTTCGGAAAATGTTAATAACTGTATATGCAATACAAGATTTAAAAAGCGAAAACTTAAACGGATTAATCAGAGGCCAACATAATGTCGAAGAACCAAAATAAATAATAAGATGAAGTATTTCTAAACAGTCAGACCAATTGGATCTTACCAATTTCCGTTGGTAAGGATTGTAAGCTATTTCGGTCCACATTGAGGTTGTTGAGTTTGATTAGCTTCCCCATCGAAACGGGCAATTCCAGCAAGAAGTTCTCGGTGAGTATCAACTCCTGTAGGTTGATACAGTTTCCAACGGTGGCATTGAGGACCGAGAGTCTATTCTGGTCGACTTTGAGTATCGTGAGCTTGGTGAGTTCGCCTAAGCCGTCGGGTAACTTCTCGATGACGTTCTGTGAGAGGTGGAGATCGGTGAGGGACTCTAGACCGCCGATCTCCTCGGGCAAGTCCTCTAGCCGATTCTCCGAGACGTCGAGACACACGAGGGTCTTCAGTTCACCAATTTCGACGGGTAGGTGCTGCAGCTGATTGTGATCCAACCAAAGCTCTTGCAGCGCCGGTAGTTTGCCTATGTGTGACGGCTGAGATTTCAATGAGAAAATACCAAGTTAAACAAATATAAGATTATGCAATTATTTTATCCTAAAGGTGGTCATACGTGAATTTGATAGGAAATAATTTTAACAGGTCATACAAAAATAACAAAAATAAATTTCACACAATTAATTTCTGTTATATGTAAAGGTTGTTTTAATACCATAATCGATGCGTTTTTCATAATATAAAATAATCTAAAAGTACTCTCGAATATTCATCAAGAAATTATTTAAGAAAAAGCGTCAATCGTATTTTCTTGTGTTGATTTTTATTTTAACTCGATAAACGTTTAAATAGAATTTCATAATTTTTATCATATTCAAATACAATACTAATAATTCAAACAAATTTACAGAATAATTGAATAAGCTTGAGTAACATCGTTTTAACTGTTAAGATATTGTGAGATTAAATTTTTTTCAATTATTGATTACTTTATTATTATCGAAAATTAAGAATTATAGATCACAATAATGTTACATTTTACATTTTTAAAGATATTTCATTTTTTATTACCATAAGTACCAATATGATTTTAACAAGTTTTTCATAAAATATACACTACTTGTTTATAAATTTACGTAAGTTACTAAACTTTATTATAAGAGATAAATTGTGAGAGCGTTGGATTTTCTTTTAACGAAACGTGTATGAACAATATTGATGTTGCCTTTAAAAAAGTGATTACAAAAATTAACTTCGTAATACTGTCCTCGATGATATTTGTTGAAATCAGTCTATTATTAAAAAATAAATTGAATTTTAAATAAATTTTAGTATTCAACACGTAGAAAAATAAAAATAAATTTATAGCAAGAGGTTGCACAATGTCGTATTTAATAAGAAAATAATGAAATTACGCTCACGAACAAGTAAAATCTCTTCAAACATGAATCGCAAAGTAATATACTTTATACAGTACGTTTTATGCAAACATTATAGCGATTCTACGATAAGGAGATGAAAATTCACGTTTAATGAGCAATAAAAACGAAAACCGATTAATGTATTTGAATAAAAAAGAAATTACCAATTCTTCGATGTCATTATCTCCGAGGTCTAGCCTTTCCAACTTTTTCAGCTGCGAAAGACTGTCGGGTAATGACTTGAGTAAGTTTTCCCTCAATTCCAGTGATTGCAGTGCTTCAAGACTGAAATAGAACGGAACGAAGTGTTTAACTATTTTCTTAAAACAGTTGGTGATATTAACGATATTATTCCAGCTAATTTTAAAGAACTATTTTAGGTGTAAAACTCAGTATCGTTTTCAGAAAATTGAAGTAATAATTATATAGTACGTATAAAATATAATTCAACAACCCGTTAAAAAAAATTGAAATTTAATTTTCTACTTAACATTTACTGTACTGCTTTTTGGAAATTTTAATTAAATAACACCTTGATTAAATATTTCTTTAAAGTATCATAATGAACTAGAATAATGATGATAATATCTATAAAAAGAAAATAATTATTTACCATCCGAAATTTGGTGGTAATTGTGATAAAGACATATCGTTGAGGCCAAGGACTGTTAAATTTCTTAGTTCCACGAATCCGGAAGGAAGCCTGAAAACATAATTCAATCATTTTATCTTAAATTTATTCAAAATTATGCTGATTTCCAGGGTAAATAACAGGATAAAGCAGCATAAGTAACTAGGTATCGTATTTAAAAATGTTCACAAAGAATTTAGAGTTATTAGTGCTAATTCATTTAACATGGTGTATTAATAAAAATAATTTATTAAAATTACAAGAAGAAAATATTGAATAAAAACTGGAATAAACAATATTAATCTCTAAAAGTTCATTACACTAGCGTATTTTCAGTATTGTTCAACAAGAAAGTATATTATAAAATTTATAATCCTTATAAGAGAAAAGTTCGCGTTTTTATAAAAAAACAAAGTTAAAAATTATTATACCAGCGCGTAATATACAAGAGAAATTGTGAATGTCCAAGTGATTAATACTTTTACGACTCAAGATAATACATTTAAAAAAATGTATGCGTAAGAGAAAAATACAGTAAAGAATCAAAATCGAGGGAGAGTAGATTATTTTTTAATTATTTGATTTATTAAAATGAAATATTTCGTAGAATATTACGTAGATACTGACCAACGAATATACAAGCGCTAATAAAATATTGAATTCAATGAAACGTATAAAACCGGCTTCAAATTAAATATAAATATCGCGAGGGTGAGTCAAAGAACAAGAGGAGGAAAAGTTTGAAATAATTGTATTATGAATGAACGAAACATATTTTAACAGTCGATTTTTAATTTAAAAATGAAACTGAAAAGTTCGCAAAGTTTATATTTGCTAGGCTAAAAGTTCATGCGATTATGTTGAAGTTAATCCCGTTGAGCGGTATTAACAAATTATATGCACCGGATCTTCATGGCGCACACGAGACTTTATTTATCGAGACGATATGCGACGATTTACGAAAAGTAGCCAAACTTCACCACAGTTGTATATAAAATTCTCTAAGTTAGCATCCGAATCATTCATTAGAAAAAAAATGATATTATAATGATGTTTTGATTATAACGAAATTAAAAAGTTAAAAAATATAAAATATCAAACTTTGCATCTGCTTATGTGATACTTACTCTACGACAAGTTTCACGATAAGACAATATTTGCTAACAAGTAAAGATATTTTAAAAAATTCGTTAATTTTTACCTTATAAGTCACGTGAAATATTATCTCGAAAAGCCATTTTATAAGTAAAGCGAATGTATTAAGAATATTTATTAAGTATGAAATAATTGTACGTATTATATAAAAAAATATTCCAAGTATTTGTAATTAAAAATAATCAGTAATAATCATGATTCACTTTTTTAATTAACTTTATTTCTTCCTTACGCAATCAACTTTTTATCAATTACCATATCTAAAGCCCGTTTCGCAAGAACAAATGTAGGTTACCTTCAAACGTTATTATGTCAAAGCTAGAATTATAAATACAAATTAATAAGCTATCCCATATCTCATCAAATTATCAAGATTTTCAAGCAATAATAACAAAATAACAAAAAAATCACACTGTTTTTTTGCAGAAGACTGATGGACAAAACAATTTATATTTTGATTATAAGTTATCCCTTGTTAATTACATATATAGATGAATATATTACGATACCGTATGATAAAATTGTAACGTCATTAATACTATCTTCTCAAATAATTGTGTTCTGAGATTAGATTTTAGATGAAAATTTTTTAATATATTCTATTATTCAGTTGTTCACTAATAATCGTAGAAGCGAATTATCGATCTGTAATATAGTAAATTAAGAAGACAATCAATACAAAGAAACTTGTAAAATCTTTATTCTGTATATTAATACATATAATACATATAACAGCATATTCATAAAGAAAAAAAATAAAAGACTTTGTAATTAATTGAACTCTTCCAAATATTTGTAATCGCATTCGATACACGGTAAAAAAGAAGAAGAAGCACTGAAAAAAGAATTCAAATCACCTGGGTATAGGATTGCTGCTAAAGTCGGCAACTTGAAGCGAACGCAAGTTTTTGATGTTCTCCGGAATTTCTGGTATGTCTGCAACACAAAAAAAGAAGACTGTTACGTTCATCAACGCCAATTGACGCAATTGCTACGACGTATTCCTCGCATGCAGACTACGCACACCTGCGTCGCCGTGTCTCTATTCTCGTTTGAAAGGATCCGCATTTCCGAGCTTCGGAGATCCCTAACCGATACCCGTGGCAAATAAAGGGGTGATGCTTGCCTCTCTAACGCAGTCAATCGAATTCGCGCAAATAATACGAGACGCGCGATACGGCGAGCCGATAGGGTCGTTTTAAAGGTCGCACATCATACCTTGACAGTGTCTTTAAGCACCTACGAGCGAGATACGTTGTAGGCATTTACGATAAATTCAATGCGATCTATCTAGCTCTCAGTTTTTTCGAATGTTCCATCTATCTATGAAATTGTTACCTTTGCATGACAAATTGTGCACATAATGCAACGCGTAGTCGCTGTGTTTGCTTACTCACTTTTCGCGATAGCACACTTCTAATTAAGTTCTTAAAACTTGAAGCGCTCTTAGCGTTAGGGTAACATTTAAAGAAAAGAGTCATTCTTATCGTTTTATGACCTGTTCGAGAAATCGACGGTTTGCAAACTTAGGACTGCACTTTGGCGAGAATAGATGTTTTATTATACAATTAAGTAATTCTAACCCGTGATTTGTAAGATTCAAAAATTTCATTGCAAATTACCGCAAGGGAATAATTGAACCAACGTAGACATTACTTTTATAGCCATTAAAAACTCGAATATTGAATTCGAATTTTCCATTCGACTATTCTGACTACAAATGTTGTCACATTTTAAACGAATGCGCAATATTTTATTTATTTAGAACGTATCTTAGACTGTTATCGACCGACTACGACGACCTTTTACACATAAACATTTTAATAACTATAATTTAAAATATTTACTCATCGCAGAAATATAAGTCTTGGCGAAAGCGTATTTCCTAGGTTAAAAAAGATTGCCTATCGCCTATTCAAGTACCGCTATTAAAGTAGAAGCTCTATCGTTTGTATCTAAGAGAGGAATAATAATACGAGCTGCGGTTTTAAAGCTTCGCAATACCGATGCTGTATAAAATAGAGAGATACAGCGCAGCGTTCGTGATGAGACTGTGCGATGTTTTGAATGTTTTTGAGCATTCCCCATTCATAAAATGTCAAACGGAAGCTCACGGAGTGACAATCGCGGTGGTAGCCTCTCTAAAAGCAAATACTTGGGGCTGGAGATACGAGTGGTTCGCATAATGTACAGCGTGGAACGAGACAAGACGATCGAGCGCGTGAGTCAAACGCAAGGCGGAGTAGTAGGACAGAAATGTCAATTCGCCAGATTCCGATGTCGCGCAACGAGCTACGGTCGACTGCTTGACTGGCTATTGGCCCACGAGATAACGATTGTAGACCTAGGCGCGTTACGGCTACACGATTTAAGCTCCACGTACTATATCAATCAATGCTCCGAGCAATCGGACAAGCCGTAACCGATTTCATCCACCATGCGGATCGACGTGCGTTGATAAGATTCGCCCTGAGCGAGGGCGAATGAAGTTAACTTTGCAAATTAAATGCTCTCCCCGCCTTGGCAGATAAAGAGGCAGATCATCGAGGGATACTCGTGTTCGTCATATTACACAGGCTCGCAGCCGGTCGTCTTTCTAAGAATTTATTTCCACTTATTTCCATTTATTTAGATCGGAAAATGGTAACAGGTTTTTCACGTTCAAAATGTTGGAACAGCAGGAATGCAGTATTGAGATTGCTCTCGTAAAATTATCCTTTATTGGCTTATCTCAAATTGTGCTCGAAAATTCGCCTATAAAATCCAATCTATAGCCTCAGAGATTTATTATTATTGAAGGAAGGAGTGGACGCAAATGAAAATAAAATACCGAGAAACATTAATTTCTATCGAGCTCTCTTAAATCGATAGTTTCTATGCGCTTCTTTGACGTTTAGTTCTTACACGGATAGCCATTCACCTAAGCAGTGCACGAATATCCATCTGTCTGTAATGAGTGATAAACTACAAAATAATGTCACCGTACCGAAAAGTGTTCATCGGAATACTTAACTCTGACCGACAGCAAAGGGTACGTAGACGTCGAAGCTCGATGATGCTAACCCGTTGAAAGCGACTCGGTTGTCGGTTGCGCAACAGTATCCGAAAAGATCGTTGAAAGAATCGACTCCTTCGTTTATTTTATCGAATGAAGCGAGAAACGTGAAGTCTTACAGACCGACGTCTCCGGTGAGCAATTCCAAGCATCGGCCACGTAGCGCGACAACCAGTTTCGAACTTTCGGATGAGCACCGGCTGATCCTGCGAACAACGACGCGCACCGCTTTAATCGCGCTGCAAGCACCTGCACTTTGTAGTCGTTGGTTTTGTCAAAGCGGAGCTTCTATCTCTCTATTCGACTTTGTTGTCGGCTTGTTTGGTCGTTTGATCTGCGTAACCATAGCCGCCCCCGCAATGTCCCGGTACCCAACGAGATTTCGAATTTGTATCAACTCGTTAACACGGCTGCTGACGGGCAAAACTCAACAAACTAATATGGACCGGGTAATACTCGCTTTTGCAAGACTTAGCGGCGAAATTTAAAAGCGAAACTTTCGTCGTTCATTTCCGAGGATTTCATCTCGTATACTTACCGATACGGTTCTTTGCCGTTTACTACAATTTTCCTCTCTAACAAGTCTAAAGTGCTTTAGTATTCGAATAGTCTATACGCAAACGTAATATTGATTGATCTATGTCCTTTTCGTCTTTTTCCCCGTGATATAATAAAAAGTTAATAGTTTTAAAATTTCAGCCCTTGACTGCAAATAACGCGAAGCTTACATAAGACAATTTATTTTACCGAATGAAAAATACATTTGTAAACAAGTAGCGTGGAGTCTTGAAATAATTGCTGTCGGTACATAGTGCATGATTTAATACAACAGCTATAAGGTTTTATACTCTCTCTCTCTCTCTCTCTCTCTCTCTCTCTCTCTCTCCCTCTCCCTCCCCCTCGTTTCCCCTAAGTTTTATATTTGCTTGACGTTCTTGAGGGACACATATGAGAGACACTTGAGCGACTTATAATTACACATCGTTTACAAGCCACATTTTTATCCGTTTTTTCTCCGGAGGACGTATTCATTGATATAATAAATTCGGTTTCTTAGAGGAAACTTGGATGTTATACCGTCATCTAGTTAATAAAAATTAAGCTACAGATGAAGAAGAATGTTGTCTATTACATAAACAAACGTACAAATAATATTTGTATAATTGAAAGTAGTACAATAGTGCAATTCAGCTTGTAAGAAGTTTATCGCCCCTTCTTCTGCACGTGTAATGTGAAATAACTTAAACAAAAATAAGATAAATTTAATTTGCACAGATGTTCATGCGTAAATGTAAAAGCTATTTTATATTTGCATTATTTTCCTTTTATCAAAATCCGTTGGCCTCGCGTGTACAATTTTCAATATTATTTTTACAAGCGAAACCGTGCATACGTTATACATTGTTCAACTGAAATTTCAACCCAAATTGGCGCTGCCTTCATGAAAATCACATCACGTCGGTTGTATTCACAAAAACGAAATTGCACGAATGAAATTAAAGACTCGTGGGTATGTCAAGAACCTCGTAGGTCCTAAGCCGAAGCGGAAGTCTAAGCAAACAAAGCAGTTGCGTACGATTCTTCGAAAATGCAGCTAGTCGCCATGAAAAGCCGAAAGTGTCCGAAAAACGAGGGACTAATCGACGACGCGGTGCGTTCTATTGAAAAGCCAAAAATAAGAGCGCACGGGGTTTCCTTGGTCGTAGTGGCGTGTGACGTTCGTGCAACTTTGGCGGGACCTTGGCTCGATTGGAGAAAGCAAAGGAAGGAGTGCGCGAAGTCTTCCTATGCGGTCGGGGCTCGGCCAGCAAACGGAACGGGGTGCGGGGAAGGTAATGACAGCGGCACCGGCGGCAATTACACCGGAGCGTGATTCCGTCGGGCGCTCCACGCGTGTCGCCGATTCCGCGTTTTTCTCGTACCACTACTCGACTCACTGCACCTGTGCTCTTTGCGCCGTCCTTGATCCCTGCCGCCCGTCGCGGCCTCGATTGCCGATAACTCGCGATAAATAAGACGCGGTCGCCGCCAAGTTGACGTTATGCGCGCTCTCCTTCGGCAGGTGGTCCTGCTACTTCGCGCGAGGATTATAAGACTGGGAGCGCCTCTTTTACTTGGCATCGTGGCATCGACAAGGATCCTTGTTTTATAATCAAGCGCGATCTTTCTCCCCTTGCGCTACCAACATCCATATGGTTCACACCATTGCAATTGATGCGAGTTGTTCGTTCGGAAAATATTCGTTACGCGATACTCGGATATTTTTGGATTCACGTGTAAACGCGAATATACCATAATGTTCAGGAGGAGAAAACGTATAAATAAAGTTTATTCTTTGATATTTTTCATTGTGCACTCGAAAGTAAATTGCACGAATTGCTTTACAACGGTATACACTGAGATTCTTAAAAAATACGTTAAATATGCTATTATTAAAAAAGCGTATAAAAAATCGATAAATCAGTTTCCGCTTGTTTTTTAATCTTATCAAAAAGTAATATTATAAGAGAGCTACTAATAGTAGTATGGAAATTAATTAAATTTTATTGATTGATTTACTTGTTAAAATTATATACGCATATTCGTGAATCACGTAATTTTTAACTTAGTAAAAAAAAGTCGAGTCCGAGTCGACGAAATATAAAACTTACTGTATGAATAGGTACTATTTATAATAAAGACTTGCTGTTTTTCCAACGAATTTCGACTTGTTCTATATAATGTATTGATTTGACGAGCACGAAAATGTTTAATAGTAACCGTTTTCATGCGTGAAAGACAATTTTTCTTTTTATTTTCTAAGAGAGCATTTCAGTTATTAATTTATTCGATTCGCACAGTAGCAACTACTAATGTCGCTGTGATTTGTCAACTGATCAAGACGTGAAATTTTTCTCTATGGGACATTGATATTAAACTCGAACGATTTTGCATAAACTTGTTGCATCACAAACGTAGCAGGTGTATTCATGACTCGATCGAATGTTTTGCGTAGGAACATTTTTTAAGCAGGTCACCGCGCATACGTATATTTTAACAGGGGGAGGGGTCTCTATATAATTGCTGTAGGAAATAGTTTTTGACAAAGCCAAGCGTGTCTGCGTGACTTTTATAACAAGCCATAAGTACAAGTATTGGCGGGTACACGTGTAACGTAGTTGAACTGCCTCGCATGACTACGTTCCGCATTGAATTCAAATCGTACGTATGGGACTTGACAGATATTATTGTGCGTGTTACACTTTTAAAGTATAAATATCGGCTGAGTTTACAATGCACGAATTCATGTTAAAATAGCAAACGTACTGTACGTAGTATGTAAAAAGTCTATAGATTATTTTAATGGGAGTCATTGTCACGCTATTTATAGTTGGAATTTTTTCTCCGCTTTTGTTCACAGACATAAAAATAAAGAAATGTTAATCATGCATCGTTAAAATTTATTTGGATTAGTAACTACTATAAATAACATAGATGGCGAATTTCTAAATTTAGCGAAAATACGAGACATACTTTTAATTTAAAAACAATTAATTATTGGTTATTGGTTATTGGTTATTGGTTATTGGTTATTGGATTATCGGATTATTGAAAATAAAAACATTGGGAAACGGACCCGATATCACAATTTCGAGGCTTGTAAGAAAACAAAGTCATTTTATATTAAGTATTTATCTTCAAATCATACTTATATTGTTTACGGGCTGACAAGCATTACGTAGCTAAAAAAGAATTCGTAACGAATCGTAATGCTATATTCTAAATATTCTAAAAATAAAGTATACACGAACAATGAATAAGTGTTATTGATAATCACTGTATGTAAAATTCCGCATAATATTATGATTTTAAACTCACAAAAAAATTCCACACGTACATTGTCGAACATGCATGTTATTCCGTGGCAAAGAAATATTTTAACATTTTTCATTATGTTAGAAATGTGAAAAAAAGCAAGTAAATAGTCTAGAAGTAACTAGTCTGCGAAGCGGGTGGATATAAAAAGAAAAACTTTCGATGCGTTTTTAGGAAGAAAGCAAAAAACAAAAATATATACTTGACATTCTTAAAATTCCGTTACAAAAATATTTATATCTTTGGACGTAATATTTAATTAAATATTAATTTAACATCGTTGTTGATTCACGACATCGGTGAGTCAATAAAACGAAATTTATTTTCTTATTTGGAACATCATTTGTGGCTATCCGCGCAAGTATCCGTGCACTCTTTCGATCTCGCTGACCTTAGTCCACCTCCTGTGACTTCCTTGCTACTACATCGACGCATACTTTCATCCTTCGCTTCCTGCCAAAGCGCAACTTCGAAAATATTTGATCAGCAGCACTACGTACGAATGCCTGCCTCGTTTCTTTTCTCGTCGAAAATGAGCCGCCACGCGGGGTCTTTATGTTTGGACCTTGACACCATATATACGTGCCACAAACGTTTCCCCGATTGTCAATGAAATGACGACGACGCGAACATGACGTTTTGAGTTCGCCGTCTCGTTTGCTTAATACGAGCTTTGTGAATACCATTCATTACGTTGTATATACTTATCTTTGAATTCAAATCAATGCAAGCGGTTTCGTTCATTTTCCGAACACATTTCACCAGTGACACGAATCCCAGGGTCCAAGTTACTAATAATAAAGAAATGCTTACATGACCGAGCGTTTAACGTTTCATAAGCACAAACGCTGCAATCTCGTTTATCCACAAAATTTCAATGTATTAATTATTTGTCAGTCCATAAAAATATTGCCAACGAAGGCGTCAGAAGGTTAATTAGAGGAAAAAGTAGTGCTCCGTTAAATCCCTATCAACCTTCGTGACAATACAAACACCTTTTTAACTCATAAACTCATAAACAGTATTTCAATGGTATTTTTAATCATTTCTTATCACTTTAAATACGTGCTAAAGGTTAAAATGATCAATTGAAAGCTTGAGTAAAGCTTACAATGATTTATCCTTGAGAATTTTTTATTCTTTCGTTATTAGCTACAATTATTAGCTGCAATTTTTAAAGAACAATCAAAAACAGTGATTGCAATAAAACGTTCTCTTTTTCTTAAATAGACATTTTTACATTATCGACGTAATATCGTGACTCGATTAACTTGAATTCTTAAAAAAAGATCTCTTAGAGAAAACTATGTGTTCTCTGATAAAAATGCACTTTCCCTTTGTACCGAAAGCTTATAAACGATGACAATACATTTGCACAAAGTGATCATTTTTCCATTCACGAGTAAATAAATGTGTCGATAAAAAGAAATCATTTTATTCCATGGTTATTCCCTCTGATTTTCGCGTCGACTCTCCAACTTCGTAGCAATTAACACGGAGAACAGGCATGTCTGTGTGCAAAAAGTAACTAACTAACTGTGTACGGTTATCGTCTCTAATAAAACGGCAAACAATACATCGCCCCGCGGTCCGCAGAATTAAAATTCATTGTTGGGCTTTCCTTTTTTTAAATGGCTACCGATAATATGCACTCGAGAGCAGCTTTTATTACATTAGCGGTCGACTCGCCAATAATTGTCTCTACGTAATGTGATTTTTTTCATTAGTTATCCTTGTGTTGAGAAAAGAGCATATTCCCGTTTCATAGAAGATTGTACGATTTTTTGCAATCAACTGAACATGCGCAATTTGAGCAGGAAGATCGAATGTTTCTTTTTGCAGGCTTTTATTGATTCTCTACTACTTTTCAATTATTTTTTATCGAGTCCATAATAAAGAGATGCTTATGAAAGAACAATTGCATAACCGTTTTTTCGAAAACAATAATGTAGGTAATTGCATTTTCGGTTATTAAGGAGTTATAATTCCTAGCAACTGCTGCGCATTTTCAACGGTAACTTCTATACGTATTATAACTTCTATATATTTAGAGAGGAAATATAACATTTCCTCTCTAAAATTATGAAATATATTTCAGTGGTTTAATTAATATGTAAACATTAAATTGACTCACATATAATTAAAAAGATTTTTTTAATGATTTTCAATTCTATTCTGCCAACAGCCGTGAAGTATTAAACACGTGTACATTATAAAATACACTTCGAGTAGAGACACAGGGAAACAATTAATCCTTTGTCTATTCGCATCTACGAGTTCTTTTTGCGTTTCCAGTATGGGAAGCTCTGCATCATATTACAAAACAGTCAAATAAAATAAAAAATGGCACGTAAATATGATTTTCCCGGACACAAGCATTCTAAGAGTGAATTCATCCCGACGTACAACACTTCCCCCCGCCCATGCTCCAAATATTCCACTTAGGGCTCGAAACATTACGCGCGACCTACTTTTCAGGATAGGTATTCGAATTCTCTCCCCACGTGGGAGAGAAAAACGTTTCCACGTTTTATGTAGAAAAAGCTAAATTTCATTCGGCTATATCGTCGCTATTTCGTGAAGTACCCCAAAGTGTTTATTCCTACGCGTCCATTGGACAACCGGAAAAACAGAGAAGGGGCGTTGTTTTTTGTGGGCGTTGTTGGCTTGTTATTTTTGTGTTTTTAAAAAAATAAAAAATTACAACCACGCGCTCGATAACACTTTTTCCGGAATCCAAAGCGCGCTTATCGCGATCTGATAAAGCGTCGCAAAGCGACAGCCTGTATTCTCAACTTTTGCTTGCCGTCGATAATGGACCGCGGATATTCGATTCAGAAACGCGAGCAGCTTTAAAAGCTTAGTTTAGTTTGTCACACGTTGGATATATCGAGCGCAATTCCCGTATCTTCACCCCAATTTTGTCCTCCCCCCAAACCTCCACGTTAAATGCGAGCATCGACATTCCAGATCAGTGGCACGAGCACGTAAACGCACTTGCTTTTATGCCAGGGGGAGGCAATGGGGGGTTCATACGGAGACGCGAGGGTGGCTTAATCGGGCAGCCGTAAGTTTCAGGATACAGCGAGGAACCTGTTGCCATGAGCATTCTTTGCCATACTCGAATCGGACGAGAGTCTCGCCGAAATACCTTAGCTGTCCGGGAGAATCGCACCACCGTCAGGGTCGGTCGCGATATTACCCCTTGGGTTCTGAAACACGGGTAATGGAGCCATCTTAGGTTGCCAGAGCGAAAAATTACCGAGACGATGCGAAGAGATGAGCTCCAGCGGAATATTGGATGGCTCGATTAAAATTTGTAATATTAGAAAGTAAAAATGAGTTTTTTTATTCCGTACGTTCGATATTGCAGGAGTGCACGCTCGAGAGCATAGACTTTACGGTAATTTTCAACGAAATATATTGCACAACTACCAAAAAGGATGTTACGAGGCTCTGATGAAAGAGGGTCAACTTCACTAGAGTAAAAATGTAAGAACCGTAACTAATTTTATATTATCACCAGAGCAAAAAATAACTCTTACGAATAATGAAATTTATTTAATTTTCTCTTCCTCTTTCAGTCAACATTTAAACTGAGTCAGTTATTAAACCAAACCTGGTAAGTTTGATAAAAAAATTGTTTTTTAACTTAGATAAAATTTCATTGAAAATGCATTGAGACACGATAATATTAATTATTTTTTTTTTTTTAATTATATAACACAAAAGCACGTTGATGGTTATGTTCGAGAAAAGGAAAAAATTCTCTTGAATTGCCCAACTAGTCTTAGTTATTAGTTAATACACAATTTTAATAAAAAATGTTCCGAATACGAACAATTAATTAGTTAACTTCAAAACTGCAGCGTGAACGCGATATTCATCAGCAACAAGTATGTCATTATTACTGCTACATTTTTTTTTAATGTTGCTACTTTTGTTTCGAAAAAATTTACACTGGAAATTAATTATCAATATGAATGGTAGAAAAGATACATTTTAAAAGAATGTATGCACAATTGAAGTGATGCAAGACGCACGAGCGAGCGATGTGTAACATTCCTTGCCAATTGTTTGCTCTATAGATCAAAATAATACAATTAAGTTTTTCAAAAAATTAAATCTTGAATAAAGCTGATAATCATGGAGTTCACCTTGAATTGAAATTAAGAAAAGTATGAAGACAATTTTTTAATGAAAAGCTCTTGTTTAATGTTACCGTAGGACGGATTTATAACGTTTGTAGACGTCGATTAAAGATTAACTAAATCTTGGCATCGAACTAAGTACGACGTTGACACGAAGTCTCGCAAACGGCAGAGTTTTTATTACCAAACCGTTCTTCAGTCATTTTTGGCTTCGAACAGTTACTTACATCCTCATTGTATTCACGGTGAAAACGCTCGATTGAGTTGCAGTAAAACTTTTAAACTTTTCCTGGGAAAATAACCAAAATTATCAGTCAGAGTGCAGAGAGTTTGAATAGACGAAGGAGCTTGATGTGAGAACAACACAGCGACGTGGAAATGCTTGCTGAGAAAAGCTTATTGCGCGAGACATAGAGATCAAGGAGGAAAAGCGCATTGGGGGTGCCCTCGCCGTGAGCCCGGAAACTCAAGTCCTATACAAAAGTTTAATTGTCTTGCGGTGGTAATTCGTTAGCTCCTAGCTACGGCACGTACGTTCCTGTACCCGTATAACGCCGGCGTCGACTATCGTTCAAGCCCGGTAAAACCGAACATGAAATTGCACATCTTAATTAGATCGCATGGGTTCGGAGGGATCGTGAGGGGGTGGGAGCGGGCAATCGAAGAGCCGCAGGAGTGCGAGGTAAGACGAGGCTCGTCGTCGGCATACAAAAAGGAATAACGTCCTAGCAATTCGAAATCCCTGGTGGGAATGAGGCGGTTCGGATACTCGTGGCTAATTACTTTCTGTGGTAAAAGCCCGGCACAGTGTGACAGGCTAATATTGTTATAGCTTAGTCAGCCTCTCTCGAGGGTTCAGGTTTTGGACGAGAAACGTGTATATAGAAGAGTGTATATAATACGTGTACCCGTCCGTTTGTCGGGTAGAGAGCCATTTAATTTTTCGTAGGTACGTGTGGTCGTGGACTCGTGATGTCGACGCTGTCACGAGCTTGAATTTTATGCGCTTGTGTGTGCGGTTTTTCATGCTAAAAATAGCGTTACTATTCGATAAGAAGAGCACAGTTAATAAAGGAAAAAGTACTCGTTATATTTAAGAGTATTTTCACGGCATTATTTAATAACACTCCATGGACGTAGTGATGCAGTGCTGATTCATATTTGATTCGTGCATGGCCGACCCACATTGATATTAGACTTTTACACTATGACATTATTCAACTATTAAAAAGAAGTGGGTAAATTATCTTAAGGAATCTAACTACTTACGGTTGTACTCGTTATTTTCTCAGAGAGTACTCCAACGGCTTTAAATCTGATCTTTTTATACAAGAACGAACAAACTCCGCAAACGTATCAACTTGGAAACGAAATATATTTAAGCGCAATATAATAAATATTAAAGCGAAATATAGTTAAGCGCTTGTTGTCATTGTCGTCTAAAAATACGTTTTCAATGGTTCAAACAAAATTGGTCAATATTACGTATATCGTTTACAAAATAATAATTTAATAATAAAAGTAATTTTAATCGGTTACAAAATGAACGAACAACAATTGCATTGTCATAAGATCGAGCACTTCCCCCTAGGGAGTACGTCATTACCATACGAGAATTTATGCAAGAATAACGGATATTGATTATTATGAAAACAAGGAGAGCATCTCCTAGATACTCATTTAAACTACAATTGAACAAATTTCTGATTGATTCGACTAAATTTACTTCTCTCGATTGCGTTGAGATTGCAGACGAGTACATTCTGCCGAAGCAGAGCTTCCTGGCTGATTCGAAACGAAAGTGCTTACAATGTGTACTGTTTAACGACGATTATAGCCCGCAACAAAGAACACAGTCAAGCCCCCATCGATAGGTTTTTATTATGCGCGTTCCCAGAACTATTGCTTGTATACACAAAAGAACATAGAAACGAAAGCGATAAAAATTTTGATTTTATTTTTGTAAAAATCAGTTCTACGAAGGCCTTGAATGCGTGCTAATGTTCGTTTGCTGCGTATTCGTTTTACGCGCTGTGACGATTAGGACACACGTTTTCATTATTTGAACAGAAATATCGATAGACCAGTACAGTTTTGAAGAACTTTCATCTCCTGAATTGTGGTTTGAGTTATACTTTTAAACCACTGAATTTTAATATTACAATTTTAATATTATTTAATATTATTATTTTAATTTTAATATTTTAATATTAAAACGCTTATTAGCAAACCAACGTTACTTTGCATTATTTGACCATATATACATATTAATAACACATTATCCAAACAATGATATATAAAATCAAAGAAAACTAAACTAGGTTAAACAGAATTAACATTTGCAAAAGCACACATTTAAAATGAAATTTATACGCTTAATATTGTACATTTTTCTGACTTTTATCATACAGATTATTCAGAATTAAAATTACAGCTGACGGATTGTTGTGGCACGTTACGTTTACATTTTTGGATTTAATAGAAAAATGAGATAACATTTGTACGGGTTCTGTCCATCTCGTTTTAACAATAGTATAAAAAATGAATTACATAACGAAGTAAATGTTGACGGTGGATTAGGAGTAATTATTGCGATTTGTTTTGGGAAAAGCGAAGTTGAAGGTAAACTAAGTGCATTTCATGTTTAACATTAAAACTAACTAGTGCCTTGAAGTCGACGTGACCCATAAAAGAGTGTGTTGCCCGTGTAAGCACTTGAAATACTTCAAAAGCGCAATATGAAGTTGTACAGCGTAGTTGTTTTAGCAGTTATTTTTTACGTCAAAATTTGCGCTTTGAGAAATTCCATACTTGAGGGACAGAAAAAGAAATTAGACGCCCAGTATTAAAGGAGAACAATGTCAAACATATACGCGTGCACGGAAAATCCATCTCTTTAATTCAAACACATGCATTGCATTATATATATTCGCATTTTCTCTTTCTTTTTCACTTAGTGCGATCGCAAAAGAGAAAAGCTTAGTTGAGTGAGTAACCCAATAATAAGTTCCGGTGCCGCGTGTGGCGAACACCTTACTTAATTTACCAATTAGTTATATTATTGTCGTTTCCCTTGGTTCTGACAACGTTGTTTCTGCTTCGTATGCTAGTGAACATAAATGCTTACCGTTAGCGAGGGGCAATGTGTCAAAGAAAGGAAGATAGAGAGAACAAACAAGCGAACTAGTAAACCAGCGAGAGTGAGAAAGAGGCCGAGAACGAACGGGAGCCTTTGATGTGACATGCTCCATATATTCTACCGCGCCCTTTATACAAAATGATGTTTTAGATCTCCCCGAACGCTCTCAACCCTTTTACATTGTGCGAACAGAGGGAAAGCCCTCGACTTAATCATGTCTGCTGCTGCTTTGCTAAGTAAACTGATAATATTAGCTATTCTTAAACACAGGCCATTTAATAAAATCCATTGGAGCGCTCGTTAGAAAATTTTGTTACTTCTGTCGTTGAAAGAGACATACGTATTTTTAACTAAATGATCATTGGGTGTAAATATTTTCCCAATGTAAATATATTATCCGTCACTGATTCTCGAAAATATATTTGTTATTCTTTCTAGATAATTTATTCTAATTACTTAAAATACCTTGATTTTAAATACATCGTGAATACTTTTACTTATATTTAATGATCAATAAAGAATTCAGAAATACAAAAGAATCAACTAGATCAAAGTTTTGTTGCAAAACACGTATAAAGATTTTTTTTAACGTAATAATTGGTAATAATTGGATTTGAAAAATTCAAAAATTTAATAAAACTAATACTTCAAAGAGATTGAATACTGACGTATATTATAAAAAATAAGTTAGCAAAAATTCAAGCAACTTCTATACCGACACAATTTGCTGTAAAACGAACGCTTAAACATCATCTAAGTACATTTTCAATTACAAATAAATTACAATATAAATTTCATCCTCAATTTTCACGTTTTGCCTTTAATCGTGTATTTTTTTACAAACACTACTGCGTTTATTCGTGAAGGTAAAAAAAGTAATCTTTCGATGCTCTATGCAAGTTTACTTTACTCTTCGCTGCAATCGTTCAATTAAAAATCTAACAATGGGCGATTTTTACAATACAAAGGTATTTGTTAAATATTTTCCAATGCTCCTAAATAAATGTTAGAAAAAGACTGTGATTCGTTTGTGCATCATTCAAACGAAGAGTTGAAGTAAATGATTGAAGAAGAGGACTTTCATATTAATAATATCTATTTTAACGGAATAATTTTGCACGGTAATAATTGTTAATAATAACGGCCGGTAATACTAAAAGAATTTGCGGAATAGTGCTCTATTATTTTACCTTGAATTAAATGCTCGATTTTAGTATTTTTAATATAGCGCATTATATAAGAATGTAATTCTTTATATTTAATTAGTGAAATTTGCACATATTATGACTATTATAACTATTATGACGCAGGTATGAAAATATTTAAGAATGAAAAGTTTCGCATTAAAAGTTCCTTTTTCATGTTCTTTTTAGTCCCATGTTTCTTCATATTCTAATTCAGGTGACTTAAGTACGTTCTAATATTAATAACATTATTATAGCAAGATCGCTAAATTAAAAAGCTAAAAATATTCATACAATGAAATGAAATGTTTATCAACGCAAATAATATAAGAATCATATTAATAAAAGTTATAAATAAACACATTAACTAAGTGATAATCAATGAAATATTTATGTGAATTTCGTAGTATTTTTAGTTTACATTATGACTTTCTGAGCAAGAAGAAATAGAATTTATCTTTAAAATTTGTATAACGTAACGCTTGTGTAAAAAAAACGAACGATTGTTTTCGACTATTGATACTTTTCCATCCAATATAACACAGACTAAAATGCTAAGAATTTCTCGGAGAATTCACTTATGGGAAATCAGTAAAACAGATGCGGCATGTAGATAAATTCAATCGAAAACGGATATTGCAACGACCAGTAATTAAGAAAGGAATGAATGGAAATTGACGAAATAACAAGTCCCGTTCAAGTGAACGCGTGTGTATTTTCTACTCTATTAGTGCACAGTACAACCTTGAAAAGCGCACGCTTGCAAACTTGAAGACAATACAACAACCGCACCCATGACAACTTTACAGAGAGAAAACCGGATTAAGTAGTATTAAGTTATACACCTAGAGGTGACAAGGACTAAGTTTGCGTCGCATGTCTTCCTTCCATCCACATCTGCACATGTGTAAAGGATTACGACATTTACACTCTTGACAAATTGGTTTTTATAAAATACGTAAGCCAGGAAAAAACTCGTAGTTCTAGAAAACGAGTACACCAGTGTACATACACGCGCTCATAGGTGCGCGCGAGAAAGGGCAGAATGATGTGGTCTGTGGGTGCAAGTGGGTGTTTCGTAGTTCAAGGCTTCAAAGTTTCGCAAAGCCGAGTGGCATTCAACGCCATTGTAATTTTAACAATTTATCGGTGGAGAAGAAAATTTATTTCCCTGGACTTTCGAGGAATCAGATAAAATGTTTTGCTTTATTTTGTTTCTGCGAAATGGGAAAAGTCGTGCACCATTAGATACTTTTCCGCGACTTATCGTTATTGTCTCTATTGAAAATTATGGGCCAAATTAATATTTGCAAAATCCAATTCCATCTATTTATTTCGCGTGACGAATACATGTATTTATTTATAAATATATACGATTAACGAAGCACTTGAAATTTTTTATCGTCCTTGATCGTTAGCAAAGTAAATAGCGTAGCTAGAATCGCATGATATTTTTATGTTCGATGTAATACAACGTAAAAAACAAAAGTCAACTGATTCACGATCGATAATAGTTGCACGTGAAAATATGTGTAAAAGGCCTCTTAATTGTACGAAAAATCTATTACGTGACTTGAATTAGAAAATAGAGCAACGGATATTTAATTATATTTAAACAAATAATAAAAGATTAAAGCAGAAAAAATATTTACATTACACGGAGTGTATACTTAAGCTTTACGGTAACACCTCCGAGTACAGTTAGATCGTAGTGTACACTCGAGTCTTTTTATCCCGGCGCTAAATCATCCGTAACAATTATCAGTCCAGTGGTATTTTCACAATGCAGCGTCAAGTCATTTTATGCTTAGAGCGCGGTATTTAATAATGTCGATAAAGCATGAGACGAAGCCCTCGTACGGATCTAGTGGTTCGCCTTTATCACCGAGCACAACAAGAAGGCCGAATAAAGCAAAATTACGTTGCATCTTCTCTCGCTCTCTCATTCCTCTTTATTTGTTCTTCCCCTCTCTCAACGGTATCAATTTTCTTTCTCTTTCTTTGTGTTCTCTAAACGAAAAGTCCATTAATTGCTGTTAATGCACGTACAGGTGCAACGAGCAAAGTGAAACGGTACACGCGATTACAGTGTGAACTGGAGAAAAATATGAGGGAGGAAGTAGTAGCGAACAACGGCACAGTAAATATCAAAGGTAGGATGTAGTATTATATATACATCAGAAGGAAACAAGAATGCATTCGTCTCACGCTGAGCCATGCGAAAATACTTGGTTCGCGCTTCATTGTTTCTCGAGAGCCGTCCCTTTACTCCGTGTACACGCATCAGATAGAGTGTGGAGAAGCAGTTTGAAAACTAGCTTCGAGATTACTCATAAACCAAATATTTATGCCTTTCCTCACAGATAGGAATGTCTCGAGAATTCCTTGGAAGGTTAAGTAACACGGATTTAATGTAAGAGAGAGAGAGAGAGAGAGAGAGAGAGAGAGAGAGAGAGAGACGTACGGTAACGCTAAAGGTATTAAACATGTCACAAGGTGCCTAAAGTTTCTCTTTATTTACAACTTTTTTTTCTGGTTCTTTTCACAAATTCACGCTGAAATCAATACTTAACATTTAGAATTACGAAATCAAATACATATTTTAGAATTTTCTTGCAAAATTCTTTCCACTTTTGTGAAATTTTCCTTTCGTTTTATTTATTACTAATTAGTTGCATTTAAATTTGAACTTTTATAATAATAATAAATTTCAAACGACTGGGCTGTTATTATAACGAAATAAAATAAAAATTCTAATAATTCTAAATTCTTATAATCATATACATACATAACTTTTGTTTAACAAATTAAACAAGTTCCCTTGCAGATTATTAGTCACATCGGTCTATATCTATTAGCTATTAAATTTTCACAAAATTCGCAAATGATTAAACCGATTCCCGATAAATTTTAAAAGCAATAACCTTAGTAATTTTTAATAAAAGGGTAAATTTTCTAATTTATCAAACAAATAATGTTTCATGCAGATCTTAGTGCTATAAATATATATATATATAAATATATATGTCGCATTTGGCGGCATATTTGTAGGCACGTAATATCCAACGAAATTGTCCATGCCTCACAAAGCTCGACCAAGGTCCGCAAATAAGGTTAGGCTACTTATATATGCCTGTGTGTTTGCGTGTAAGCAGGAGAAAACGAGCACGTACGTCACTTCCTATACACGAAGTCTGGAGAGAGAGAGAGAGAGAGAGAGAGAGAGAGAGAGAGAGAGAGAGAGAGCGAGTGATAAAGCAAGAACGTCACGTGGAACGACATGCCGAGTCGGTCGCAGTTTTATGGCAGGACCCAGGCACATCGCATCTAGATTCTAGGGTGCACTCACCCTCATATTTCCGGCGGCTTGTCTGCCTCCATCAGTTGCATGTGGCCGGGCGTATATAGCGCCAAGGCTTCTTGAAATAATGCTAGAGTCCATTTTCAGAAACGAGTCTTCGTTCGTACGCGCTAAGAATAAGAACGATGTGGTTACTCTTGTGCGTATATATATATATGTGCGTGGGTACGCCAGCACGTGAGAAAGAGAGAGAGAGAGAGAGAGAGAGAGAGAGAGAGAGATAAGAAAACGAAGAAAGTGTAAAGAAAGACAGACCAAAGCATAAGAGGCGTTTCATCAAGCACATAGTTATTTAGAAAGTATCGGAGGAGCATTTCAATTTCCACGATGAGCAGAATGCCGTTAGAAGAGGCTTTCAAGTTTTGAATGTGATATTTTTACAAGTTGTAATACTTTAAAGTCATTACAACTATGTATTATTTAATATTCGTTTATTAAAATCAGGAGATTTTATCACTGAATCAGGGATTTCTGTCAATGTTAAGTCGCCCATAAAATGTTTCAACAAACGAACCGTTACTATTTACTTATTTCTATTGTTAACGATCAATGTTTTCCTGAATTTGTAATATTCTACGGGTATATTATCCGAAATAAAACTAAAAATTGTTAACTAATTTAAATTTACTGTAACTTTAAATCTAATTGTTTTGTCGATGATGAACTCTATTTACTAGATAATTGGAAAACTTCGTATTCAAAGTTTTTTCTATTTAATTCAAGTAGAAACTTTTGTCCCTTAATTTAATACTATTATATTTAGTCATTAATAAGACTAATAATTAATATTAATAATAAAGTATTAACTAATATTAATTAATACTAATAATAAAGATTAATAATTAATATTAATATTAATTATAATGACGACGATGATAATATTAACATTAGGAAGTAATGTTAATATAAACATAATAATCATCACAGTATTAAATTAATATTATGTTTCAATGAGAAAGTACGTGTCATCGATTTCGTTTTAATCAAGTAGTGGGCTTGTTATATATTTTTTGAAACTTCATTCAGCATACATTAACTGAGAAATAACATATTGTATAATTTTAAATTGATCAAAAATTCTCTCGTATAATACAAACGTATAAGATAAAAATAGTTTTTAAATCAGCAAGCAGTCTATCCTTTTAAAAGGTGGAACAGAGTCTTTAAACAAGTTTAAAACATTGTTAAAAGAATGAATAGTGTTACAATCAATTTCATCGAAATCATACTGAATATGCATTAAGACAGTAATGTAATTTAATAGCGTGATTGGAATTACTACAATATGAAGTAAACGGTCGTCGTATAATAATTAGTTTCTTAAAATTTTTAGTAATAAAGTTTTTACTTAAAAAATTTTCGTATGTATAACTTTATAAAGTTAATTATTTCAATCGCTTTAATTTGTGAACATAATATGAGAAGTAAACGATTTGCCGATATGTCATGGATATAAAATATATATTGCACGATCTAAATATAACTTATTAATTCGTGTGGAGAAAATAGTAAATAAGAATAGATATATCAGGCGAAGTAACGGTGAAAACACTGCGTGGCATAACATGCAAACCTGATTTAAAAGGCCTACCTATGTAAACAGGTTATGATGACAAGCATTCGACTTTCGCCTCTTGAGGTTTGTAATTGATACCGATTGATTATTCTTTTAATAATCTTTACTTTCGGAATTATTTAATTATGTAAATATATTAATATTGTTTCAAACTGCACAGTCGTAAAATAGATATTTTAACTCCACCTGTACTATTTCATATTCCAATTGAAACATTGAAACACGTCAAAATGATGTTCAATATACGTGTACAAATTTTTATAAATAGGTATAATAACTTAAACATTGCGTAAGAAAATTAGCACTAACTTCGTTACGTAATAACACTGGTGATAAAAATGAAATTCAATCTATGAATGCAGATCCATATATAAAATTTATATTTCTATATCAGATATATTAAACATATTATTGAATAACTTTCTTAAATGCTTCGTAAAACAAAACCTGTTATCCACGATTGAATTTTATACAATTCGCACTAGATCGTCATTAATGTTATTTTTTTCGTAGATGCATAATTTTAATACAACATGTATATAAAATACTGAACGTTAATGTTAAAAATTAGCTAGAGTGACTTTAGTTAAAGTTATTAAAAATTTTCGTTTCAAATCTCAAATTGATGCAGCAAAAGAAGTTTCCTCTAATAACAGAACAATAATGTATAATTTATCTATCAACTAAAACATAGGAAAATAATCTCGTGACAAATATTAAAAATGAATATAAATTCGTATATGATTCTGCGAAAAATGTTTTCAGTTGTACTAATATTTTAACATTAACACAGAAGTTGCATTTTCTTTCACTTGTCACTCAAATTAAAAGAAAAAAACCAGTTTACCGTATTTCAAGAATAAGACTTAACTCTTATAACTGACTATATTAAGTTTCTATGAAAGTACAACTTCATTAGAAAAAGCTAAGAAACTAGAAATGAATATTATATTTTTATATGCAGCTATTATTTTCCTTCATAAAATAATATTGGTAACATATTTTTAGTTCAGGTATATAATAATCCAACACTAGATTTGTTCTTTCTCTATTAAGATTTTTATCACAATTTATTTCTTTATATGTTATCTAGCAGTAATTTCAAGTTACACAGTTTTTGTTGAAAGTTATACTTAAGAATAACGTTTTAAATGTTTCGAAGAAATATAAGTAAGGTAACCATAATAAAGATAAGAAACATTGAAGAAAGTTAGATAACGTTTTAGTTTAATTCAAGTACCGATCTGAGCTGTTGAATTTCGATCAAATAATTGTATATACAAGATCATAGTCATCGAATTGCTTGTATGCGTATATACATTTTTAATGTTTGTGATAAGTTTCAACATTAAACGTGAGATTACAACCATTTTAAAGCTACTGATGTCGCAAATCGATTACATTTATATGATTAGAATGATAAAACAGCTTCGACAGACTTAATTATATTAATATTATTTATTTTCGTAAGTCTCATGAAGAGTATTTACTTGAAATTACGTAATTTTTACGTACATACGTTACATAACTGCATCTTAACTTCTAATCAGTAATTATTTAAAATCAATCATAATGGATTTGAAGTAGAAATAAATAAAGCAGTCTATTACAGTCGATCGTTTACTTTATTTTATAAAAAAGAAGTGTTGATTTACATTTATATTTATATCTATTTTGAAAGGATCGGCAGAACACAAATTTTAACGATTTGGTGATTATGTGAGAAAAACCGAGTATTTAAAATAAAATACTGTCAAAGAAATAACGTGTTGTACAGAATCGTTGTATTCTTGTAAACAAACGTCAAATGTCGAGAGCGATACATCACTGTGCAGAGCCTCCGATGTTCTCTATAAGAGTTATTTAAAAAACCATAGGCTAGAGTATGACGACAATCCAATGGAAAAACAGGTGAATAGAAAAAAATAGAACGAGTAGGGGAGTACAAAGAATGTCTCGATATTAAATTATCTATTTAAATGTGAGTCAGAATGATGAGAGGCAACTTTTACGAGTGTAAGTCTTGTCTCTCAATTTCTCTTCTCACGCGCGCACACACACACCCTTTCTAGCCCTTCTATTCGAATAAATTTGAGCGTTGATTGCAGAAAAAAGAAAGCCAAATTGCGAGTTAATGACGCAACTGGAAGTAAATCAGACCTGAAAAGGTTAATTCCGAAGACGGAACACGCTTTAGCTAACGTAACTATATAAAAATCATTTTCAATTAAGTTTATGTACCTTTAATGTATTTTCGGGCATTTTATTATTTTCTTCTATATTCTAAAGTTGGACTTTATTATTATGACTCTGTTAGTTAATTGAACGTGAAACATATTACTTATAATATATCTTTATATTACTTAAGCTTGTTATATTATCTTGATTATTAATTACGCTAACAAGCTAATGGAGTGCTACGCCACGATTATATCTTCGAATGCTTCGAATTGTAATCAGCGTTAATAATGCATTGTTTTGTTAATTGAAAATCGATGGAGCTTCGCTATATTTTCCGCTGTTATGCACGAAGCTAATTAAAAACAATTATTTTACATCACGAGTGTATAAGTTTTAGTAAGACAATCCTTTATTATTCATTTTAATAGTTTTGATATGATATTGAAATATTTTGAAATAGTATCTTATAAAATTACGGAAAAACGGTAACATTGCATTTGCTAAAACGGAATATATAATAATTGTCACGAAATATATTTTGCAATCAATAATATACGCTTTTTTACACAGAAAATGCGTTTCAACGTCGACTACCATCGCAGTCATAAATCCTAAATAATTCTTGAGTATACTAATACAAATCTAATAAAAATGTAAACCGATTCCATTGGTTTATCGAATTACTTTATCTCCTTAACGCGAACTAACTAATGGACATATAATTCTGTCATAAATAATCAGAAGTTCCTTTTGACATGCGTATTATCAAAAGTGTTACGAGCATTTTGGGCGTTAATTGACATTAATTCTTGTTCATATATTAATACGAATACCTACATTATCAAACGATCTAAATCAGCGAACACGATGTAAAAATAGTAGACTCTTAAAACGAGCGTTTAAACGGAGTCTTGTTTAAAGCCCCTTCGAAATTTGAAGAACAAGACTCGCGTCCCTTTAAAAAGCGTAACCAAACAAGACTGAGTCAGAACTGACGTCAACGTAGAAAAGAACACGTGCACGCCCACGGACTCTCGCTTCTCCCAAGAAAATAGCCAAGGAGCACTTTTTCCTTCGCGTTTACTTGAGATTTTCGTTTACTTCAACCGATGTTGATGTGAATTTTTATGTACCAGTTTTACGACTCGGCTACCGCGCTCGTACGTGCACCGAGGCAGAGCGCCGAGGCAAGAGCAAGAGCAAGAGCAAGAGCAAGAGCAAGAGCAAGAGCAAGAGCAAGAACAGTGGCACCTCGTAGTAGCTAGAAAACGTGCGTTATTAGCGTTTTGTCATTAGCTGACAAAGAACTACCAATAGACTTTGTACCCTTTGAAGTTATCCCTTTGGCACTGCTACGCTTCGCCTTCACAGTGTTTTTCCAGATTTCAGAGATTTTCAATTCCGTTAATGGATTTACTTTATCACTCTGGTTTACTAAAAGACCGAGTTGCTCAAATAAGCGTCTTTTTTTTTTTAAATGAACGCGTTTTGAATATGAGCTCGTTTTTTCGAGCTCTACTGCAACATATTATTGTTATTATTCAGACATTTTACAAGAATATTCTTGAATGCAGGCCTTTTACACGCCACTGGTCATTGATGAAACTTTGGTAATGAATTAATTACTTGTACTTCAGTTTACAGATTAAATACACACCAAGTCCCAATAAGTGATACACTTTATGATATTTTTATTATAATCTTTCACATCTCGTAAAAAAAATTTTATATTCTAATAGGACGAAGAAAGTAAAAGAAATGAAATGCCTATAGATAGTGAAAAAAGCGAACTTTCGATTATCCACAAGGAAGTGAACAAAGCAGCAATCCATCTGGATCCCAAACGTCGTTTTTCTCTTTTCCATTGGATTCTTCATCAGGCTTGCATAAAGTCTAAACTATCAGAGCTCTTCGGTACCAGCAGTCACACACACACACACACACACACACACACACACACACACACACACACACACACACACACACAGAGGTAGTCTATGGTCGAAGAGCTTCGATGCGTGCAGGGCTTTACTGTTTAATCGAGTCGACCTATAAAGTACAGGGGCACTCGCCGTTTGCACGTTTAAGCATTCGGCTTGCGACGCATTCATGTAGACATAGCGTCAGTGAGAATTGAGAGAGAGAGAGAGAGAGAGAGAGAGAGAGAGAGAGAGAGAGAGCTTCCGACGTTTAGACGTATGCGCATGTCGTAGGGGAGGAAAACAACGGCGAGTCGATCTGGAAATTAAACGTAAGTTCGCTGCCAATGCGTGCTTACGCGCTCGTAAGTAACGTTACGTGTAGAGACCGGGGCACGAGAAGACGGTCCGAGAGAGGAAAAACTTGTTGAATGCCTCTGGTTTGTGTGTGGGTGACTCGATGTGCGTACGTCCAAGCGGTCGCGCGCACCCATGCATGCCATGGTAACGTTTTACACGCGTTCTCTTTCCTTCCTTCCGCACCCTGACCTTCTTCCTCTCGCTCTTCCTCAAGGAAATGCCTCGTGTTTTATATCTGCTGCCTTTATTTTAGAAACCGACCACGGATGTCTTCCTAACTCGCTATTGCCTCGAAACACGGCGCTTCTATATTCGACACGTGAGGCCGCCCGTGTATTTTGCTCGCTTTAGGTGCGCGCACAATTTTTCAGTGTATGCACGCTGTTTCCTTGTCCGGTGAGTAGCTCGTCGTAGTTGTGCTCGTTTTCAGAATCACGTTAAACGCGCCACATTAAAAGTCAAATTACGCGAACGGATGTGCATACCGCGTTAACTTTCAAAGTGAAATTTTATTCTTCGCGCGCAATTAACGCCTCGCAAGATTTGTACACTGTAAACTCTTCGATTTAAGGCTACGCAATAGGATGCGAATTACGTGGTTTTCAAAATATTTGGTCCTTTCTTCGATGAGCGACTTATGCAATATTGTCTCTCAACGTGCGCAGTAAGAATGCAATCTATTTCTGTTTAGAGTGTTTTAATTAAATTGCTGTGGAAAAATAAATTACAACTCTACTTACGATGCCTACGGCTTAAGTTATTTGAAACAGATGTGGTTAGAGGAAAGAGTACTGTTACGTCGGTTCTAGTACCAGTCCAGGGATTAATTCGAATTTAATTCAAATAATAGTTGCAGAAGTTTTCAACCCATTTGTAACTTTAGATCTCGTGGGTACACGTGGTACTGAAACGCAATATATCGCAGTCAGTTTGTCAGTTTGTCAGTTTGCGCATGCCACTCCTCTGAGGCATATGCGCATGTACGTCTCTGGTTTAAACAACGTAATATTGATGCAAGATTGGCGCGTGGATTCTGCCGACACGTAAACGTGACTTTTGGCGTCGATAACCGAGCCAACCTACGTCTTCTCCGACAACTTTGTATGGAATGCCGTCGATCGTCTTGAACGACACTTAGTTCGCCAGTCTGTTATTACCAGTGTGTAACGGACGATGAAGAAACCGACGTTAAGATCGGCCTCGACCGATCTCGTTCGGACGTCGGTCTGGCCGTGGTAATCCCCTTCAAGTGCAACGAATCGGTGCAATTAGGCAACGATGGTGGCAACGATGGTGGCAACGATGCGGACGTACCGCAGAGTACACGACTGCGACTTCATTTCACTCGGCTTTAGACGCGGGTGCCTCGTTAAAACATCGACGCGACCATTCGAACACTAATCGCTTTGACCGACACTTCGAGCATCTGTTTTTTCGTCGTCATTTACGCAAATTTCGCCTTTAGTGCAGTATTATTCATTTTATTAATTAATAGAGTTTATCGCGTTTCTATCTTATTGTGTATGAGGAAATTTATAATCTATACTTAGCCATTAAACGCCACTCGAAATAAACGAGAAAATACGAGAATAGTAAATTGAAGAGCCGAAAACAAATGTCCGGTATCGTATTCGAGACTACGGGTGTTTTCCGTAGTCACGGATTGAAATTCCGAATACGAGAAAATATTTTACGTATAACTTTTGCTCGTTCTCACAGATTCTCGGATTATGCAGACCCATTAATCTAGATCTTATAACAAAAGTCAGAATAGAAGTAAAATTAAATTCACGGAATCCGATTTGAAATTTCAGCTTATAGATTTCAATTTATAGATTTCAAAATTTAAGTGGAAGAACTGTGCCAGATGCAGAATTATGTACTCGACTCATTCTATACAATGAGCATCGTTAAAATGAAATAATTGAAATAATATGTTCTAGTAATTCATACGCGTAGAATGAAGAATGAAACGTCATAGAGTTTGGATCGTTCTTTTTATGCTTTTGTTTACGAGGTGTCATATGTAATGCGAATTCCTTTAGATGTATGCAAGGCGAGCGTGGATAGAGGAAATATTGAAATGTTACGATTACAGCTTTATGTAATATGCGTTATGTTGTTATTATGTGATATTGTATTGGAGTTGTTTTGGATGGATGCGCACATGCGACTCGGATGGCAGGAAAGGAGTGATTTTCCACATTTTATGTTTTCAATCGATTTAAGTAGTTTAGCGTACATTGTTTCATATAACCTTGTCAGCGGAAAATTAATGCAGTTAATCGGTGAGACAATGCTCAATCTCTTTGAAGTATAAAGTAAAATGTAATTCGTAATTATAAATTAATTATTAGCTTTTTTCTTTCATCTAAAGCTTACTCGCTATTTTTAGTTCTCGTTGTCATTAATTCAACATAATTGTCGATTATGACACACGTGTTCTTACCTACAAATGCTTACCACCATCTTGCGCAATGTTGTACTATTGCGGATCTCGAAACAACTTTTTATATGCGTGCAAAGAAAGTTAAAGTAAACTGTTGTTTATTCAACTCCTTGAATCTAAAATATTAGTTGTTTTACTATTGAAGAATCAAATGTATAAGAATACCAAATCTCGTAACTTATATACACTTATTTAAATACTGATCGAGTCAATTCCATTTTGCGTCTCTTTAGTTTTGCATAATTATTTACTTGTCACATTACGCATCTATTGCATATATTTTTTTAACGCTTGTTTTAACGCTTTATAAGCCTGAAGAAAAAGAAATCGTAATTTTAACCAGATAAAACAAGAGTATGAAATCCGTTGTATTTGTAATAAATTGTTTGTGTAGTAATTTCTTTCCTGATAGTGGAGAGTACAGTTACCTCTACCAATATATTTATTGAGATTGAAATAACGATAGAACTTTCGTGAAAGCCCTATTGTGAAAGTAAAATGAAAATCCGTAGTGATGTAATACAGAAGATACCAATTTTTTAATGAAATACTACATGTGCAGATTGCACGATAATTATTTTAGAATATTAAAAAATCCATACTAGTATTTTTACAATTTAAATTAAAAATTTATCATTTTTATAAGATTTTAATACGTAACTGTGGCTTACATGTAAATAATATTACTTAACGCGGTATTCACGAACATATAAGTACTTTACGTTGCTATTAACTAGAGTTTAAAAAAGTAATATTTTCGGATTCGATAAATGGATATCGCTAAAGGAAAGGAAAAATAAATACATATTTATTTTAAATTATAATAAATTATATAATTTATAATTTGTCGTATAATATAATAGGAAAATTTAATACGCAGGACTTGTTACTAAATGTTAGTCACGAAAATAACAGATACACATTTCTGGATAATATAGATATCGACTGCAGGTGTTATTAGAATTTTATACTTTCGTATGAACAAAACAAGACTGTAGTTAATTTAGAATCAAATTTAACACGAAGGAGAAAATGCGATTTCTGAAGCTGAAAGATCGGTGCTAAATTTCAATGTCAAATTTTACGTCATTCTCAAATTCCGTAACAAATAGGCTTTGGCCATTTTTCCGAACAACAAGTTTCTTTTTTTAACTCCGAGAACTGAATACAATGCAAAATTTATAATATATTAAAGACACATACAGGCATTAAAAAGTCAATTTATTACAAATAGTATTAATAATATTTTTAGAATTAGAAAGTGAGCTCCAAAAAATCTTACAACCTTTCATTCGCTTAACTTTAATAGGTACTTATGCATTACCTAAGAAAATCAATGAAGTTTTAATACTAAAATTGATTATTACATAAATTACATCATTTCCGGCAACGTTTGTGTCCAAAGAGTTATACACGCTTTGGACTCTATTCTCATCAGTGAATTATTTTTTATTCCGCCATCGACATTTATAATGAATATAGGCCGATATAATTTTTTACATTTTTTCTATTACTTATTCATCCTTCCCGTCCTCCAGCCACTCGCTCTTGTGCACATCGTCGTTACTCCCGAGACCCTTTTGTTGTTAATCGGAGCGCGAGATTACGCTTCAATTCTTATCAGGAGTAAAGACAGACCAAGTGTATACTTGTTCATATGCACGTCGAGAGAAGGGGGATTTCAAGATAGAGAACCATATTTAGGACGATCTTTTATTGGTGATTTCTTATCGACGTTCCACTTTGTGCTCCTTTATAACTAAGGTTCACTGGCTCAAAATAGATTTATCTGCTACAATAGTCGATAAGAGGGTATACGTAAGTTTGTACAAGCATATATGACTAGTCCCGCATACATCTCTCTTTACACATTCAAATACATTTACACTATACGCATGCTTGTATTCTCAAGACTGATTGCACAGAATATTTGTTCTTTTATGCAAACTTACAGAAAAAGCAGTGGAGCTTCTGAAAAAAAAGTAGTTTTTTCATTGCAACGACAATGATGCGACAGCAATCCTTTATACAGAAATAGGCTAAACGCAATATGATTTGGATATTTTGCAGTAAACATCTCACTAATAATTATAACGAAAGCGCTCAATAACTATTCCTAAAGCTTCAAAAGTGCATAGTACAAAAATCTTTCATATACACTTTCAAATGCAGAATGATATCATAAAGAATCAATAAAGCTGAGAAATAATTAGAAATGAAATTTTTCGAAACTCAATACAATAACATCTGAATAATTAAAAATTTATAATCACTCTTTAACATTGTAATGTTAAATTACAGATCCTCTCCATTACAATCTCTAACATTCTCTTTACCACGTACTTTATCAGTTTGATCAAACATCCCTACTTTTTAATTTCAGATAAATAACAAGTATCTACATTTAACTCGCTTCCCTCTGTTATTAAAGTAAAGGATCAATCCAAAATGTCAGCTTGGGCGATCTCTTTAGCTGTACAATTTAATTAATTTATTATTACATTAGCCAATTTACCTTGACGCATTTTTAAAATAAATGAATATGATGCTAAAATTAACATTTTGTTAATTGTTAAAATCTATACAGAAAAGAATTTGTAATCATAATAATAGATTATTTGAACTATGCAATTAACACTTCTAAAATAAATCAATAGGTTATCGAAAGTTTTTTAAAATAAAAAATACTCTATTCTTATATTTGTTCACGTAAATTTAACTTCAGCGAACAAGCCATTAAAGTTCTGCGTAAAGCGGTAACATTGTTACTCAACTTTTCAAAACCATTCCCGTAGAATTGAAAGTGATGTCGTGTATTAACATTAACATTAGTTTTCCCCAAGGTTTTTTTCGTTACACAAAATCGTTACATGAGAGCTATTTTAAGTACAATATTATTTATGCTAGCTATCAAAATTTCATACAACCGCAATTAAATTATTAGATCGTTCGATTATAGGCTCTAAATTTCAAAGAGAACAAAGTTTTTGGTTTCATGCTTTATTGTAACAAAAAGTTAGCGTTTACCAATTTAAAAGTCTTCGTGCATACATAATCACATTGTTTGCTCGCGGCAAAGAAAAATGTTAAATATATTTCATTACAAAATGTTCAGCTGATCGAATGAAAATTTAAGTTTAAGCGTTACTTGATGCACTATATAATAAGCTCTACGCGTTTCTAGACATGACCCACCGCATTGATTTAAAATTAATAATTTTCTTGATTTAAAAACAAACATTATTAACGACAAATAATTAGAAAATTGTTAATTTATCAATGCACAAAAGTTGCTCTGCTAATTTATGGGCTATAGTTGCGCAAAACAAGGCATTAAGTGACCATTAGAGACGGCTTAGAACGAAGGACGAGCGATAAAACTTAATCTGAAATCGCCCGTTGCACATTCAATTCAGCCTCGAGTATTGAAAACACGCAAGATTTTCTCAACACATTTGACCTTTGAGGTTTATGTTTAATTTGTGTACGCGAGAGTTTCCAAAATTCACGCAAATCGATGATTTGGCTGTATCGCACTGTACGGTACTTTCTCAATGACGGTCGAGGCATTACCAAGTGATCTCGTTTGGCAGCGAGACACGCTATTTTAGAATTAATGTCGCAGATACGCGTCATTCGTTTGGAAAAATAAGAATCAAGGTTTTTATTGCTTTTTCGTGCAATCGAATGACTTTTTCAACTGACTAGCTAACGAGCGGATACTTTGTATTGGGGAGCATTTAACAGTGAGAATTTAAGAAATAATACCATTATATTTACAATACCGATAATTGCGAAAAAATGAAACCAAAGTACCCAAAGAATTACGTGAATATTTAAAGGGGGAAAAAGCTAGACGAACGTTCGAGCGCACCGAGCTTAAAATAAAGCTGAAAGTATAAAAACGTCGACAAGTTGATATTTAAAAGTTATTACTACGAATTGTTAAAGAACTGCCTAAAAAGTGTCTGAGTTATTAATGAACCGTTGATCGCTGCATACGCGCACTTTGGATCTTTGAACAGATTGTTATTGAAAAATAAGTATACGCTTCTTTTACATTTGGATTATAAAATACTTTAGAACTTCGTGGCATTTGCAGTATCAAAGCTTGAACCTCTAGCATTGACATGGAAGCTTTTAGGTTTTTCGCGTACACTTCGGGTACACTTCGGGTACACTTCGGGTACACTTCGGGTACATCGTCGAAGGCCGATCCACAAAAATACGTATCAAAAGTGTACCGCTCTAATCTAAGTGGGCGACACGAGTGCAATACGGACGCTCAATAACAGCACGCCAAGCTTATTGTTTTCCTGAAAGCATACAACACAAGCAGAAGCAGGGTAGTTTGAAATCATTAATAACGAGAACCACTTCGGAGGTAGACCAGTGCAAGCGGCTGTATTTTCAACCGTGTGTGATCCGCGTGTGCTCTATAAAAAAATCAATGAAGCTCGTTGGCAAAGAAAGGGACGCAAGAAGAAAAAAGGCTGCCGAAGTGGGAAGGGATTCTGGGGAGTACGAATAACGGGAAGAGAGCGAGAGCCAACGACTCTCCTCTTTTACGCGCAGCACCGGTAGAGACGAGGTATAAGTATTGGGTATCGCTCGACTCGGGCGTACCGAACGAGGCTTTACTGAATTTCCATCGACTCTCGTCTCCAGTCGAATGCCCGTCTATGAACTAGGGTGCAGAAAAAAATAAGCCGGGGAAGAGCGCAGAAAGTCTCCAGAATTTGTCGGTGTTAATGCGGCTTGACGGCATGATGGAAAGATTGCAAAGGGGAACTGATATTGAAGAGGGAAAATACGAAAGACGTTGGGATATTAAAATTTCTTTTTCAAGAGATAGACTAGATACTGCAAAATTATGTAGGAGAAATACTTTATGAGCCTTGTACGAAAGGTTTGCTGTGCTATATGAATACGTGTACGATACGAAGATTATGATTTAAAAGACTCATCACTTGTCTTCGCGCCACTTTAATGTCTTTCCTGCGTGATGCGATTTAAATAATGGACTAATGATATGTAATATTTGTAATAATATTTTCTCTATCGTGTCGCATCAAGCTGAATGTTTAATCGCACGGAAACAATGTTTCTAATGTTTCTAGTTAATCGTAATATTTTAAACATTATCAAGCTAAATATTTTAATAAATTCAAGAGATTATCGCATTCGATATTTTTATTTCTTCAACATCTCATTCGTTATAGTAATTACTACTGTTTAATCGTAATTAAAAATCGTAATTAAAAAAAACTTCGTTGAAAAGAAATGTTATAGTCAATAATTTTCTTCCGGGGATAAAAATTGAAAAATTTATTTTAATACCTGTGGCCCTGAAATTGTTTACACGCACTATTACGTATTAGTACGAACAAAAATGAAGTAAGTGAATTATTATTTTAATGTACTTTTCAAAATCAAAGTAATTTATGTAAACCTATAAAGAATCAAATACAGAACCCAGTATAAAAACATGAGCTTGTATGCGAAGAAAAGTTTTTTTACCGTAAGACTAGGAAATTGTTGATTCAAAAAATATTCACAACGAGATAATCATTCTTAGTCTGTTATGCTAAAGCTAATTTCATATTTTGTGTATGCTGTTATTGCAGTATTAAAATTAAATTTGAAAAAATGCCTATCTACGCATTTCTAGAACTAATTTTTTACAGTATAGTATAATCTGGACAGTCTTTTTTATTAGTATGTTTATGCATTTTACTTATACACAGTATCTAAATGTTTTAAGTTCTTAAACGCGCATATGTTATAAATTAATTGAAAACATTAGCCTTGCATTGTATTCGGATTCTTTACTTTGCCAATTAAATATTAAAATATTAAAGAAAAAAGGTTTTCGAGTTTCGAACAACGTCTGTAAAACATCTACAGTTTCCCGATTGTCATCACTTAATAAGCGTAAATGACTTGTCGAGGTAAAATATTGAATTAATTTTATTTATAATTGTAATTTTGACAATCTTGTCGGTAAATGCAATCTATAGCTTCGTAAGCGAAGTGTGATTTAAATCTATTTATCGATAAAAAGTTTATTTCGTGAAAAAGAAATGAAGTTAATTTAAAAAGTGAATAATTTATTGACCATTTCAAATACTTTTTAATTGCTAATGCTCATACAAATTTTTAACAATAAAAGTTTTACTACTGCCTATCTTTACTGCACTCTGCGCATGAAATGGCCAGAATAAGAATTCTTTCTTACGGATATCGTTTCGAAAATTTTCTTTAACTTAAATCTAAACTTACTTCGTTAAAGAGTTTACAATAACTGCGAGAAATTGGCCAACAAAGTAATAATATCTACCGTAATTATCTAAGTCAATTAACTTTTAGCAATGGTTAATTCTAAAAGAACGACTACCAGAGTAATTTTAATTACGGAATCTTCTTTTTTCTTTTAAGTTGCATTAATGAATTATGTGATAAACATTTCATTATTTGCCCTTTATCATATTCTATCATCATTAACTAACACGCAAGTAAGTTTTGTATAAGATACGGTTATATTTATTAACCAAAATCAGTGGAAAAGATTTTAAAAACCTTAAATCACTAATGATTACTTACGTACTTTTTCATTTGGTCAAATGTTTATATTAAGATTTGTTAGATGTTTCAGCAACTTGTGTAATTTCGTTACAATATGATTCTGGAATAAATAGCAGATTAATTTAAAGTAGAATTTCGTAATAATGTAATCAAGATTTACAAAAGTCCTTACAATTTCTTCTGTAGACTAATATGTGTATATTTTCCTTTATCTCAGAACTAAATGAATATCTTTCAGAATGAAATTATTAAAAAAAAAAAAAAAAAAAAAAAAACAATGTAAACAATAAATAACATACGATACATAATTTTTGTTAAGCAAAGAATATGGTAAATTTAAGATGATACGTTAAGTTAGATATTTAATCGATAGGATAGGATTCATTGAATTTGCATTAAAAAAAAGTCTACACGGATTTACATTAAAATGTAATTATTTTTGGTCATAAATAGAAGTGTGACGTGATTTCTTAAGTTTGGAAACTTGGAAAAACTCAATTTAATTTGTGAAATCTTCAACAAAATAGATATATTACGCGGTTTTAAAAAAATACAAAGTGCTAATCGATTCGATTTCACAACAATTCTCGTACGATTTATTTCATGAATATATTGATGAAATATACATGAAGAATATATTTCATGCACCTGCAATAAAATCTTAAGCATTGTAGTTAGACCTCAGTACTTTAATTACTGAAACATAAATATGATCCGATTACATACAACGTTCTCCAAATTTAATACGTTTTTTATATTGAAACTCGGTCATCGATACTTAAGATATACTTTATATGAAACAAGCTTCAAAGCATCGACGACCGGATCATGACAGATAGGAAAACACGAGATGCACTGTTACATCAAAGGTGGAGTATGAAAAAGAAGTCTGTCGAAGCTCGCGTGATCAGCAGTAAACCGTAGTACGCTTGCATCATATGAAATTGGTGTAAACCTCGTGTGGACCTCACGTCGTGTACCTGATCGATGTATACCTTTCGCAACAAGTCGCCACATACATCAGAGAATAATTCAGTCGATGATTGAAGTATTCTATTCCTTTTTAATTCACAAATAGATACTTGATTTATTTTAATGTTAAATTTTTTTGTAAAATATTCACGATTTAAAAGTTTTTTGAAGCCCAGTCAACAATGAATTGCACAATTTATTAACGTGAATATTTTGTTAGTATGAAATTACAATAATTCATTATAGTATCCGAATAGTTGGATAGTACGAACCGTACATCAATAAACTATTTCATTGAGAATAAAACAAAAATGTCTTTGTTATGTAGAGGTGAATATTCTTCCTAATAATTAAAAGCAAATATATATTTTATAAGAGGAAGCATTTTTTATAGGAAGCATTTATGTATTTAATTGAATTCTTAATGTTCTCCAATTATACATTTTTCAAGCTTTATAATGCAATAAATCTCAAATTTATATACGAGAATAATTATTTTTACATTTTGTAGAAGACTAAGTACTTTTAACTAATACTGTTTATCGATCTGCAGTCATGTGTTGAAAAGGTCTATATTGCATGCCTTTTTTAATATTTAAAATACTTCTCTTATGAATATTTATCGAAAGAAAACAAAATATTCAAGGACACAAATGACATTTAATCTTGAGTAGCTTCTCTGCATAGCTTCTCTACATTTTCCAGAACTCTTTTCGTCTTTTTTTTTTATTCTAAAATTTTGAATATTATAAAAATCATAATGACAAAACACACACACGCACACAAATCATAGAAGCAACAAAAATTAAATATAACGATTTATTGTCTTTTATAAAATATATGACTTTCTTCTTCGATCACTCGTTTTCAAACGATCCTTAATGCACCTATGACTCAATAAAGTTGCAGGAAAATTCTTGTATCCATAATTCAATGAATCCATACCTTTCTCTGGTTCGGCATATATTTTCTTTTATATTAATTCAGAAAATTATCAATATCAAATGAAATACAAGCAACGAAAAATTACTTTTCGAAGATCGATGAATTGAATTATTTTAAATAAAGAGGACTTGATGTAATGGATGAATTATTAAAAGTACAATTTTATAATATAAATCCATAAAAAAAAAAAACCAATTCACTATGTGATAAAGATCGTATGTCTTGCTTGTGAGCTATTTATTATACGTGGACCACGTTGAAACTGTGGCAACCATAAACATCACCACGTGAGATATTTTTATTCGATTCTAATCAGTTTAACTACATTAAAAAAAGACTATATTATTTCTAAATAAAAAAAGTGTATTTTATCTTGTTAAAGTTTTAGTTGTATAAGAAAAATTAATAGAAATAATATCAAAATTTGCACTGTAATAATATTTGCAGTATTATTTTTATTCACAATAAGGTACACGATCATAACTGCTGTATGTTGTTTCACGTGACTCAATTTAATTAACTAGAATGGAGTTGTTTACTATACATAATACATATACTACTGTGTAATTTTTTATGTTAGTCGTTATCCAAAGACTGAAAGCTCGTTAAAATAAATTAATTTTATGGCTATATATTTTTTATTAATAAAATAGCGTGTCCATGTGCGTCAAAGTAAAATGTTCCACTACGTAAGAACAATGGAAAAAATGAAGTTGGAAAAGAAATAAATGACACGCGATAAAAAAAGCCTATGAAAATATGAACAAGACAGTATATAAAGAAAGAGATGATAATAAAGGTATGCTTGGTGGAAAAAGAAAGAGATAAACAATGCTTAAATAGTTCTCTGAACAGTAACATAACTCGAGGCACATTAATTTCAGTGTATTTAATCCTCTTACGCTGTACGTCTTAGCTAGTGATGCTAATTCTAAATTATTTCTATTAGTTTGGTTTAAATTGAGAAACCAATATTAAAAACCAAGTTTTTTTTTTTTCATTTATCTCGGCAATCATACAATAATTTTATTTAATTACGTTAAGATCGTGATAAACCACGAACTTTCGTTTTATTTTATTCTACGCCTTAGTGATGATACCTTACCATTATTTGCTTAACCCTTTTGAGAAAACATGTTACGTAAAAAAGAATAACAAAATGACTACGATCACGCCTTAAATTCTATATAATGCAAATTTACACTTTCAAATAAATATTGTACATCAAATATTACAGTAAAAGGTATACCATGGATTATCAAAAAACTTTTAATGTTCTTATCGATGTAAAAATCCTTCTCTGATCAAAACAAATACCATCACTTTCATAGCGTAAAGTGAAAAATGTATATTTTAGAAGAGAGGTGTATTCATACGTTGGAGAGATTATTTCACTAGTAATATTAGAGTATGCATAACTCACGGAACAAAGTTTAGAATAAATATGCCTAAGAAATGAAAACAATGTTAGATTATTTTTATTCGCGTTTTCTTGAATTATTATGTCTCTATTTATAAATCATATTAAAGTATACTACGGTTGATATTATTTTAAGCTTTATTATCACTCCTATCATTATTATTACGGTGCGTTACATTTCTAATTATATCGAGTTTATTCGTGCTTCTAATACAATTGAAGCCATGTATTAAATGTTTTCTTTGGAAAAAAAAAAAAAAAAAAAAGAAAAAAACTATTGGCGACTAATAGCAGTGGTTAACTCGACACATGCATCTTCCGTATACGGTTTCAAGGTCTGCGAAGAATGATAATTTGTATTTTTATAAATGTAACATACTATAATGTCAGAGTTGGTAATGTGAGGTTGCGTTTTCCTACGAATCGAACGGAAGAAACAAACTGATTAGCGTTTTACAATTGATGCGCTTTTACGATTTACAGCGAATCAGAAAATTCAGGAGAACTCGGTGGAAGGATGCGATACACGCAGCAGCGTTTCTCAATGGAGCAAAGTGCCGTTTTCGAATCGCTTTTATCGATTCTTCCATTTATAAATACCGCTCGAGTTGGCTCGCGCGCTTTTTTCCTCTGTATAAAAAAAAAAAAAAAGAAGGAAAAAAAACGCACACCACACCCGCACAGGCAAAAGCAAAACAGAGACGAGCGACCGACCAAGGATCGCGTGCTGCCGGTCCTCCCAGGTAAGAGAGGGAGAGACACGACGGAGGTGTCGACGAGGATCGGAGCAAGAGGTGCACGCGTAACGGTACAACTCGGCTCGCCACTGGCCACGGTATCCTTTTTTCTCCTTTCTTGTTATTACATTGATCTCGGGCGCGAGATCTCTCCCCGTTTTCCCCTCCACGACCGACGACTGCCCGTCTTTCCCAGTGGCCGTCGGACTCGCTTTTCCGGGGCATAAGCGCGCGCCCGTGGCTTCTCGGGCTTTGTCTGGCTTTGCATATTTCTCGAGTGGCTTGTTCCTGGTTGGTCGCGTGCAGCCGCTGCCGCTATACTCCTCGTAAGACTAGGGAGCGTTACAACTTAACTTTCCGACGGGGAGCGACTTTTATACCGCGACTTTCGGCTCCAAATGCTGTATTGTGCGTGGTATACATATTGTACGCACGAGCACGCGTGGCTCGACAAGCTGCGTACGCGAGCGTTCAAATGGATTTTTTATCGCACGCCTTGGATTATTATAATCGGATGGCAAAATTGGAAGACTAAAGGATGATAAAATGCCTCGTTACAGATTTCAGAAAGACACATTTCGGAAATCGTCGCATTTACCTTTGCGCTTACTGAGCGCCCTATTTATCAATAAGGTATACGACGACTTTTATTGTGCTATTGAAATATTATTTAATACAAATTATTTATTTAGACTCGTTATACGGTTATATATTATTGCTCTTGTAAACAAATTCAGTTTGCAGCAGGTCGAGTACAACATTTACTGCGTGCCTTCTTTGATCAATCCCACTTTGCTCTCGAATAAATACACTTAAGCAACATTTCCAATTAAAATGTCAATTTTGATAACACGTCAATTATCGTCAATTATCATACGTCGTAGAAAAATGTATCACACCTCGTACGCAACTTAACCAGCAATAATAACGAAGATAATTATGTAAAATAAATATTCATATAATATTACTCTTTAATGAAATTTCAATAATTGCACTAATTCTTTAATGGAGAAAAGATCACATTCATGCTTCATACTGTAATGATAAAATAAGCCATCGGTTAAAGGATGTCTGTCATTGAGATAATAAATTGATAGATTAAAGCTAACGAGATTTTCATGATTTTCACATACGTGCATAATTAAATTAATTCGCAAAATGGTTTACACTTACTGGTTTACACTACACTACGAAATATTCTTTTCGACAATTGAATAAGATTTGAAAAGTAAATAAAAATTTTTGTGCCAAAAGAAAATAATACAAAATAATCATTACTGTTCGGACTACGTCAAATTAATTCAATGAAATAAAATTCGGTGATTTCAAAGTATTGAAAGATTTGCCACGAAAATTTAAAGGATTTCCATTTTCTCTTTGAATCAAAAATCGGAACAGGGAATCAAAGAAATTTATTTGACGAGAATAAAATAAACTGCCTAGACGGATCTCCAAGGTTTTGCACTGTCTTTATCGAATGACTCCACTTATTACATCGAAGGTGTTAAAAAATATTCAACTTTGTTTAGTCTTAAATTTCGTCTCTTTTATGATGTTATTAAATTTGTTTTATGTCTTTACGAAACTTTAAATTAAATTACAAATTAAAATCGAAAGAGTCTTTCGCCTTCGTTTATACGATTTGCTTGTTCGTAATCTTAAAACAAATATTATCATTATCCAGTACAAGTTGCCAAATAAACTCAAAAATTTATTACTCGAAATATTGAATTAAATTTCCTTTGGTAATGTAGGTAAATGAAAAACAAAAATGATTGTTTTTGCTTATAGCGAAGCTCTTTAAAGCCAAGTTTTCGAGTACCTAATTGTTCCCACTAAGATAAAAATAATAAACTTAAAGAATCCCCCACCCCCTTAAGCAAATGCGCGGAACCACGAATTCTATTGATGCGGCTTACAACCGTTTTCATGAACGGCGTTAACCGATACGTATAAAAAATGTTTAACCCAGTTTAAACAAAAGTTTCGATCTTTTCTTCTCCTCCAGTTGGTGTACAAATATTAACGTCGAACGCACTGGTACGACGATACGCCGACTGCATTTGATTTTAATCTTACTTACGTGCTCGTAAAGAGCAACGAGAGCGCGAAAACATTCGAAATAATAGGTCTCTCGGTACAAATTTCCGAAATGCGAAACATCCTTCGCTCCCACTGCAAGTTTTCGAAATGATTTGCGCATCCCTAGTGTCTCAGAAATAGCGAGCCCAACTTAAGTGGTTCTAAAAATGAAAAGAAAAATAATAATAAAGTAAAGATTTACGAGAGACTCGCTGCTCGTCACGATAGTAAAACAACCTCGAAGTATGTAGTACCGGCCAATTTCAATACGCAACGTGATACAGGAGGCGCGTTAAGCATCGCGGTCAATTAATTAAGATAAGCCAACACGACTACGAGTGGGACGTCTTTGAAGCGCCTGCAACCCTGTACCAACGCATATAACGTGCAGTAAGCTTATCAGAGATACGGCTCAGGTTATCCAAGCGTAAAAAGTTTTTTATAAATAAATATCCGGGTGCATTTGTGTGCGCGCGCGCGTATATGTACATGCATGCGCGTACAACATCCATGAGCTGTATCCGCGCGTAGGGAGAGCCTCTCTGTGTAGGTAGGAAAAAATTTTGCAGACACAAAGGCTGCACAGGTAACATCCTTTTTCCCTCTCTTTCTTTCTCGGTTTTCTCGCGTTTCCTACGATGCCTCATCGTTTTTCATTGCAGGGACGCGAACGCTCACAGGCTGACAGTAATACAGATTTCTCTTTTGGTTATTCTAACAATTTCTTTATTTTCATTTTTTTTTTTTTTTTTTTTTTTTTTTTTTTTTTTTTTTTGAATTTTTTGAGTTTTTTGATAACTTACCATTGCGGGAGACGTCGAGCTCGACGAGATTCTCAAAGTTTTGAATGTCGGGAGGCAGCCGGTGGATTTCATTGTCGCTTAATCCAAGCTTTCGCAGCCTTTGGAGTCGAAAAAAATTCTGAAAAGAAACAAATAAATGAAGAGTTAGCGTGAAATGTATATCGATCGAACGAGCAACGACGCCAGATCATATAAAACACATTTGCTATTTTAAGATTGTAAATCGAAAGAAGTAAATTGAAAATGATGTTTATTGTACTCGCGCGCTACGAAACACGAGTATAAATGACGAAAATTTTTTGTCTGCCAAAACACTCTCTATAAAATTAAGAGACAGATAAAAATTCAATTCTATGCGACTGGGCATATACATGGTTTCTAGCTGACAGCGGATAAGCGCCTGTCAAAATAAGAGACAAAGCCTTTTAACATTTTTAATGGTATGACGATAATTTAAAGCAGTCCGAGTACTGCAGTTTATGTTAGAAGGTATAAATATAATTTCTATTCGATAAATCACGTCCTAAATTCATGTAATTTTAACTTATTATAGCACGAAACAGTAGTAAGATATGAAATTAAAATTAGGACATTGGAGAATTAGCTCTGAACATAAATACTATAAGGAACGAGATAAGTAGGAAAAGAACACAATGTTAAGTATAGCATTAACTCTTTTCTAAAATGTAATCATTTCAACTTGTACCGAAGAGTACTCAACGAAATTATGAGTCAATAAATGTCCGAAGAATCGTAAGAACAAGGGTAACACATAGTCCAAAAATTCTAACCGACTGTGCTGTTGCTCAAGAGGCGGAAACCCGTTAAAAGTAGAGAGCACTTTCTTTAAGTACCTGAGAAAGAAAAGGCATTGGCCTACAACCTTAAAGAAACCAAGAGAAGTGTTTAACAGCCCTTGGTTCGAGTTATTATTTTTATCACTGTGGGAATTTCATCGCAATTTCATTTACTGAGAAAAATTCATATATTTTTCAGTGATTCCATCACTTAACAAAATAATTACGTAGCTATTTTGTTACAACAAAGCAGCTGTTACAAGAAATTTCCAATTGCTCAGAGTTAATCGCGTATAAATGATTAGGATAAATTTCACAGTTAAAGAGGGCTATATTTTACTCATTAATATCGAGGTAAACCTTTGCTTCGTTATCCATTAATTAACGCTTATCAATCAAAGTACGTGTATTTGCCCAATTTCACATCTCTCTATCTTCGCATTTATGGATAACTTCTTTTTTTATCTCTATTAAGACGCACGAAAAACTTAAATTCGTCGATTTCTTACACGTGGACTAACCCTAGAAGACTTGACAAATAATAAAAAAAATACACGCACACAAAAAGACAAGCATCATCTGCACAGAGTTTAATGAACTCTTTAACGTCGTCATCCTCGTTGTGCATCACTTAGTAACATCCAACGAAGCCGAAAAAATGTATACAGAAAAAGAGAAGGGAAGGAATATATAGAAGGGAGTGAGAGAGGAGGGACGATTCAAGTCATTTTTGGAGTTGGAAATAATTTTGATAACTGGTAACTTTTCTTTCTCGAAGAGAAGTGGAGTCGCTGTCGAGATTTTCTCTCTCTCTCTCTCTCTCTCTCTCTCTCGCTTATTCGTCCTCGTGATATTCTCCTCGTATTCCTTTTTTTATAGTCGCCGTCTAGTGCCCAATAAAAAAAAAGAAAAGAAAAGAAGAAAAAGGGAATGAAAATAAAACCACGGTAAATGAACGCGATACTTTTAACAAGAAAAAGGTTCAAGAATCGTCCGCTTGAAACGCCCAAAAGAGTACAAAATGAGCAAAAAACCCGTTGAATCGATAATTTTTACTTTTATTTTAAATTGTTGCCTACGGTTATATCTGGATGCATATCATTTTAGCTTATGTTCTTCGATTTAAATGAGACGTTCAATTTACGATGGGGTAAGCGATGCATGAGATTCGTGTACTTATAAGTAATAACTAATTTTGAAAACTGAAAGAAAAAACTTAATTATATTAAATACTTAAATTTCCGCTTCAATAAAGTAATAACTAGTGCACTTATAAGATCGTACGGTTGGTAGTTGTATTTCTTATTGTAATTAATTTTAAATCTCGCTAAGTATATCTTATTCTTTTAGTAATTTAAATAATTACAAACAGAAACAGAAAATCAATGGCATCCTTCGAAATTTAAAGCTTACACGATTTTAGTTCCGTAATTTATAAAAAGCAACGTTCAAAAGCAGGTTATACAAATAATTACACGTTTTAAAGACTCACTGTTCATTAGTTTTAAATGTTGCATTCATAATTGGCGGTTTCATTACATTCAATTACAATTAACTTGTGCATAAATTTGTAGAATTTAAATAACAAATAATAGATCGAATAAAATTCTTTGGCAAACAATAACATAGGCAGTGTGAAAGTATCAGAAACACGTTAACAAGCTTAAACAAAAAGTAGCGCTATATGCCGTAGGTATTTTATAAAACTATTAATAATTTTCTCTTTAAGGTTTCGTGCTCTTGAATACACCATCTTGAACGTGGAGGTATTAAGAAGGACAAAGTAAGAATTTGACAATCGAATTTTGAAATAATGCATTTGTTCAACTAAACCCTTTAATTCCAGAAATCGAAAGCGCAATGCTAACGATCGAACTTGTCGAGTAAAACTCGGGGGTCATAGTTGATCCACAAAGCATAACAACGATTCGTTCTATAGCGTATTGTTAAAGAACACTGGGAAAAACGCCGATTAATACACCATAATCAATAAATAAATCCACCCGAGCGCATAAACTGCAAAGTACATTTCCCTCTCTCGCCGAATTGAAAGAGTATGGCAAAGCCAGTACGTCAAGGAGAGGCATAATACGCTGGAAAGTGTGTGCGCGCGGGGAAGAGAAAGGAGGGAGAGCAAAAACTGCACACGGCTTACCTTGGGCAGGTCGCGAATGTGATTGGCGTCGAGCAACAGTTCCTCGAGGCTCCTCGAGTACCTGAGGATGTCGTCGGGGACGGAGGGCAGCGAACAGTGACGCTTGTCCACGCATTCCACCTGCCTGTTACAGCCTTTAAAAATCGGGATACAGCGGAACATTATTGCACACCTTCCTCGCGCACTCTCTCACGCACACACGCACACGCGGCAGCACACACGTTTTTCTTGCCGTCGGTTTCTCCTCTTCCTTTCTCCCTCGATAAGCCTTCCCTCCTTCGTCCTACAGAGCCGCGGGTCTACTGCTACAACTACTACTATTACTGCTACTATCCTCGTCCTCCTCCTCTTCTTGCTCTTCTTCTTCCGCCCTCCGCCGCGCACCTACACAAGCACACATATACGGTCTCTGAGGCGCGCGGGCGCTCGCGCCGATAGTCTTCAGGCCGGACGATCGGCCGGACGCATATTATACACGGATGAGGGATCGGGAGCGAGGATGGTATTGTTTCCCGTTGAGGTGCTGCGCTCCTTCGCTCCTTTGCTCCTTGCGCCGTTCGGACGCGCTCGGGGCGTCTACTTCGTGGCCTTGGTCAACGCAACTGACTGGAGAATTAAATACGCTACATCGGTGCGTGCGTACGCATGCTACTTCTCGCGAACGACGGCAGGAGGGAAAAGGGAGGGAGCGACTTTCTTTCGGACTCCAGTACGGGGGCTCCGCTACTCCTTTTTGTTTTTTGAGGGTTAGGTCTATCGACGGATAAATACGGCAATATACACTCACCGCGGCCGTATCGTGGCTTATCTACGCGAGCGGCGCGCTCTCCTACACACTTTTCAGGCACATCGACGCACACCGACTAGGGCGAACACAATCGCTACCGTCGTCCACAAGAGTCCACGGCACGCGCGTTTCATGTGTATTCATGAGTGCGCAGGCGGTATACGCGGGGACGTCCAGTGGCGGAGGGCACACAGGTGTACGAGGAGGAAGGAGCCGCGAAAAGACCAAGACAACGGTATGCGACTTGTCCAGCGCTACTCTACACCGCCGCTGCTGTTGCTGCTCCCACTTGCTACGGAACAGCGCAAACAGCGTTTGCCCAGACTCTCGGTAAGTCTCCGCTCCCCGCTTCGAGCACACCAGTGTGCTTGTGTATACCGTGTTAGCGTCTTGGCACTCTCGGCACACCCGACGTGCTCGTGTGGCTCGTGTCAGTGCGATGCGGCAGGCGCAGGCTGCACGCCGATGGTTGGCGGCGGCGCGATTCTCCCTCTTGCTCCAACTCTAGACGCCACCGCTTTGACCCTCCGTGTTCTTCCACCGCGAGTCGAATGCTTCCGTTCTTTTCTAGCTCGCCGTGGAGTGCGCGTTGCGCGAGCAAGAGGCCGACATTTTTGACGTCGACCGCGGCGATGATCGGCGGAGCGACGGAGACGAACTAGGGTGTGCCAGCGCGCATGCGCCGCCGATCAATCTCTCCCCTCCCCCCCCCCCGCCACCTCCACCACCACCACCACCATCGAGCAATCTACTCCGAAGAGAGAGTCGACTCGCTCCTGCATTCCGACAAACTTACTCGGTTTTTCTCCTAGATTGCGCTGTCGTCCAGGCTACAGATGAGCCGCGAGTTGTGGATAATGTGAGCGCTGAACGGTAAATTGGCTCTGACATTTGCATTTTCCTTTTTATATTGAATACGCTTCGATGTCTGATTATTAAGCAAACGTAACTATTCTCTTTCGCTTGTTTGCCTTTGACAAAAGTCTTATAGAATTGTCTTAATGTCGATGATTTTGAAAGCACTCAGTGTAGGCCCGGTCGATAAAAATTTTATCACGACCTCAACCACAACCCGAACGAACTAGAATACAAAAACCTGGAAGAAAATTTTAGGTTCTTTGATTTACAAAGTATTTCTCGAAACAATTATCCATTGTTCATTGCACATCGAAATATTATCATATTCTTAAGTAATTGATACCGTAATGTAAATAATTTTCTCGAAGCTACTCATGTTATAAAGCTTGTTGATCCTCCCTGCTTTAATATCCCCTTGTCTTTCATTTTCTCTTAATGTTTTACGCTCTTTTCTACATAAGCACTCGAATACGTCGCAATTATTCGCAGAAACTTTTTAACGCACATTTGCAATAAATTGTTTTAACTTATAGAATATCCTTGAAAAAGATAAAAAAAAACGTTTCGCAAAACATTGTAAAAAATATATGCATATAACTTAAATTTTGTATAGTAGTAGATACATGTTTATTAATAAATTGATATAAATATTTTACTATAAATAATCGAGTTTTATCGTTAAACCTTTTAATTAGCACACAAGTAAATCAGAAAAACTTCAAAATTATCAAATTAATAAGTTTAATTATTTTAATATATATATATATATATATATATATATATATTAGAAAAAGAATTTATTTCATTCTTTTTGAAAATCGATTTTATATCGTTAATGATTTCATTTTCACTGTATTAAATTCCTTATTTGTTACAAATACAAATTTATTTATATATAATCATTTTTATGCAAGAAAAGCAAATATAAAATTATATTAATAAATGTCATTATATCTATTTATTATACAATTTGTTGTACTCCAAGGTATTTGAATTATATTTTTATATTGCGCGCCTCGCACAATTTTATTTATCTAGCTTTACCTCTGATTCTTAAAAATGTTACATGTTTTCAGTCCTTATCTTTGTACGCAGTACATTTATATGATTTTGCAATGTGTTAGGTTATAATTACGTCAAAGTACACTTATTCAATTTGCTTCAGTCATGTAACGTATAATACCAACGTTCTACGGTTAATCCTAAATTATCACATATATTAAATTATATATTTCCTTATATGTTTTTTGTTAATATTTTCTTGTAATCTGCCATACATTGAATTAAGTAATAAGTAAACATTACTTGTTGTCATTGACATTCTACTGACATTCATGAAACTTGTACATTTTTTACGAGCTCAATGGAATAAATAAATAAAAAGTAATTTTAGATCAAAGAACATATTGCAGATAATTTTTTAAGTGAGTCAAATACCGCCAAACATGAATATCGCTTTAGTATCTGAATATTTGGGTACTTATGAAGGTCGTGATAAGTTCCTGAGAACACTTTCTTATGCAGCCAAATTATTATCAGTACTTCCAAGATCTGATGAAACAGCTAATAAATTTAAAATATTTGGAAGCAAAATGAGTGGAGCCAGAATAGTTTTAAGACTTCTAGATGACATTCCAAATATTAATCATGCTAAAAGCTATGGTTGGGGTAATAAGGTTTGTTTATATGAAAATTTAATTTTCTCAGTATACACTTTTTTTACTTGAAAGTAGAATGTTTTCTTTAGGAGCCCGATTGGTTTATTAGAACCATTGAAATAATTAAAATAGCAGTTGATCTTTTCTATGGTCCTGTAGAGCACATTTGTTGGGCTGGAGAAAATAAACTTATCCATATAAATGTGCTTAAATGGGGTAGGACTTCAGTTTGGTTCTGGATAATTTCATTATACCTCTCACTGATTAAGTATGTATTGATTATTTTTTATATTTCACAAAAATTAAAACATATTACAGAAAACTTAATTGAGTAGATTCTTGAATATTTATATTTTATTAAATATTAACTTGATTGGTTTACTTTAAGAAATTATGCACTTATTAGCTCTTTTTAATTACAGAATTTATACAAAAAAAATCATAAAATTAAAAATCAGGCTCTTAAAATAGTCATGAACTATTTTATTTTATTTTCTTTCAATATCAATGTATATGATGTTAAAGTTTTGTATTAACTTTTCAGAAGTTTACGAAAATACAGACTTCTTAAAAAACAAGAAATTTTTTTTAGTAAAGCCGAGCTTGATCCAAGGTAATTATTATTTTGTAAATTTTAATTTTGTAAAATAAAAACAAACACTATATTATTGAATTATTTAGATTTAATAGAATCAAACTCAAGAGTCAATTAAATAATGAATTGCTTATCTGTTTGCGATTAATATTGGATTTAAGTTATGCGGTAAGTTACTTACCAACCGGTACTTTATGGGGAGGAAGATTTTCAACTTGGCAAGTTGGTGCACTTGGTACAATTTCATCATTTATTGGTTTATATCAGGCGCTTTCAAAGAAAATTGCACAGAAAAAAGTTGGTTTACATTGAATAATTAAATAGAAAGCATATGTGAATTCTGGTTACGGGACGGTGTTTATAGTTAAAATTGTTTATTGTTAAAGGTATATTTCTAATTTTAATATATATATATATATATATATATATATATATATATATATTAAAAGTATTTAATAAAATTAGTAGGAAAAGCAAATACATTGTTAAAGAGAAGATTTATTTATCTGTTATTTATTGATCTTGTACTACAAATTTAACATTAACAAAGATAAAGCTAAGAGCATAGCAACTTGTAATGTATTTATGAATAATATATTTAATTATTGAATCTACTTAAAAACTTTTTTTTATAAGGAATTATAAAATTAAAGGAACCAGAGAGGCACTTCCATGTAACTTAAAAATAATGTCTCACCGAGACTATATGATGGTAAAAAGCGCATCGCCGCTGAATGTTTTACAGTCTTATTTATTATCAGATCAAATCACTTCTTCGAGTATGCGTGTATGTATACATTTAGTAAATCGCTTGACTTTTTAGACTTAAAAATAATTTCTTATGCATTTCGCCGCAATAAAATTCTATGGTGATCACGTTAAAAGGCACGACTGATTAAAACTGAGTAAATAAGAATGAGGATAAAAGATAATCATTAAAATTTTCTCACAAGGATTTCATGACTGCAAATGCCCTGCATCACCCTGCAATAACTTTAAGGCTAAGATACTACTTTTTAATATTTAATCTTAATTTTATAAGTTCTTTTTTCAAAAGCTTAAAAAGCTTCGTTTCAAACTTGTCAATAGCAACATTTCATTCTATCAACAAAGATTTATTTTGCCGTGCCGTTAAAATGTTGAAATATGAAATATAATTTATTCAGTAATTTAATATGGTTTAAGTAGATAAAATTTGTCTGATTTGGAGTATTAAGTAATTTTGCTTAAAGATACTACAATATTGTTAGCATAGCGTAGAGGAAAAAAAGGAAGAGAGAAAGGTTTTTTAAAAAAAAAGAAAAAAGAAAGTTTTATGCAAAAATCTAAATTGTTTAATTCAATTTAACAGAATCATATATAAAAAAAACAAAACATTAGAGACAGCGCGGTAGAAAATCAGCATTTTAAACAAATAGACGCAACACGCAAATTGCGAGAATAATAAATCATAACAAAAAATTAAAAAAAAATAAAAAAAAAGATCGAAGTTCTACAATCAAAATCGTAGCCCGTATATAACTTCTGTTTCGTCATTGTTTAAACAGCCAAGTGAATAAGAGGACCTTTTTGGTGGCAAAAACCTTTTTCCACTGCTATTACAATAAACGCACAAAATTTCTCTACAAGTGAACACTTTACTTTATCACTAGTAGATAACATTATTATAATAATTATAAATCAAATTATATCAATAACTGACTGGGTCCACTCGTCAATAGGGGCTCTCCGAATCGCGCCTAAGACGACCGAAATTATAACAATAATTATTTTTTCTTAAATATAATAATTAAAACAATATTAACCCCAAGCCAGTCTTCTTGATAATAATATAGCGACAAATAAAAAATATTCTCTGCTCTTAATAGGAACTTAAAGTGATTACGCTCTATATCCATTGAAAGCAAACGCATAATAACTGACAATATTTTCATAATTCGCAAAAAGATCTATCCTCTCTCTTGTACAGTTAACTGCGAGTATAAAATTCTCGTTGCGTACCGTCGCTCTCAGTTTTTTTTTTTCTTTTTTACCAATAAACGCCTAGTTCGTGTTCCTCCGTCGACTGTGGTCAAAGAAAAGAATTGGTCGATTGGGGGAACGTTGACCAAACGATGTCAGCAGAACTACTTGGGAAATTATAGTATATTTGCAGAGCGACTTGCTCCAACACTCGGAGTCAGACCGATTACCTGATTGGTTTTCAGTCCGCGCGACATAGGCTTGTGCCAACTTATAGAATCATTGTTGTGCACCCACTGCCAACAGGTGTGACAATAGTACTTGAAACAACTCTGAAACATGCAAATCACAAGATAATTTATTATATTGAAATTCCTTTTACATACAGTATAATGCATAGCCTTTGTTAAGAATACTGTCTGTCTCAATTTTTTATAGAACATACGATAATTTTTACGAAGTTTGTAAAATTCTTAATTTTGTCAAAAAAGTTGAAGCTTGTAAATGCAACATTTTTATAGTTTATAATAATATTGAATGGATAAAATTGAAGTCTTATCAACAATAAAGATATCAGTCAGAATATTAGCTACATTATACTACGCATTAAATATAAGTAAATGATAATAGATTTTACTTTTTATAAAAACATCTCAATATTATGTTTTCAGTTTTAGAATAAAACTTATAGATCTAATTAGTTATTACAAAATAACTGTACAAATTTTAATGATTGCATATTACCGATTCCCGACAAAAATAGGGTCCTTGTTGAACGTAACAACTTGAGCAAGGCGCGTCCTCAATGTATGGGTCGACTTGTACTTTCTTCGTGAACCTAGTAGTCTTTATTTCAATAAAAGCTGCATTAACAGCCTTGTGGAAAGAGTATTTGTTACTAAAAGTAACTCGTGCCGATCCAATTGGATACTTATGTTTGTCAGTATCAATTCCTGAGATAATATTTAAGTTACTGGGTGAAAATAGTAATTTTTGTTTAAAAATAAACGTAAAAAATACCTGCATAAATCACATTATCAAATAGATCATTCATAACTTGTGCCAACCCTGGAGCGGTCATCATTCCATGTAATGCTCCAACAAAAACTGTTTTTTCAGGATCCAACTTTTGAGATGAGGATTTCACATAGTTACTATCGTTCAAAGCCCAAGGAATTACCTGCACCTAAAATTTTCTCAAATAAAATTAGATAAATGTTGAGTTAACTTTATATTAGTTATTAATTAATTTTCGTTCTTACCTGTTTGCCTTTCATTCTCTTTGATGAAATTTTATAATAATAGCTCCCTCCGTTAGAGAAGTCATGAGTACAACAAGTAAGAAGTGATTTCACCTAAGTAAAAAATCATTCTTTAATAATTAAATTTACAACTGTGATAAATAACAAACGTGGAAAATTCCAATGGTGACCGCATAGAAAATGTTAGTTATGTTGAAAATAAATTGCACCTGTTTTTCCGACTCGAATATGATGTACACATATCCTTTCGGCTGACTAGTAGTTTGATCTTTTCCAGGCCATTCTATTCGAATTTGACCAAATTGTTTGAATGTGGATATCAAAATAGACTCTGTAATATCCCAAGGGACGCCACCTAAAAACACTTTTGATGAGTATCCAACTGGCTTTTGAGTTCTTTGTGGTAAGGTGCCGCTCCAAGTGTAGTTGGCATCTGATGCAGCTGAAAAGCAACATAATTGATAATAAATTTAGATGTCAATTTTCGTTTTTCAATTTAGAAAGTACCTGCGGCATTGCGATGATATCTGGCAGCTTTATCTAATGATAAGTGAGATGGAGGTGTAGAATTAGGTAACGAAATAATAGATATATTTCTATTATTTCCCAAGCAGCAACTCTTTTCTGATCCAAAGACAGGATTCATGTAAGGACTATTGTGCTGCTGATTATGATGATTTCTTGTGTGCCCGTGAGTATGGTGATGGTAGTGGTGCATCGGCGTTTGTGGTTGTTGTTGCAAATGTGAATTGTTCAAATATTTTTTGCGCTTCAAAAGCTCTAAAGTGGCTCTACCATATTGAAAGTATTTTTCTGCTTCTAATAATGAGTTTTGATCAGTAGGATAACAGCGATGTTGACCCGAATTCAGCGACAAATAACTCTGTAATTTATGTAACATATGCGTTTGATTAATATGGAAGGCTTATAGCATATAATTAAGTAGATTAAGTAGAGAATCGTTTCAAAACCCATACCATAATATCAGATAAAGGGCTTTCGATACTGTTAACACTATTTTCTGAATCTGCAGGTGAATTAGATCTTGAACCATTGCAGTTATAAGGATGGGGTGAGAATTCTACAGATGGACTACTGCAATCACTTAAAAATTGGGATATTCTCATTTATATTATAATTTGTAAAACCTTTTAATGTTTTTTTCTTATTATTAAATAATGAAATAATTACCTATAGGGTGTAGAGCCTCGAATAGGTCTTCCATAACATGGGTAGCGAAGTGGAGATGAAGGGCTTTGTTTATTATAATCATTTGATACGGAAGAAGCCGAGGTATAAGGACTGCTGTTTACGCTTGAATAGGAATAGGAATTTGAGTACATACTTCCTGGAGTACTGGGACTTGCTGGCGTATGAAAAGAAATGGGTGAGCTTGGCACATCCATTTTAGACGAGTTTGTATAATATCCGCTCGAATTATTATGTTGCTAAAATTAAAATAAGAATTTATAAAAGATCTTTTAGTTCTTATAGTGCTATTTCTTTTATTAAATAGATAATAATATTTCTAAATGATTTCAGTATATACAGCTCTTATTTTATTAAATGTAAAAATACAATATCTTAGTAATTTAATTAGCGTGATTGATATTGACTTCCTTAATAATCTAATTAAACAAAATCTAATCTGTGACTTGTCTTATTTTCAATAAAAAAAATGGCTTAAAGCAATGTAAAAAGAAGTTCTAAAGTATATAGATAATTATTTATATTGATAAATCTATTTAACAAAAAAAATTAAAATATACATTAAAAACTTTTTAATATTATTATTGTACTAAAGGGTTAGGGATTTTCAAATCAGTTGTGATTTGAAAATGTATCTGGAAGTAAATCAAAATACAAATTTTTTGAAACGACGCTGTTGTCGGTTTATTTGCCAGTATCAAGAACTTTGAAGTCTATCTCGCATGTTGTTTTAATCTCTAGGTGATTTCTTATCAATATAGGCTAATCGTATCGACACTGCAGTTTAATAGATAAGATCCCGAATCACAGTAAGTATTCAGAAGGCACTGACTTGTGTTTCTATCAATGTGTCAAAGTAAACGGTGAAGTTCATCATTACAAACATGGTTATCATTGATAATCTAAATTATTTTAATAACTGTGAAACCTCTCTATGAAGATCTAACCTCTATAAATTTCCTATAAAGATGTACTGGTGTCTTTAATAAACAAAAATAACGAGACCTATAATTTGCTGATTCGGAAAGTGAATCCAAAAGTAATATCGGGTGGCGTAATTAATGTTAGGAGTCGTTTTTTCAAGTAAGTACATATTTAATGAAAGTACTGGAGCCATTGATAAGAATTTTTAATATTATGGATACAAACTGCGGTTAAAATGCTCACAGATGTGCCGCTAAGTTAGCGAACAGACGAGGAGCGTAATAAGCGACGCATAAAAAAATACTTAGTCGACAGCAAAAGCTACAATTTAGAACAATTTAGAGGCTACAATTGAAGAAACAGGTATACCATATGGACTTTGTATAGATCATTTTTTTTGTTAAAAAACATGCGTTTTATTTATTAACAAATATCAGTTAAGACTTTAAACGCGTTTATCTCAAAAGTACATTTTCAAAGATGGCGAACATGATTTCTCAAAAACTAATTATTTAATTAATTTAAAACTTTGCGTAATATTTTCTGACAAAAAAAAAAACACTTAGCCTTTTTTGAAAGAGTTGAGCTTTTGATTAATATTTTCAATACTGTGTTCCAAAACGAATGTTTTCTTCACAAAAATTGGAATCTTTAGTTTCAACAGCTTCTATTTTGTTTCAAATTAATTTTTTTTCTTAATCCTTTCATAAAGGATAATAAAGTGATGTATAAAACATAATTCTTACCTTTTAACTATTTCAGATAATTTTCTTTCAATTTAGAATGGCTATTATAAAGTGCCTTTTTTAAAGAGATGTCTTACGTTATTGCTTGTATTTACATTAAATATTAATTATTTTAATTGTAATTTTATTAGTTATAGTTGAAATTTTAATCTAGTTAATATTAAAATTAAAAAAAATTTTTAAGTGTTCTTTTAACTTCTTAAAAATATATTACTTTTAAATATCCTATTAAAAAGATTTAAATGATTCATTCATTATTTCTACATCGTGTAAAACATAAAAATTGTAAATAAATTATCAAAGTTTTTATTGTTTGTAATAGTCTAAACGAACAACATAAATTTATATTTATGAACTGCTTTACCTCGGTAGTCGACGATTTTGAATAGAATCCAACTGAATTGTCCCGTTGCTATAACAATTTATAATATAAACGTTATCAATAAGTCCAATTGTCTGATTTAAATTTATATATATATATATATATATATATATATATATATATATGTAATATTATTAGAGAATTAATTATACGCCAACTTAATAGGTAATAATATCATCTATTTACATTAATTATTACAGTTTTATATTGTTGAATATAGAAAATATCGAGTACAAGAAATAACAATTTTTTTTATAAATAAAACAGTAAGTTAAGATTTTATTGGTAAAAATTTAGATTCTCATTCTGGATTAAATGTACAGTACTTATCCCTAGTATAATTTATGATACACCGTTGTTTAATAACGAACAATTCTAACGTTAAAAAATATTTTGATTTATATTAATGATAGATTTTATTGCATTCTATATGCATTTGGTCTATATTTGTAACACGTAAAAAAAATTTAGATATTCAAATAACTTGTTAAAACTTTTTAAATCTTTAAATTTACCCATATATTCAAAAGTAAACGGTGTAATAAATTTTACCACAGACGTCAATACTATGCATTTTTATTAAATATATTATTTTATTAATTATTTCTCTTTATTACTGTGTTTAAGTTTACTTATTTCTTTATTCTTTACATTAAACTTTGAATATAAATTCTTTAATTATTACTTAATAATAATTTGCAAAAATTACTTTTACTTTTTTTATGTGCATAGCTGCTATCATTACAAGCATATAAAATGATTAATTATAGTGTGCATCTGGTGTTCTACAATGTATTTTAAGCAATGTATTCATAAGCAGCTATTTTTCATATGTAAATACAAAATATGTTTCATAACATGATCCCAAAATTTATCTAAGGAATTAATTAATATATGAATGTTATCTTGTAAGCATCTTTCATGGATTTTCATCATTATAATTTCAAACTGAATAACGACCATATCGGTTTAAATTTAAATCGGATCATTGTGACGACGAATGCGGTTGGTTGGATACCAGATCACTTTTTCTACTTTATAAAATCAGCTTGATACGATGCACATAATTATTATATTAATTCATAGTAGTGTTTATTTCATTTGTTCAGCGAGTAAACGATAATTAAATTAAATGAATTTATGTATTCTGTGTGCTCGAAGACTATTTTATGTTGTGGCCAAGCATATTTGATCAAATACTAAAATACGCATGTATCATTTCTTAACACTCTTGTATAAACATAAAATAGTTTCAATTAAGTGAACAATTCATTTTCTAATTTCACCGACTTTGTTACAATTAACAATAATTGATACACTGCATTCGTGAGTAATAATTTGACAAGAAATATAACTGCAATTGAGTTGCAAGGGCAGGATACTGCAGTTTTGACAGATGAGTAACCAACCAAGTTACCAAAAGGATTCAAGCAAAAATAGCAAAGAGGATAAATATAAGAATATTTAGATGCAGTTTAAATTAGCCAAGTAAAGAAAAATAAAAAATATATAAATTACACGGAACAAGATATGCCAATAAAAATTCATAACTAATTACGTAGAAGAAGATAGCGAAATAAAGTATGATACAAAATAAAGTTATAAATATAGTCACTTCGTTGAAATGAATTACTTTAAATGAGTTATCCGAGAACGTACAAAAAAGTATATAATTCAATTAATCTTAATAATCTTCAAAAACCATTTTAATTATAAAAAATTGAATTCAAATCTTATTTTTATCAAATTTAAATAATAAACATAAATTAATAATATATCAAAGTAAGTTATAATAGTTCAATTGTTTGTTTTATTCAAAGAGGAATGTTTGTCTTCATCGATACAATATAAAATAAAAAATTAATATATTTTGTGGCTTTCGGTACTAATCTCACTTTTTAACATAGATAACAAATAAACAAAAGTAACGCATCATATTACTACTAAAGTTTAGGAGATTACTAGAAACATGCAATTTTTTAATCGACGCTTATTCTTTCCAGAACATTCTTCTAATTTTTAACAATTTCATTATCAATGTTCATACTTTAAACATAAAAATTGTCTCTTTTTGAAATTACATTATCACCATTAAATTTTTCATTGAACAGTAATGTAAAATTTCCAATACTTCAAAACTACAATTAATTAAATATTATTTAATATAAATAAATTGACCATTATTTATTCGAGTTGATATGATGAAATCTGTATACGAAAAAATAAATGTATTAATTATTTAATTGTTGTTATTTTTAAAGGCATAGGGTTTTTGTGTAGATGCATTTTTAGTGAGTGCTATCGGTTTTTTAAATTTACAACGCTTTAACAAACTATGGCAAATACTTTCAATTTTACTTGCTTATTTAATAACCATCTATTTGTACATAATTAATAACTTTACTACACAAAATGATGAAAAATTAAGCGAATTCACGTTGAAATGAAATCTTTTTAAATTCCCTATTTCAGATATTCTGCTTACATTTAAAAGTTGTTAAGTACTGCTGATTATCAGTGCTTACATTAAAAAAGAGGAATTTCTTTTTTCCCCGTTCCCATATTTGAAACCAAACATTTGAAATTCTGTAGACCACTGAGACTTACAGTTAAAACGGTGTTTAGTGCCAAATTACTTTCATTTTTTCAAAGAATGACGACAAGATTCGGAGATGAGAGGAAACAATGGTTGGAAAGCATATGGGAAAGTAATGAGCAGATAAGGGAAAGCGTTTCATTGTTTCAAATTGGCTCCTAGACGCTTCTTTTGGAGCTGCTCCAAAATAATATTGCGAAAAGGCTCTAGGGACATATCAGAAAAAATGCGAAAGGAATAGTTGTGCGAAAAGCCCGAAAAATAAAAAAATAAAATGTCTGTGGTTCTTTACAGGCAGGTATTAGATTACGTATCTATATTATCTTGAGTTTTTGTCTTATTTGTGCCGTTGTCTTCAATAATAATTTAAACTAATTGATTCCTATATATATCCGCATATTTAGTTATAAACATATTTCACAAACTATGAAAAGGCAATAATAAAAATGTTTGTAATCCAATATAAATATTTGTCAGACGGAATTTATTACGTATAATGATTTGCAATAAAGTAAAAAGCACAAAAAATATTGGAAGATTTATAAGATGCTCTTTAAAAGAATGAGAATATAAAAATTATCTCGAGAAGAATGTGACATTGACTTCAATGTCCGCGGTAAGATGTAATACAAAAATTTGTTATTATTATAAATAAGAACTTCTGTGCAATCACATATGTTACACTTTGAATTACATTAAAGACATTTCGTAATGAATATTATTCGAATAATAATAGAACGAAAATTATGCAAATAATAATTCCCGCATTTTTTAATAGCAAGCATTAACAGCATCAATTAGATTTTTTGAATATTTTTACAGACTTTTTATATCGAAATATAAATGTTAGGGATCATAAAATTTTGAAATACTGAAATTGAGCACTTTATGAAAACAAATGGTATAAATTGGAAGAAAAATAAAAAATTATTTTTGTAGAAATATCATGAAATTCTAGTACTTTTACTATTAAGTATAATATGTTCTTCCGAAATTGCAAGAAAATCCTACAAAAAACAGTACAGATCTGCTTAAAGGTCCACTTATCAAGACTGTTTTAGCGAACTCTAAGGATAACATACAAAAGATGATGCGAAGGAGGCAACAATTTTGGCCAGCAATACTTGGCTCCTTCGTAATCCGGGTCGTCTTCGTAACACACGACATACGCTGTGCTTCTTATAAGTGCGCAACTTATCGAGAAAATGTGTACATATCGTTGAATTGCGCTAGGCTTTTATTACACCGGATATTTCGCGACATACGCGCCAAAAGTACAAAAGTGTCGAGCTGGACGACCACTTGTACCGTCACCAGACGTTTTTACTAGCGCGCAATCAATCAAATGAATTTTCCTTACCATCATACTTACACAAAGAGTACGTGATTTCCACGAAATACTTTCTGCCCTTATCAGTATTACAAAAATGAGAACAAAATTCTCTCTTAAGCATGAATACTAAAACATTTCTTTCAACACGAACATGCGAATTTGTTTCAATGACTATAGGTGAATATGTACATCAAACGCAGCTTCTTTGCGAACAATAGACGAATCATATTATTGTACCACTAAAAATATTCTTTTTATAATGTATTACCATGATAAAATACACATCTATTTGCAATTTAGTAATAATTATATTTTAATAAATTTCTTCAATTTGTAAAATATATAAAATATTTTAATGCATGATATTTAATTTCTCATAAAGTGCATAGCTAAACAGATGGTGTATCTAAATCATATTTTTAAAGTAGCAATTTATTAGCAAAGAAAAATATAATTTTCTCGCAATTAAATATTTTCCTTCTAAGTTTTTTTTATTGCAGTTAATAGATTTTTAAGTAAAACATACAAATTTCATCAAATAATGATAAATAGTAATAATAATCTATTTTAAGAATAATTAATAAGTACATTAAATGTCGCAGCTGATTTTTTTCAGCTTTTTACTGTACTTTTATTTATAAACATATAAATGAATAAAGATAAAGAAATATTGGTACTGCAACATTGCTATCAGTAATAAATTACTTTAAATTATAATATCAATCGCTTATAGTTTATATTTACTTGATTTACTCAAATAAACATCGCGTTATTAATTGCCATATAGTATAAAAAGTGGCTAACAAGACCGCAATTTAATTATAACAATTTAATTCAACTATGTGTATATATAATGCAAACCTTAATTCTTAATAGCCATTAAAAATGTAAAAATTATAAAATACGTAATCTAAAAAATCTTATTAAGAATGTAAAAACATTTTAATAGTTACTACTTATGTATAAATTTATTATAGGGTTCATTAGAATTTAGATTTATCGAAAATGAAACGAGAAAAAAGGATATATAATTAAAACTCTATCTCATGTGTATATCAATAAGGTATGGTATAAAAATTATATCTAACTATATAAAGTATAGATACCGTATAAAATAAAAAAAATTTTAATTAAAAATCAACATAAATTTGACAAAGAACGTCTTACTACGATATTATACCACTCAAATTTTAATTAAAATTCTAAGATTCGTGAAGTTATAGTACGCTGCTCGTCTGTCGCGAGTTTGCCGATGCATTTACATTTTATATAGATATAAATATAGCTTACAAATTAAAATTTAAATCTAGTATTGATAGATGTAACTTAACTCGTGTATATATAAAAAACAATTTGTCGATTTTTGAATATCTGTTATGAATAGTGCATAAGCATAACACACATTAAACATTTTCATTTGTCCTAGATGATTGCGATATAGATTTAATGCAACGCAGACAAAAGCGAAGGCCATACATTTTTCACATTTGATATTTTTATGTCGCTACATTCTCATGTTCGCAATATTTACAAGTTGCCAAGAAAAACCACGAGCCTGTGTCCTAAGCGATAAATTAGGTTTACGTAATACAAAGAGGACACACAAAACAAGTATGTATTCGAGCTGCAACAGAATTGAGCATTTGTTTGCAAAGATATAATAGAGCTCATGGTTGTTAAGGAGAAAGAAGTTGTTCGCAGCGTGAATATTGCTTTAAATACTGAACGCGCCACTCGAAAAAGGGAGGCTTCGAGAGAGGCAATCGACTGATTTACTGTCGTCTCTCTAGCCTCAGGCCCAACCCGAACAACTTGAAAAGCCTAGGACAAAGCCTGACCAAGAACAATATCCTGTTGTTCCTTATTTAATTTATTTATATACATTATTTAATAAAGAGAAATTTTAATTGCCATTTACAGCTCTCTTCCTCAATTTCCCAAAGTTAACAATACATTTTTTTCATTTCAAATAAATACTTCTCGAAACAACTGAAAATGAACAAATATTATATTTTTATTCTAGACGTTCTGAAGATAAATAAGTATATTTTAGGCTATTAAGGCTATTATTACATATAAATTTTCGTTTCATAATCATAATTTTAATCATGATTCTTCTTCTAATATTAACTCATATTTAAAATAAAATTTCATTTATGATCTATAATACCTTGAAGCTAAATTATGTACAATTTAAATAAGCTGTACAAGAAAACTATAAATAAGGTAAAAAAATATTGAAGACACGGCATACATTCAAGGCGTGATTATGATAAAATTCTAAAAAAAAAAAAAAAACAACAACAAAAGTTCATGCTTTCTGAAAAACAAAATATGATAAAAACAAGTGTACATTAAGAGTGACGCGTATATTTATAGATGAAAACTTTTGGACCAAATAAAGTATCAATAATTGTCTTATAATTAAATACTTTGGTTTCTTAATAAATATTATCGTAAAATTTCGCTTAAAGTTACGAAAGTACATTGAAATAATTGGAATAAAATAATATTTGAAAAACATTATAACTTTAATCATATGTAAGGGGAAAAAATGAAAAGAAAACTAATAACCATCAAATTAACAACTATGAAACTCATACGGATACAAATTCGATTTAAGGAAGACTTTTTAGCTAGATTAAAAAAAGATCAATGACATTGTAATGTATTTAAATGATGTATTTAACGGCTTGTAAAATATTTTGAAAAATATTAAATTTTCATGAACGATAGACTGAAATAAAATCATTGGAAATATATGTTAGTGAATTACCTATATTAGTATTTAATATTAGAACATATTGTTATTAATAAATTAAAGAATAGTAATGCTTAGTTTTGACAAGATGTATATTAAGTTAATTAATCATTGAAAAGTGTCAATATTGTTTCCAAATGTGGTGATTTATATAAAAAATTCAATGAATTTGCAATGCAAGTTTATTATGAAAGTTTTAGGCATCGAACGTAATCGTTTAAAATAGATCTATATAAACGACCCTCTTCATGCAAGGGATAAATTGTATTACCAAAAGATTAAATTAAATATATATTATGAGATTAAATGTAATTTAATCTCATAATATATACGAAGTAATAAGTTCCATTTACCTTCATGTAAAACGTAACTAAATAATTGAAAAAATATAGAATGATAGCTAATATAACTCTGTAATAACGGGTTTATCATCATTTACATGCATGTCAATTTTTTACGGTAATTATTTAAGTCATTTTGTGAACTCTGTTATCTAAGTTTATCCTTATATATCTAAACACAAAATTATGAGATGAGTTGTCTTAATATTAGTTCAAGATAATTGTATAATATCTTTTCGTATTTATACAATTTATAAATTGTATAATGTACATTAAAACAATCGAAAATATAATGTAGATTTATATTTATCTATATATTATGTTTAAACATCTTATTCAAAATTTAAATATACTATATTGATAGTATAATACGTATTAATTATAAAGATTTGAAATTTGTATTAAATACCAACAAACTCTTACACGTTGTGTATTGTAACATTTCTATTTAATTGAGTTTTATAATACTATAATATGCATTAAGGATTTATTCAATAATTAGAGACATATTTAAATTAAATAAAAGATGAGTTATTTTGGAATAAAAATAATAATCTTTAATTCAATGGCCAATAAAAAAAATATTTAGCTTAAACGTTAATAAGTTTACAATAAATCATATATCTTTCACCAGAAAAATAGTTCTTAGGAAAAGTTTGTATTAATCATTATATTTAACATTATTCTTCTTAAAACAAAAATTTAAATTAAGAACAAGTATATTATTCTACACTATGACGAGATAACTAAATGTTTAGTGATAGAGAACTGATAAAATACATTGGAATTTTGTCAATAATTTCTATTATTGTGATTATTGTCATCTTGACAATAATTTTTTTTACATAATATACGTTCTTATAGCATATATAGGATTTGTACACTTTACAGAAGAATTATTAGATGAGATATAGATTGTAGTGAGCGTTAAAATAACTTGTTAGTATACTGGCTTTCCATTTCACATCTTCGTTATTTTGCATGAAAAGTGAGTTATAACGTAAACGCGTTCCACTTTTAAAAAGTAAGTTTTATCAATGTGATTTTATTAATTTTTTTAAATGATATAAAATTCGACGTTTAATATTTGTTGTTACCATTTAAACAAAATGATAAAAAGTAATTCCCTTCATGCACATCTTGTAGCTATTTCAAGAAAGATGATTATATTGATCTGAAAAGAATTTTTGCTCGCAAATTCGAACATTGAATACAACAAATTTATAATTGTTATATACAATTACTAAAATTTATTAAAAATTTAGCCTATTCAGTTTATCAACTTTTTCCTTAATTTTTTAAAATATAATCGTACTTCATTTGAAAATTTAGTTGAAAACGAAATATATTAGGAAAAATCTATACTATCGTAACGTATTTCCACAAATAATTGCGTATGTTATATTATTTAGCTGTAACATTACTCGACATACCTCGAATCATTATGTACTGCATGAACTACCTTACTGTATGTAATCATGACTTAATCAATATTCAGCTCATCTATACTTTTATTCTGAAAGTTAATGTTTATCAAAATAAAAACTGTTTATATCGAAGTAACTAGGTTTTATTAATTATTAATAAACCTATTTTATTTTATTAATATTTATTGTATTAACATTAATCTTAAATTTATTAATTTCTTCTGAGTTCTATAATTCTCATCTTGTTCTATAATTTGTAGACAAACTAACTTTTGAAATTTGTGAGTTATATCAATCTGGTACTAGTTCTACTTGAAAACTTAAACACATTATTCATTTATGATGCTCTATCTCTAATTTTAATCGTTATTTTTTAAATTAATTTAAATACATTTAAAAAAGATCAATGTTATTTGGAATAATTACAAGTTCTTTAGGTCTATTAAAAGATCTTATGTGCTTCATTAAGCGATCATTCAAGTGAGTAGAATTCTATATTAGAATAATCACTTGATTTTAGAAAAGTCATTAAAAAATTTAACGACTTTTGGAAAGGTGGAAATAGTTCATTTGAATTCTTAAATATAACTTTTTTAATATACATGTTTCTTATATTATTGATATTTTTTCCAGCACTATAAGCAATATAATGCAACTATTTAAATTAATAAAATTGAGTAAATTTATTTCATATTTAGAATTATGGCAAAACTTTCTTACAAGGTAGAACTATGGTAATATATATGTAATCATAAAATAATATGTAATCATAAAATCAAATATTTAACAAGATTTCTTTTATTAATTCTACTAGGCTTATGAATATTATAAAATATTCACATTACACGAATGAAAACATGGGAATAACAAATCATTAGACTTGTATGATACATGCAAGATACGCAACAATTTAATTTGCTACAATTTTACTTCTAATAAATGTTATAGCTTCAAAAATGAATCCAATACCCACCTAGATAGAACTCGATGGACACTTAAATCAATGCTATTAAAATTGTTAACTAATTTTTTACACTGTAATAAAATTGCATACAGTTTCGAAACATTTTAAGATAAGAATAACTTTTAAATTGAATGAAGATAGAAAAAGTATTTTATTTGTTTGAATTGTAAAAACATCAGCCCAAATGAGTTTGATGGGGAAAGAATTTTTTTTAAATATTTCTGCCGTATTTTACAGAGTTACATATAATTCATTAATAGGCACGTGCGCAATAATTAATAAATAATGTACCTGTAAACGTAATGTACTTAAAAGTAAAAGTCAGTTAGTCATTTTCAATTTCAATCATTGTTTTTATTATCAATTTGAGCGGGTTAATCTGAACGAAAAGAAAATAATTTGAAAATGTGCATCATTCTGAAAAAAATAATTCTATTTTAAAAACAATTAGCGCATATAGGTGACGCTATTTATATCATGTACATGTATTATACTTTGCTTTTGTGATTTATTCAAGCGAAGGAGTGTCATGAAATCGCTCCTTGAAAATAAAAATAGCTATGCGATAATGATGCAATTTCACTACACTTAAGAAATATTGTAATAAAAATTAGTATCAGTCATTTCATAACAATCACCAATTTACTTATATGTTACAGCGTTACATTGTTAAAATATAACAAAAAACTTATATCTTACTTGATGATAGTAACGATAACCCGAACTGTCACAATTACTTTGGCCCTCTTGCTCTTTCTGTCCTGCACCCATCAACGATCCACGTGGCAATCCAAGTCCAAACAGATCGGAAATTGACATGTCTATTATTAAAAATAATTTCTTAAACATTTCCATATAAATAACAAATTATTCTTAAAATCTAATTAAATTTTTTAATTTATATTGTAGATTATTAATTTGGATCACTAGAAATGTTGAATATAATGTGAAATTATTTTTTGTTTTGTGTTTCGTTTTCAAAAGTTTTACAATTAGATTACAATTAGACTACTCTATAATCGAAGTTAAGATGATTCGATAAATGAATGCAATAAAGGATAACGGATTAAAGAATAAGCGAGAATAGTTACAATTCATTAACAATAAATAACTTCAATTTTAATATATAAATATTTACATTTAAGAGCAACAAAACTGCTTATTCGTAAAAGAAAAAAGAAGAAGAATCAATTTACAACATTTAATCTTGGGCAATTTTTAAAAATACAAATTATTCTGAACCAATCTTGCCCATCATCCAATAACATTAGAATATTTTCAAGTCCATTATAATAATAAAAAAAATAGTTATCTTTATTTTGGTGTTGGACAATATTAAATTTCGCTATAAAAATTTCAAAAATAATACTGTCGTATTCCAAATATCAAGCATTGAGTTTTCATGTAAATAAAAAGAAAGAATTAGAAAGCGACCTTCTAGGCTCGCAGAGCCGTCCTTCGCAGTCGGCGAGACTACGTCGTGGGAAAATTTGGAGTTGTTGTAGGAGTTGGGCGAAGACGGGGTCGGCAGATCCAAGAGGAGGCTGTTTATCGACTGCAGCTGTTGAATATGTTGATCTCGCTCGTGCTGCTGCAACTGCATCTTGTTCTCGCGCTGCTGCGCTGCGTGATCTCGTTCCAGCGCCATGGTTGACATCGTGTCGTCGCGCTGCTGCATGAACTTCTGCTCCAGGTTCTGGAGGATGCCGGACTCGAGAGCGGGTTCGCCGACCGCCGGCGTTTTATCTGCCTCGTACTGATAGACAAGCTGAAAATTATTACACGTGTAGTTTCGTGCTGCTCTCAAGTTTCGGAATCGAATCTTGCATCTTGCTTCTATCGAAATTCACCGAGTCGATAAAACGTTTAGTAGTGCACCGACAATATTTCTTTAGTTCAGATTTTCGTCATTATTTAAAAAGGACGGATGTTTCCTGAGCGAGCGAAAATGAATGAAATGTTACATTAGATTTTCCATAGGAATCCTTGCGACGAAAATGTTCGCGAGTGCGTGCGTTAATCCCCAACTCTGATATAATACAATTAACGAATATAGGGGAAGTAGAAGAGTAATTAGTGTCATCAACATAGTAAATACCGTGATTATTCCGTAACGTTTACGTTCTCTGTTAAGTTTTTCTTTTTAGTTTATACAAATGTGTAATTATTACAACAGAAAGTTCAAAATGTTTGCGATTTCATTTTAATTAATTGTATTTTCGCTTATCTTTTTTTTTTATAATTAATGAATTTTTTAATAATTCATTTGATGCTCTATTAACTCAACTTAATAATCTAGAGCCATTTTTTATTTTCTAAATACCCATTATAAAAATCATAAAAATCATAAAAAATTTATTGCAGCTTGGAAGAATGTTTTAAATGATTTTTCATTATTGAATAAAAAATAATTATTGTACTTAACAACGCTATTGAACAATAAAACAACAAGTGTTAAAAACATTGTTATATAATAAATCATTAATTTTTAAATCTAAATCTAAATCTCAAAATCTAAAATAAAATATATAATCTTAGGTAAGCAAGATTAAATATATATGAACAAACAACTTGCAAATAATTGTATAAGAAATAACAAGAAAATTTGCATTAATATAAAACGTAATATAAAGAAATACATTACATTTAATACATTTTTTAGACGCTTTTCGTCCACAACGGTTATTGAATACACCTTGTGTAATACGATATAAAATAATGTTACCTATAAACATTCAACCACTGTTAATCATCCAATATTGGTATCTGAACGTAAATTCATAATTATCTGATTGTTTACTGCGTTGTTTTAAATTATCTCAGAAAAAGTCATACACTGATAATGTGATTACATACCTTATATTCGTATTTTATCTCCGATTTTCTTTCTCATAACTTTTCCTTCCAATACTTTTCATCGCGTTCATTGCTCCCAATATGAAATTATATACGCATACATATGCATACAAATAATAAAAATAGGTGTCAAACACACTGTCAATTTTCGTCTGCTAAGAGCTCAAGATCGATTGAAAGTATATCTATAATGTACTTATACAAAAAGCTATACTATTTTATAGTATAGCTTAGCTAAGCTATTTTATTTATCAATGCTAATATTTAAGAAGAAAATTGAGTTACATGAGCAAAACTTTGTATTTTACAGGATGTAAGATAAATTAATTCTTTCGCTATATCAAGAAATAATATGCGAAACCAATCGTAAATTAAAATCGTAAAATACATATTACGAAAAATTAAAAAAAAAATCAAAATTTAAAATCGAAATTTTATTTTTCAAAGTATAAACATTAACGCAACTATACAAAGTTTCAATAAAATAATTCAACATTTTCAAGGATATCATAAATCATCAAGAAAATGTAGTTAAAGGATTATTTATTTAATTATCCTTATCTATTGTTTAACTTCGAAATTACTTAAAATATTAAAGATCTTTTTAACATCATATTAATTGTTTCTAACATTACAAACAATTAATTAACGTATTATCGAAAAGAATGGCGACGTCCATGATATAGATGAATTAACTTTTGCGCTACATAAAGAAATATCTACAAATGTAGTTCAACGATTCGGATAATCATAACTTGTAAGAAATGAAAACTCCTGAAGTATGAGTAAAATTAATGTTTAGGGAAAATGTAATATATCGACAGATAAAGGTAAAAATGTTGATACCCGCTAATAATGCATTCCACTATAGTATCATAAATATTGCGTTATACTACGATCAATAACGTCAATGAAACAATTTACAAAAAGTTTATACATTCCATATAATGTTTAATTTTTAAAAATTAAATTTATTCAAATCTTTCCTATAATATTTTTACTTAAGTTTTTACGCTAAAATGCCATAGCATGGAAGTAGCGTTAGATATACATATAGTTATTGTATCTTAGCGCACAATGGAAAAACATCGTGTTTGTACAAAATGCAGCCTCTTGATACATTGCAATGTGGCGTATTGTAATTTCCACAATTATTTTGGAAAAATAATATACATTCGCATACACCAAAATATGTAAACACTTATGAAAAAAATATCGTCGTAACTCGAAACGTGACAGACAGTCATACAGATACACATACTTACTTATTGTGTATATAATTGTATTTACGCATTGTGGAAAGTGTCCAAATTTCCAAGTGTATTTATTGAGTTTCTTTAGTAAAATGTCCTGTATATTTATAGAAAAAACATTTTAATCATTAGGGTTTCTACCTTGAAAGTAGAATTTGGTGAACGTCATTTTTAATGTACACAATGATGTTTTTAACATCCATAATTTAGCTTACCGAAATTATTGTTACTGGATGTAAACTTTTTATATCTGTACATAAAATTATATTTTTAAATTTATTAATAAAATAAAAAAAAGTTGCATCCATGTTACAACGGAAATATTAAATTTTGTTGTAAAACATAAAAATATAACAATTAAAAAGATACGAACTTCGTATGCAGCTGTGAGTCGCGTATATATTTTTTACTATTGATTAAAATTCAATTTATCAAGACTTTAGAATACATCTCGATAATACATACAACTCTATATTTAATTAGAAAACACGAAAGTAAGGAATATTAACTAACTCTTTATGTAAATTGCTAATCTTACAAATAAACAAATTTAACAATACCTTATGTGCGACAAATTTATAATTTAAAGGGTTTTAAGGTATCAATATCTTTTCCCTTATTTATTGTAATTCTTTTTCAATTGACATTTATATAAAAGCTTAACAATACATCGAAGTGAATAATGTACAAATCTAGCTTTACTTGTTTTAAATTAATAAATCAAAATTTGGCTGGCACGCAATAAAATATTACGTATTTAAATTTACCACTGTTTATAAATTCATAAAAATATAATGATTAAGCAAAAAATTAAATATTTGTTTAATTTCTAAATTATGAAGCCAATATTGTAAAGCCAATCGGTGTCGATACTTATTTTATTACACTTGAAATATATAAGAATTTTTACTTTCTCAATATCTGCAGAAGATACAGAACCTTGAATATTAATTGAAAAAATTGAAAACATGATTATTTAATATTTAATATTATTTAATATTTAATTACCTTAGCACGTAATTGTTTTTAGTTGCTATGTTACTTGTAAATAAACATCATTTTATATTTTTAATTTCGATATCTGTCGTTAATTGCTTAATTATAAATAACGAAGGTTGTTTTTACGAAGAAAAATTCATAAGTAAAATCGTAATTAAATTTGTATTATTATTATTAGTATCATTATTACCAGACAGCGAATGTCCATCTCTTATTTTTGTAAGGAAAACAAAAATGCCGTCGAGCCCTAGATATTCGCATTATGCCTCAAACCAGTCGATTGACTTTCTTTCTCACCTCGTATGTCTTACTTTGCGTACGCAATGATCGGGACACGCTAAAGCTCACAAAATTTCAATACCGACAGAACATGAAAAAAAAAGAACGTAATAAAAGAAAATAAAGAAAACATTGCAATAACGCGTTGTGATGCTCATGATGCGAGAGAATAGGTTTGCTCAGCGTTTGCAAACATTTGCTAGCAATAATAGAGACAGAGTTTGAGTCCTGGACGAACAAAGAGCAGCCGAAGCTTATTAAAGTGCGTTCCATCGATCGAATGTCCAACTTCTAGGAAATTAAAGTACGAAAGGACGGAAAATAGAGAGCGACTAAGAGTATGCTAATTGACAATACAACTGGCCCTTTAGAAGTGCGTTCAAGGCAGGAAGAAAATTTTCGATATTCTAGGAAAAGAAACAGGCGCCGAATTAAAAGTCAAAAATACTACGAGACGCGTATTTATTGTCGCGGGTTCGCACGGCACGCGTCTTTGCTGGGATATCTTTCGAATCCGCGTCTCGATTATTTACAAACAACGCGCCCCGATACATTCCTGGAATTTTTCGGGGCTCGCGCTTTATCCCTCTCTCTCCCTCTATCTCGACGAGTCCTTACACGTCGCAAATACCGCGAGCACAAAACTTTTCCCACTAGGGGTTGACTGGAATTCGAACAAATTTTATACGCGGACGTTGCGAGCCACACACACACACACACACACACACGCACGCACGCACGCACGCACGCACGCACGCACGCACGCAGAGGCGCACAAGCGCGCATGTGCATCTTGCGCACGCATACGGGATCTTTGATTTTTAAATCACGATAGCTACGCTTGTTGCCAATGATTAACCTTGACTTTTCAAAGCTCGGCTTTTTCGCGACTTTTTCCAATTATTTTCTATTTCGAGACGAGGCGAAAGCTGGAGACGCAAATTACGAATATTTGTGAACGCTTGCTTTCCCAATTTTCACGAAAAATCACCAATAGCTCGGCCTCGCGCTCGGTAACAATTTTTTGCCAACGTTCGGGACATTCTTCGAATGCGCTTAACGCGTGTGGCGTTGAATTCCCGAATGAAAAATTTGCACGCTAAAACCTTTTTTAAACGCGATAATTTTTTGATTTTGCCTCCTCCTCGCTATCGCGTTCGAGCCCAAAACTTACATTTACAACATTCGGTAGCGCTCAACAAACGCTTCCATAACAAACATATACAAATATTTCCGATTGAAAATTCACTTTTCTCTTAACACCGAAAGCTTGCGTTCCACGTACCATTTTCTTTTAACGAGAATTTCTCTAGGCTTCGACGCTGAAAAAATCCGTTGCCCCCATTGCGCATTCGAATCGCGAAATAAATTTAACCAAGACTTTGACAATGATAAATTGTTAAGTGCAACCGATAAACTTTGCGTTTATTGACGCAAGATTAGTCGTTATTACGTTATTATAATTGAAAGTCGGAAGAAAAAAATCAAAATGTCGGGACGAAAAATAAAACATTTGATCGAATCGACGATTGACGAAACAAAATAAATGAAAGGCGCTCGCGCTTATCCCGAGAAAAATTGGGCAAGGAATCGCGGCACCAACAAATATAAATAGGAATAAAAGAAAGAGAAAAAATGGACCTTACCTGTTGCAATGATATCGGCATCTCGGCGCTATTCTTTCTTGTCTCGCGTTATCGTACGAACGCTCCCTGGACAGCTCAGACCACTTCGATCTCCTCGGCTTCTGGGTACGTGCCGCGCGGGTGCGATCCAATTAAAGACCGTTAGAGGAAGCGAGAAACAGACGAGCGCCGGTCGCCGTCGTAAAGCGCGCGCACGCCTTCGATGCTGGGAAAAAGGACCGCGTCGTTGAACGTAAGGACGATCCCCGAGTGAGCGACTTGCTATCTCTTGGGCGCACGAAGACCGAGCAAAGAAGCGCAGCTACTTCGCTTTATTACCTGCGCGGCTCATCGAGTACTGATCCGACTATCCCGCGTTTCTCGCTCTCGACTGCGGTCGGATGGGAAATTAAAGGGAAAACTCTCCTTGTTAAAAAAAAAAAAAGAAACGCTGATTGGGCGGCTTACGACGCGCGAGATGCGAGACTCTAGACGGTCCCGTGCCGATTGAGTACCGGCGACGAAGCGACGTCGACCAAGAACTGCCATTTGCCAAAAGCTTTGACGCTCGCTTTCTATCTACATATCGCGCTCTCTCTCTCTCTCTCTCTCTCTCTCTCTCTTGCGCGCGCGCGCGTTCTTTTGTAATATATAGGCAATACAAAAGAGGAGTAAGAGACGACGCGCGCGACTCGCGACCGCGTCACGCTTCAATGCCCGTATTATATATAGCACGTGTGTGTACATGTGCGTATTTTATTGGGAGTCCTCGCGAAGAGAGTAGGAAAGAAATCGGAAAATCGCAATTCCGAGAAAAACCTCACGGAGGACCTATAAATAAACGACCCATTACTTCATAATCACAATCGAATAATTATTTCGGCACGATATATGAATTAGTATATGAGATCGGCTTCTATCGACCTTTCATTACCTCTAGCTTTATTGCAAGTTTTTTTGTTTTCTTCCCTTTTATTCAAACTAACGATTTATGACATTTTGTTATAAATTTGTTTCGATTAGTCCTGTTCAATATTACATTTTGATAAACAATAATCTTTCAGTCTCATATCCTACTGATTTTATAATTTCGATATTTTCAAAAGAATGCTGCGCGATCCGCGACATTGTGAAGCTTTTCCATTGAAAGATTATTATATAATAAATATCTCACGGAAATATGTCCTAAATGTATCATGAGCATCATCGCTCACTCTCTATCGCAAAGTAATATTACAGTAATATTGCTGGAAAATTATTAAGTACAGATGAATTACATTGTACAGCGACATTTTTTACGATTATTACGTAAAAAATTGTACTTCATTATTGCATGCATTAATGCAAGATTAAAATCGCTAAAAAATTCTCAAAGATCGTCATGACATACTATATTTACGTATGACGTTTTTACAAAAATATCGTAAAATGTATCACGATGTCATTTTTTGGTCTATTTGAAGTAAATCCAGAAAGCAATACAAAAGCTATTTCTTACGTTTATGACATCTAAAAATTCTAAATTTTTAAAAATTATCAAAGGCAAATGTATCTTAAAACTAAAATTTAGGTTATTATCCAAAAGCCTATGGAAATAAAAATTGACAGCGGAATATTGCATATAAGAACGATTTTTGATGAAACGATGTAGCGGTTTAAAATCGGATCGGCTTTTGAAAAACTTTTTCAACATTTTTGTCTTATTTTTGTCTTACAAAATATTTGTAAGATTCTATCGTTCAAGTGATTTAACCTAATACTTTGTTTAGTAAAGCATCTTTTCTTTCTTAATGAAGAAATTTTTAATTAATTCTTATTAGACCTAACCTAAGAAAAAAAGGCACTTTAAGCGAGACAAGTATCATTATTTATAATTAACAATTATAAATTATGTAACATTTTCATGGCAATTTATTATCTGCAACCTTACAGAAAAGATTACACGAGTAAACGATTACCTTTGAAATACTGAGAAATATTTAAAGCATCGGAAAGACGTAATGTATCATTGTGGAATTTATGTGTAGAGAAGTATCGATAATATTAAGACAACGTATTGTTATATCCAGAATTAAGCTGCATGAGTAACCATCGTAAAAAATTTGTAAAAAAAGTTTTAAAATGAGGAGATTCCACTTATTGTTCTTAATAATATTCATAATCCTTGTATATTATACAAATATTCTAATATTGTTCAAGGATTGAAATATTTTTATCGATACGTATATCGTAAAGAAATAATACTCGAATATTTGTGATAATGGTGTTCAAATATTGTATGAAAATCATTTTTTAATATTGATGCTACGGAATAATACAAGAATACGCAATAAAAAAATTTATTTCATTTTCTATGATACATTTTCATGTATAAAAATTTAAATTAAATTATTCAAATTAAAATTTTTTTGTTATTTAAACATTAAAGCGTTGGAAGAAATTTTATTAAAGTTGAAAAATTTCATTATTAAATGTGTGATCAAAATTTTTACAAAATATTTAATATTTTGTTTGCTAAAATTTTGTAATGTTTCTAAAATGTTCACGGCATAGTTGATATAAGACATGTATTTTAATCCATGAGAAAATAACAGATTAATTACTAATGCTTGAATATAATTTTTCAAATTTTCTCAAAAGGGTTTCATAACTATTATCGTGTGGGTGTCATGTACGCATCTAGTTATGAATTTAAACTCTTATCATTATATGTTATTTGGAATATTAAAAAATATTATAATTATTAATTATCAGTTTGTTATTAAACATAATTATGTACAAGTATTTTTATTAAGGCGGTGAGCGCATTAGTATTGTAGCTTTTTCATTTATATTATGGAGCAGATGAAAAATGAAAAACTTGATAAATGTACTGTAAAAATAAAAAATCGAAGTAAAAGGTTTGCTTTTTAAATCAATGAAACTTCTGTTTAAGCAGAAGTTTGTAAAAAATTAATTTACACTGCCTTTATGATATTTGTTGTTTATATTTATAAATTAATTCATGCTTTCATATAATGATGAACTTTTCAATACGTACGCGAAAAACTTTCGTCTTCAAGAATTTTATTGTTGGACCAAGGAACTGATGTAATATGTACAAGTAGAACAGTTTATAGCAAACTCTAAAGAGCAGATACATAGTATAAAACATTGTACTAGAGCATCTTTGTTTATTACATCTTTATATTTGATTATATAATAATAATTATATAAAAATAAAGTTTATTTACATGAAATGTATAAATATAATTTTTAAATTAAACATTTATCTTGCACGGACTCGATATATTGACAAATAGGGATCAGTAAATGATATCTTAGCATAACATAATTAAGCATTGGAATATTAGAGTTGAAATTTTAATTGAAAACAAATATACACACATGCACGAGCTATTTTGATTAAAAATGATTTGTACATTCATTTGATTATCTAAAATTTAACTTTAGCATCTGACTTTAGCCAGATATCAACTTTTCGTGAACGTAATAACTCATAACAAGTCTTAATAAATAGTACCATTGAAGAATAAGAATAATACATTTTTTTTAATATTCTGTAGCGAATAAAATTGTAATGGTCTTATTCTTGAGTAATTGACGGTGTATAAAAAGCATTTATATATTTGTTTTATATCAGAGATAGATATAGAACGAACAAATTTTTGAATCCTAAAAAATACAAAATAGTTTAAAAGATAAGCAAATAATTTAGTAATAATGATAAATATCGAAAATTGATTTAACTTATAAGTAAATAACTCGTATCCTATATGTTTCCTGGCTTCAACGGGCAAGCTCAATTAATAAACATGAAAATATATATCGCTTTAATTAAAAATAATAATTATACTTGTGCTTAAAATTTTATATAAAAAAATAAAAGAAATATTCATTTTATCAAAAGCGCATGTTCACAAATTGTTATTTCAACTGGGGTTACTTAAATAATATAAATAGTATCTAGTCTTTACTAAAGTTCAAGTAATGAATAAGAGATTTTCTTTCTCTATGGCTGTTATTGATTAGATTTTTAATTTATCATATTATACAATATTATGATATTTTGACCCTCTTTAAATTAAATTAAACTTGAAATGTTGACATATTTTGCAGTTTTAAATATAAAAAGCGAAATTACCCAATAATGAAATATGCTTCGGCATCTTATTTTTTATTTTTCAATAAAGAAATGGTAAAATATGAATAAAGTTCAATCATTAAGAATAAAACTGTGTAAAGTAAAGGAGATTTTTAGTTGAGTAATTATTACCCACTAATCATTTCAATTATTTTGTGAAAAATTATATCGATACTCTTCTTAAACGTAATTTGATTTTTGACGTGTACAATGATTTTATTCTTGTTACAATTATCGCAATAATTTTCATTGTCTTTATCTTTAACAGTAAGATGGTCCATTATATATAGACTCTAATATGCCTCAAGAAAAACGCTGATATCGTACTTATCAATGAAAAATGCCAAATGTCCTTGGTCCAGCGGTTGTTTAGATATTGAATCTTCGTTATTTTCAAGTAACTTAACACGGTTTGGATAGTGGTTATCTTTAAAATATTGATGAAAATGCACACTTTACAACATTTATCAACATTTACCTTATATTAAGTGATCAAATAAACCATTTCCATCTCAAACTGAGTGGTCTCAAGAAGAGTATACAGATTGATTATTATTAAAAATTTTAACATCGAAATTGTTAAGCGGAACATGATGTAATTGGATTAAAGATAATAACGAACATAGCAACGATATAATAAGGTAATAGTTCGAAGGATTTCATAAACATCTTCCTTTAGAAGATTTAGCAATATAAAAATTATTATAGACATTTTCCAATATCAAAAATTTAGCAACTCAATTATAATATTAGTGTAGCGAAGGATGGGTTATCGATAACTACATTAAAACTAATTATAAATCACGTTCTAAAAGCGTAAAATCAAACTATTCTAGGATTAAGGTAAGTACATTTTCCACGTGTGTATCATTTCCAAAGTGTAATTATTTCACACGTTAAAATACGTTAAAAGAATAGCAAGCTCTAAAGAGTCGCGTAAAATGAAACGAAACAAATTTGAATCATTCTTTTTAGGATTATATCGAATAATATTGTTTGACTGATGTTTGAAAGCTGAACTGCGTGGATATTCGCGGTTCTTTTGGGCACTTTCGAATATATAATATACGAAGCTTACATGATTTTTAAACATATAAAAACATCTTCTCCGAATTATTATTATTATTATTATTATTACGTTTTTTATTGTTGATTAAAGCTTGAAAGTTTGTCATCTCATCCATACAATTTCCACTTATTTTTTACCAAATCAGACACCTAAACCTTAATTTTTCCAAGTATAAAATTTGAATTCGTTGTAAATAATTATTGATATCAACATTTTCACAGAATGTCAATATTTCTTTAAGGTCTCTTAAAACGGTACCAGTAGGTCTGGTAATTTGCAATTCTAAAAAAACGCAGTTTACAACAGCTAGAAGTACTCTAGTAATTATATTTCCGAACGATTCAACTTACGTATTTTTAGTCGTTAAAGATAATAATATATTTACATATACTTTATGTAGATTAAATTTTTAAATAATTAGTTTTAAAAATAAATTACTGTGAAAAATTACATTTTTTTTACAAAAAGCTGAGAATGTGTTTACAGTTTTACATTCTCACGATACAGTTACTAACAGATATGTTTCCGAGATATTAAGATTTTATTTATAGGATAAAATATTATTTTATAAATTGCTTTTATTGAAAATTATTTGTACTATTTCGACAGATTAGCATAGTTTGTGCAGTTAATAAGTTAGATATTTTAATATAACTACAAGATATATAAGAAATATTTATTGACTAATGTTACAAACCTTTGAAATCGAAAATAGAAATAGTTATTTATAAGCAGTCGGTAAATTAAGTAACAACGGTTTTTGTATGCAGTTGTACTACTTTGGTAAATATTCGTTTGAACTGAGGTATAATTTATTTGATTCGTACAAAAGTCCAACCTCGCTTTGGCGTTACATATTATTGTATCGCAAAATCGAAGTGTTATCTACTTCGTCAAAAAGAGTTTCAGCGAGTATTTAAGAATAAATGTTAATTCTTTGTATTCTTTAATTTTCTTTTAGTACTAAAAATGACAAAAAGTAAAGAGAATTTGCGTTACATTATGCTTTGTTCATTTATTGTATAGCGAAAAGGCAGGAACACTTTGCAAACACAAAAATAATATGTACTGTGCTATGCTTTGAGGAAAAGAAAATTAAAAAAAATTTTTTTAAACACAACCAAAATCACATTTTTTGTTCAATTTCGTTGTAGTAAAAATTTCAAACAAATGTTCAGAAGTTCAAAATTTTTAAACTAATTAGTCAGTTATCTACAAAAAAATGGTTAAATATCCATGAAGTTATTTTTTGCAAATAAATATATTTATATATATTTTTAAGTATCCGCTAGAAGTTTCAAAAATAAATTTAATTTTCTTTTAATTTATAATTCGTGAAAGACTTTAATACTAAACTGATGATGCATAATAGAAAGAGCGATATTAGAATGCTGTTTGAATTGAAAATTACTGTAATTACCATTATTATTCATTTGCTTTTCGTAAATTATAAAATTCATTTAATTACTTTCAAAATATTTTCTTTAACTTGAAGAATTATACACGATAAGTAAATCTGCATTTATCGATGATGAACCTAATAGCTCAGATAATAAAATGATTTTTAAATAATACATGCATTATCATTCATTAAAAAATATAATGTAACTAAATTACGTTGATCACGATAGGTAATACAAGTAATTCGATTTAAACACAATGTAACATATTTTCACACGAGAATCGAAAAGCAGAAAACATTTAAATTGATCAAAACAAATATGAGAAAATATCATTTTAAATTTGTCTCAATAAGATATCGTGTATAAAAAACAGTAACATCTGTTTATAATAAATTAATAATAATTTATTACGAATAAAATTATTATTAAAATCTAAGTTTAGTTGGGAGTTTGGTTTGAATTAGATGGAAATTGTATTCTGAGTCTAAAATAAATTTAATTTACTAATTTTGCTTTTCAAAATTGTAGAAGTTGATCATTAATAATTGTTACTTGGATAATGTTTAAAAAATGTTTAAAAAATGTTTCACAAAAATGTCTAATATTATTAATAAATGTTTACAAGTATTCCTGAAATATTTTTAAGAACTTTTGCTTTGTAATACATATCTTCAAAGAAAAGATAAAATTCTGTACATGACGTGAAGGAAAAATATTTTTGAATAAATTTAAGTTAAATTATTAAAATTAAATTTTTTTTATTATTTAAGCATTAAAGCGTTGGAAGAAATTTTAATAAAGTTGAAAAATTTCATTATTAAATGTGTGATCAAAATTTTTACAAAATATTTAATATTTTGTTTGCTAAAATTTTGTAATGTTTCTAAAATGTTCACGGCATAGTTGATATAAGACATGTATTTTAATCCATGAGAAAATAACAGATTAATTACTAATGCTTGAATATAATTTTTCAAATTTTCTCAAAAGGGTTTCATAACTATTTTCGTATGGGTGTCATGTACGCATCTAGTTATGAATTTAAACTCTTATCATTATATGTTATTTGGAATATTAAAAAATATTATAATTATAAATGATTAGTTTGTTATTAAACATAATTATGTACAAGTATTTTTAGTAAGGTAGTGAGCGCATTAGCATTGTATCTTTTTTATTTATATAATAGAGCAGATGAAAAATGAAAAATTTGATAATGAATCACTTTAATAAAGAATAATGCAAGATTCTTATTGATTTTTTTTATTCATAGTAGATATAAGTTAAAGTATTTTAACATGAAAAAAATGTATTCCTGAAAAAAGTATTACATTTTCTTTAAGAAGAGAGATTTTTAAAATAAATTACGAAAATCAATTATTTTTAATTATTTACATAACGTTTACACTTCATATGTAACTAATATCAAATTAAATGATTTTATGAAACATGGTTATTATGAATAAAATAAGCATCTTTATAAACAAGATAAAAAATATATACTTTTATTATTCTTGTTTCATATTGGAAGAATCAAGCATTTCCACTTCAGAACTTAATTCACTAGTAGAAAATTCTTCATTTTTTGTAGAATTTTCACCCCAACCTGAAAACAAATTTACTCTTAATTTATCAATTTGTTGATCTTGAGCTTCAACAGATGCTGTATTTTCAGTTGATTGATCTGTTTTTCTTTGTGATTCGGAAAATTGGTACTTTGGTGTTTCTAATGGAGCATCTATAAAATAAATAGTATAAATATGCATAGAAAAATATATTTTAAATTATGTTTTTTTAAAACAAATTTTACCTATGAATGGATGGCATTCATTAATAAGTTGCTCCATAACAAATCCTAATAAAGTAGTTGTGAAAGTATCATCTCGACGAAGACCTAAAGCCCTATGACATGCATCTACTGCCTCTTGAGTATTACCCATCATTGCATGAATAAAGCCAATAGCTGAATAAGTTGCTGGATTAAGGGGATTTAATACCAATGCCTGTTACAAGCAAGCGATGCATATAATATTACTCATAATTTTCATATTTATTAAAAAAATTTGGATCCATTTTCTTACTTGTTGATGATATTCTAATGCTTCTTCATACTTTTTCATTTTTCTACAAGTATGTCCTAAGTTATTTAATAAAGATTCCCATTTATTTGGAAGAATAACGTCTTTCAATCCAGTTTGAATTTTTTTCATAGCTTCCTTGAATTGTTTTTCAGCAGTCTTAAAACTATTTAAATATTTAAAGCAATTGATTATAAAATAATTTTATTATGAAAAAAATAACTTACTCTAAGTTATAAAAAGATATAACCGCAGTTTCATGAATAACAAATGGATCATCGGGTGCAATACTTTGGGCTTGTTGAAAAAATTTATCAGCTAGTTTTAAATTATTTGTTAAACCACATTCAAGACCAATATAAAGTAAAGGCAAATGGCAACCCTTCATTAATTGTGAAGCTTTGAAATAAGCAGCCATTGCTTGATCGTGCTCATTCTCAACAGCGAATGAATGACCATATGCTAACCAAGCAGGACCAAATAAACGATCTAAAGAAGTAGCTTTTGCTAAGTATCTTCTGGCTGGATCACTTTTTCCTTAATTAAAAATACTTTTTTATATTATACAGAATCGTCAAATTTTCTTAACAATATTACCCACCTATACTATAGTAGTAACATCCAACAGCAAACCAGGACAATGCTAAATCTGGATATAAATCTACCAGCTTATGAGCCAAATAAAATAAAGCTGAAACATATAAGTTACTTGTGTAAATATAGTTATTTTACTATAAAATTCTTAAAATATATATAAAAAAATTAAATACCATTTGTTTTTCTTAACTCAACTAAACAAGCTATATGCACTGGTAAACAACCACTGTGATAAGGATCATTTTTCAATATACTAAAAAAAAATGAAGAAACTAATATCATTCATTATAAAGGTTTTTATTTTATTTGAGATGATAAAATTATATATAACTACAAACTTTTCAGTTAAAGAAAAACACTGATGATAATCACAGTTGTAATATAATCTTTCTGCTTCAGCAACTTGCATGTCCAAATTATGTCTTAAACGGTCCTTAACTAGTGCACCACAAGATACAAGTAAATTATATTCTGCTGGTACTTGATACTTTTTTAATTTACTTTCATAAAGTAATTTTATTAATTCTATATCAGCTTCCTTGCATTGTTCAGCAAATGGTAATGAATCTAATAAATCTCTTTCTGAAATGTATATGATCGAACGTTTTCTTAATATTTAAATAAATTGTTAATAAATAAAACTAATTACCTTCAATAGAAGATAACATTTGGTTTTGCACAAGAGCTTCAAATGCTTGGTACGAATAAACATCACAATGAAGTGATTGTTTATAACATTCAGTTGCTACAGCTCGATTATCCATTGCTTCATAAACTTTTCCTTTAACATATAAGATAGCACTTTGCACCTAAAAATATGAATACTCAATTATCTTAAATTGATACTATTACACAAAACCAAGAAGGAAAAATTGTATATAATTACTTAAGTTTCTGAAAAATTAAATTACGGGTATTTTTAAAAATTTTTAAATAAATATATAAAAACTAATACAAATTCAGTGAATTCTTTAAATAAATACTATGAATCATAAGTAAGTATAAATAATTACCTTTTCTCTAAACGTATTATATTTTAATATATTATACTAACATTTTTTGGAGCATCATCAATTATAATAGAATGATCATCAAAACTTGTTTCTGACTGATTAATATTTGTTAATGTTTCAAATTCATTAATAATTTGAACAGCTTCTGTGAGTTCCTTAGCTTCAAGCAAACATCGAACTACTAAGTAATGACACATAACATTTTTCTGATAAATTCAAAAAATAAAAATTCAGTTTTAACCTGATGTAAATATAAAGGTATTTTTTATAAAAATAAAAACCTTTTCAAGTCCTCGACTTCTTATTAAATGGGCAGCCCGATGGTATTGTTTCATTAGATACATACATTGTGCTAAAACGCAAACATCTTTTAAATTTTCATTACTTAAAGAAAGAACTTTATCAGCCCAAAACAAAGCTGCATTATATAAATGCTGTAATCATAAATAACTAATTATTTATTTCAAACAAGAAGAGGAAAAATTATATTACCAAATATTATTTACCAAATCAATATAATTTTTGACCAATTTTCTATATCCTTCTAAGTCAATGTTTTTATTTTCTAAAATATTACTCATTCTTTCACAATCTGGATTTGTTTCTTGATTGGACATTGTTATGATTAGAATTATTTAAATTAAAAAGTATTAGGTTAGATGTCAGTATAACATTTTGAATTGTGAATTTTTAATATCTCTTATTTAAACATAATCTGTGATAATCATTCATACGTATAAACAGAGAATATCGAATAAGCTAACAATAGTAAGTTAAAAATAGTATTATTTTTTAAATAATTGCTGTAAATAATTATCAGTATTGCTTTGTTATTTTAATGAAGTATAAACTCTGAAATCTTTGTAAGCAATGTTATAATTCTTAAGAATTTAGAATTTATCTTTGATTTACCGTTAAATATTCTACTTAAAATGCAAATACACATTAATGTATAAAATGTATGTCATATTAACATTGTATCAAAACATGGAACAACTACACCTTGCTAGCGGCAATTGGTTACCGGCTATTTAATACATTTTAATAAATGCTCGAGTCCGAGCCAATAACATAAATGCAATTTGAGATGAAAAAATATAAAAAAATGTTCATATCTCAAATACAATTTTTAAAGTTATAACTACATTAATTTACAATCAAATTTTTGTTAACGAAAAATTGTGTATAGATTTATACGTAACATACGGATTATATACTGAATGATACACGTAACTAGAGTAGTAATCGCTATAGTGGAAAACTTTAACGCATACGTTTAATGTGAATTTTAAACGTTATCTTTCATTCATTAGCGAATTTAAAAGGATTACTATTTACTTTTCCTATACGCTTTTGTACTACATTGAATAAATAAGACTTTCCTTATTAAAATAATCTTTCTAATATATTTTTAAATATGCCTTGAAATTTTGTAATTTTATTTTATTTGAATTTACTATTTAGTCATTCAGGATGATTGTTATCAGAGACATCTGTCAGGGTACATACTCAAGTAAAAAACAGGAATGATGTTCAAACGGCAATAATAACAATCTGATATTAATTATTTTATGCCTGAGATTATGCCTAATACAATGTGTATATTTTATTACTAATTCAATTACTAATCATATTAAACCGTTTGTGTATTTTTAAATACGTAAGGATGACTTTTTGTAAACTTTTTTGGAAAAAATGATTTTAGTTTTTAATGTTTGATAATGTACTCTATTAATCAGTTTACAGTTGACACGATATTTAGATAATATAATACTGATTAGTAGTTAAATTATGAAATTTTTTTAATTTATCTATATTTTTGTAACACAACCAAAATGTATCATCTACATTTTATATTCCACAAATTAAGTTGATGATAATATTTAATATTTTTATTTAAACATTTGTTTAGTTTGAATATAGTCCATACAACCTTGTTCCTTGAATCAAAATCATTTTTATTTAAAATTTGTAAAACGATTTTATGGACAAATAAGTCTTCAGTTCTTTCTCTTTTAATTGTATATTTCAAAATTGCATTGCAAATGTTACTAATATAATAAATTACTAGATAAAAATGGGTTTTTATATTTTATATTATTGTATAAAACAGTGCAGAGAGAGGGAGAGAGAGCTACTTACGAATTATGTTGTATTATTAATTTAGTAAATCATTTCCTCTTTTGACAGAAATTTAAAAATAAAGTTAAGTGCTTTTTCAATGTTTTTAAGAATGATTTCCTGAGTAATATAGATATCTGTATTATAAATAACAGATACTTTAATTGACTCTGAATTATTAATAATTTTTATAATAGTTAAAAGAACAAATTGTAATTATTATAAAAACTTTATTATATTAAAAAATTATTATTGTTATTATTTTAATACTAGAAGAAAATGAGTTTCTTTAACATTATCAAATAAGAAAATTTATTCTATGATTTTAATTTTTATTAACTTACTATTTTATAAAAGATACATAATTATTTAAAAAATAATTTCATTTAAAGTATATTAAGCATAAAAGATTAATATAAAATATCAATATTTATGAAAAGCACGATGACATTCAATTACTATAGTTTCTATACTTAAATTTATCTATATCACAATAATATTATGTTCAACAGAAATTAATATTTACAATGTCCTCGAGGTTAGAATCGATATAAAATTTTTTTTGCAGGTTGAAGTACGTATCAACATTTAATTCGTAAAATGTCGTTTTTTCTATTTTTAAACAAATTTTTACAGAATTGGTGTTGCAATTTCAATGATGCCATAATTATTTTAAAGAGCACAAAAACAACTTTTCTGTACTATATAATAAAAAACGTAATTAATTGTAAAATATTCATTTTACCCTATACTCATATTTTGTTTTTAAATATCTTTTATTCTTTATTAATAATAATTAAATTTGTTGATATCTAATTGAAATAAATTAGTATACAAAATCCCAGATATGTATATATATTATGTATGTAATTCTTTATTGAAATAACAATTAATTTTTTTTAATTAACAAAATAATAATAACCATTTATTTAGCAAGTAAAATAAATATCTTTTTAATACCAATATGATGGATTTCCATTATTCATGATGAACTAAATACTTTTACAAAGAAAATAATCAGAATATATATTTCAAACATTCAACTGAATTTAAGCATTGCATAATTCTAATAAGGACTCAATGTAGTTGAATTATACTTGAAATGACATTTAAGTATCTTGTTTATGAAAGTATCTGTATAAAAGAAACCGTTAATGTTATCATTTAACAAAAAGAGAGAAAACAATATTATGTTACAATATACAATAGTAATGATTTTAGACACTACCATAATATTTTACTAGATTGAAAAAAATTTAATAAATGCTTTTTTCAAACATAAGAATGTACAACTTGAAATTCTTCTTCGTTCACTTTTTTTTTTATTTTATTGATTTTATTTCTTCTAAGGTTCTTCACTTATTTATTATCAAGTTTTGAAATATTGATTTTTATCGATAAATATTTCTTCCATTCAGATGGTATAAATTTAAGTAAAACTTTGTATTTAAAAATCAAACTGTAGATATTAACTAGTAAAATATTTCAGCACCAATTTAAACATTTAGCAAGTAAATCTATTTGCATTAGTTTCAGAATGAATGATCAATTCCTTATGTATGCAGGTGTAAAATTAAATCTTGTAATTAAGATTGAATATAATTCTTCATTTACTCAACGTTTCTAATACTATCTTGATCAGAAAATAGGTGTCCGAATAGTGAAACTGTAAATATCGCTGTAAGACCAAATAATCCAACTGTTGTGGTGACAGTGAATAATTGGGCATAATGGTATCTAAAGTACCAGGCAAGACTTAGAATAAGAGTTACAACACTAACCAGAAGTCTACTAAGGTCCCATTCGGTTTGGACCGAGCCAAGGCCTGTACCTGCTGGCATATTTTGAAATGGCGTAGGATTAAAGTACAAACGCGAGGAACTATCTAATGAGTTTGAAGCAACTGGAGCTGGACGAGGTTGATGAATTAGACAGTGAACTACACAATTATTAAAAAACCCACACTGCTCTAAGGTGGCATTATCTGGTTGAAGAATTTGACCATTGAAGACCAAGCGAACTAATTTTCTAGATTCAAGTTCTAATTGAAAATGTCTCCTAGAAAATTACAAAAAAATGAATTACATAAATAAATAGAGGAATTATTTATTTTAACAACTACAGCAAGCTAATATAAATGTTTATGAGAATTATAATATTAATTTATATTAATTTTATAATTACATATTACAAAATCTAATAATTTAATACATATTACTCCCTTTGTAAAGTGTTTATTTTATTTTAATTAAAATATATAATTTCTAAGAAATTTTAAACAATACAAATATTTTTTTATTAAGATGTCAAAGTTTAGGATAAAATTAATACATTAATTTTGATGTGGAAAATTTATTTCATAAAAATGATAAACATAAAAAGTTGATAGATATTTTATTAAATAATTTACCTTTTAAAGTCGCCTAGCATTTCTTTAAGACTTCCAGTAACTAGTTTTTGATCGTCATTAATAAATTTTAGTTTTATGCAAATCTTATGTTCGGTACTTTCAGGTAAATTAGTCTCCGTTTGTTCCGATTCAGAAGATGCCTCAGTTTCTAATATAGGTTTTTCCACTTTTTCTGCTTTGTTACTTTGTTCCAATAATGTTTCTTCGTTATTAAAGGAATCCATAGCCTGTATGAGAACTTCTTCATTTGTCGCTTCTGGAGCTTCAATAGATTCAGTAGAAAATTGTTTTGTGGATATGAAAGGAACATTGTATTAATTAGTAATTTTAGTTTGTTTTATGCATACATATATTTATAGTTTTTTATATATTACCAGCAAGGGAAGATTCTGGACAACTAGCTTCAACATCACTGCTACTATTCGAATTTAACTGCCTAGAATCATTTTCAGAGTTTTCTGTATTACGCTGCTGTTGAGCCAAAGCCAATGCTTGTTGATTAGCTCGCAATGCAGCTATACGTGTGCGAGTTCGATGCTGTAAAATTAGTACTGTACGAATCAAAGGTTGATCGGCAATGTTTGTTGAGCACCATGCTATCCATCCGACTAGTAAGACTCCAACAACAATGAAGAAGTCCAAGACTTCATCACCTACACCTTCAATCAATGTCATTTTTCCTTCGTTAACAAATACCTAACGTTGGAAAATAAAAAAAGAAAGTACGAAAAATAATTAATAAATTCGTATGAAAAACAGGATTATTAATATTTATAAACTTTTAACTGTTTATCAATTTCATATCAAACTTACCTGATTTAAGTGTAAAGTCCAAATGAACGTGCCTTAAAGCAACGCTATCTCCGTCACAAATGATGAAAAATATAACCGTTGAAAAACATTTGGACGAAAAACGTCGTTTCTTGACAGCTGACCTGTTTTTGCGAAGCTAACAAAATGCCTTCCGTGGCCTTGTTTAGTGTCTATTAGTGACAATATTATTATTACAGACCATATTTTTGTCGTCAGCACTGTTACAAACTAGGGAATTTCTCTATTCCTATATAAATTTTGTAAGTTCAGGTTGTGTCGATTTGGTTTGCCGTATCACGTGTACGTATGCAATTCGTGCAGTAATTTTAAATAAGTATAAATTTACGTAAACATTTCTTAATTTTACGGTTTAATATTATTCTATATGAAAAAAAATAATTAACTTAAAAAATACTTGCTCTTTTAAAAAATATTTTTTCGTTGACAAAATTTCACTGAAATTAGACAAAAGTGATAACATTTATATTTGTTTATTTGGTATTTTATTGTGTTTAGTGCGTATTATGTATGTGAAGGTTATGAAATTCCTTTTAAAATTCATATGCAATTATATATAACTATTTCGACGTAATTTTAACTGTTCAAAGTGTTTAGAAAATGTGACTTTTAACAAATTCTGCAAACAGTACAAACTTTCTAATATATGTTTATACCAGTACACTATTACATAATATAAAATAAAGTTAATTATCAACCATATAGTTAGATGAATATTAAATAGTAATATTAAATATTAAATAGTTTAAGAATTTCAATGATGGATACTCCAAAAACACCAATGGATAATCTTCTACATATGTTATCAGGACTTAGTGCTGGACACGAAAAAGCTTTGAAGCAAGGTATTTATAATGCCGTTGCTTTATTTCTACTATGCCTTGTTTCTGCAGCAGGATATGGACTCTACATTGTTCTCAGTCCATTTTTAAAACCACTCATTTGGGCTTTACTTTGTGGCTCAGTTTTATTTCCTTTTAAATCTTCCTTGACTACAATTGTACAATCTTGGTTTGCTGCAACAGAAGAATCAAATAAACCTTTTCTATTCAGTTTATCAGTTGTACCAGTTTATATATTTGACAAGATTTCAGAATTTATTGGTTCCTTTCTACAAAAATACCTAAGATATATTTTGAGTACTTTTACTTCACTAATAGGAATATTGATGATTTACAAATATACACCAAATATTCTATGCTATTTGATGTGGAAGTTATTTATGATTTTTAATATCACTCTTGGTTTTTTTATATCATTATGCAATATATATTCTGTAAGTATCTTTTATAACAGTATAAAAACTATAGTATTTATTGTGGAAAAATACTTATGCTAAATTTTAAAAAGTTTTTTTTGTAAATGATAATTTTGATATTATAATATTGATGCAATAATATGCAATAATATTGATTTGAATAAAATAATTTATAATTTTTTTTATATATAATTTATAAATTTATGAATAACTATTGATAAATATTAATTTATTTGATTTCTGTTTTTAAGTGTATTTTAGAACAAAGTATTTTTCTGCATTAAATCTTTAATAGATTTTACATGATTTTTAAAACACAAGGATTTATGTAATTTATTGTATTTTTTTTTAGATCACTGTTATTATTATGGGATACTTTTCAGTATTATATATCTTCTGGACGCCAATAAACAGTGCTCAATTTTATCAAAGTTCATTTGTTATATGGTTTTTTATAAGTCTATACCTATCAAATGCTCTGGGAACATATCCAGTTCTTATTTTCTGCATTCTTCAAGTTTTATTCTTGATTGGATTTATATATGAAGTAATACTGATATTAGATCATCAAGAAATGAATGGTAAAAGAACTTCATTCATGAATGTAGTCAAATTTGCGATAACTAATGTTGATATCTCAACTTCTAATGTTACTAAAATGCCAACATTATTAGAAGATGAATCTTTAATAGTAGAAGCTGAACAGTCTGTCACAAATAATAGTGAAGTTAAAGAAGATACAAATTTACAAACTAAACCATTTCTTAAGGTAATTGGAAGGTCACTTTCCATGGATCCAAATGTAGGAAAGACAGTTCATGATCAACCTACAAGAAGAGTACAATCTATTAGTAGCATTTCATCAAATCAAATATCTATATCTGATCGCTATTTTTTAAAGAAATTGCGTGCAGAATTGCGTATGTCTTTAGATTTAGAAGACAATAATGTTGATACTGATAAGTATATGTATGGAGCAGTGTATGCTTGTATAGGGATGATTTTGTGGAAACATAAATGGATAGCAGTTATTTTAATTATTCCAATAGCATACTTCTATATGAAAAAATTTAATTCTTACTTAAGATTAGGAAATACAATATCTAATCAGTGTCACAAAATTATAAATAAAATTAATTCTTGGTGTCAAGAGAGACATCAAGCATTGATTCCTGTTCACGTTAGAGGCTTTTTTAAAGTTATTATAATAGTTGATCAAAAGATGACTCAAATATTGAGAGAATCAATTGATTCAGTGGTAACAACTGCAGTTATTTTGGGACTTATAGTTTTTGTTATGTGCACATCAATTTTTATTACAATTCAAGTAAGATATCTCATTCATATTTAAGAATAAGCCTAATATTAGTCTTCACCATGCAAACTATTAAATATATATTATAATTAATAAAAAAGATACTGTGATTTTTTAAATCTAATTTTTGGTTCTGTGTACTCAAAATAAAATAAAATTTTTCTAAGTTTTTCGATAATAATGATTAAAAGTATCATTGATATTTTTATTAAAAACTTAGCACAATTGTTATTAGTATGAGACATGGTGAATGTTAATAATATATATTTTAATAAATGAATTTGAACTGATGAATTAAATTTTAACTGTATATAAAGATTTATACAGAAGGAATGTATCTGATTCAAATTACTGGAGAAATTTTAAATTCTACTTTAATGAATCATCCAGATATAGATTGGGTTCCCCAACAGTGGGAAGAATCTGTTAATAGTGTATTGGATAATGCTTATGTGTATGGACGCACTGCTATTTCAGATGGTGTAAGAAATCAGTTAATTATTACATATAAATTTTTATTATTAAGAACTAAAATTTTCTACCTGGAAATACAAAAAAGCCATATTTCTGTAATTTGTATTCTACTTTTTAAAAACTAATTTAAGATTTAAGTAAAATTTTTATCTTAGTCCATTTAAAAGTCTTTGTAGTTTCTTTTACTTAAATCTTATTACTACTTTTTTGTGTTCTATTTTATTTATATTTCACTCACTCCTATTGTAGTTACATATTGAATTATTATAGCTTAGTACTTTTACAATATTGGGTTAATTATAGGATTTTATACTTGATATATTATATTTTTGTAAATGAATAAATATAAAATCTTTATTAATAAATGTTTGTGCAGATACGAAAGTTCGTTAAAGATTTGGAACCTGTAAAAGCAGAGCAAATAGAGAAAAAAGTATTAGAACTTTGGGATAGGCTTTATCAAGCTTGGATGATGTCAAATGAGAATCCAAATATGATTGGACCATCCGTGGATGTAAATGCAGCTTTTTCCGTATGGGAAAGTTTGAAAGAGAGTATTGGAAAATCTCCTTTGCGTTAGTAAACATTTAAAATATTTTTATTGTCCAAAAATAACGTTAATAGTGCATTTTTATTTAGATCATATGAAATAAATATTAAATAAAAAGTATTTTACTTTGAATTTTATGATAATTTCTCTTTTTTGTAATTATTTACTAATTAGAATACATTAAAACATCTTTACTCCCGTTCATTTTTGTTAATGTTAATTGTAATTGTATTTTGTATTTTAGAATTATTTAATATGATGAGTATTCAAAATTTTGCCAAAGAGAATGTTGGTATTCTTATGTCAGTTTTGGATTCTGTTTGGGGTATTGTCAAAGGAAATATGTCTGTGATTCTCAGCATAGTCACTGAATTAATGTATATAGTTCTTATGAGTGGATCAGTTGTGCTTAATTTTGCACTAAGCATGGTAATTAAAAATAACATTTAATAATAATTATTTGTTTAATTTAATTTATAAAATTATTTCTAGGTTGTATTTTTTACTGCACTATTTTATTTACTCAGTTCTAGTGGAAAAACTTACAAACCAATTGAATTAATTACTAATTTTAGTCCTATAAGCTGTCATAGGTAAATATTATTATTTAAATCTTTTCTAATATATTCTAAAGGCATTAATTAAATTATTATACTTTTTTAAAAAATATATATAAGCAGACCTGATGAAAAAGGGTATGTGAACATTTTTAATTTTTAAACTTGTATTGTAGTTAGATGTAGTATTGTATTCTAATTACAGTATAAATAAAATATATTGCAAGATTTAATGTATTTACAAAATAATAATTAAACACAATTAGTTATTTTTATTACAATAAAATATTTTTAACAAAGATTGTATATTTTATATTAGATTTGCGATGGCTTTACAAGAGGCTATAATTGGAGTGTTTACTGCAACATTCAAATTGGCTTCTTTTTTTGGAATGTGGACTTGGTTTATACACAATTTATTTCAAGTGAAAATTATCTATCTACCGTCAGTCTTTGCAACCTTGCTTGGAGCAGTACCATTTTTGGATGCTTATTTTGCTTGTATTCCAGCAACAATTGAATTGTGGTTCACTCAAGGACGTTTCATGGCGATTATTTTTTTCCTGTTTCATTTTCTTGCTTGTAATATCGTTGTTACTGAATTTTATAAGGAAATTAAAGGGTATCTATTCTTAATTTTAATTATGTAGAGGAAATATAATGGCTAATTTGAATAAGTCAAAATTAAAAAAAAAATTAATTGAAGTCTATGATAAAGTATTACAAAATTTAAACAAATTCATAAAGTCTTAATTTAAAGTGCAACAATTATTCTTATAAATAATATTTTTTATGTAATGTAGTTATGTATTATTATATCTATTTTTAGAGGTGGACACCCATACCTTACCGGATTATCAATAGCAGGTGGTGTCTTCTGTTTAGGCATTGAAGGAGCAATTTTTGGCCCTTTACTTCTTTGTTGCATTATGGTGGCAATTAATTTAAGTAGAAGATACCTTCAATCACCTTCAGAAGAGACAATTAATTCGATCAAATCACAAATTGATCAACTTGAATCATAATATATAATATTTAATTTAATAAAACAACAATGGAAATCTCAGAAATTTCTGTTGTCTTTTATTGACACTTGTAGCTTTTTAATTTTTAAAAGAATTTTTTCCATTAAGTGTCAATGTATTTGTTTTATTTTTACGAAAGATAATACAAATCTTTCTATCTAAGACTTTCGCTTCAGCACATACTAAACCTGTGATTACTTATTCAGTTTTAATCAATATGAGTATAATTCATTTTCATTTTATACTCTTATATTAATTCAAACTAATTTCTAAATATAATCTTTAATATAAATTAAATTAATTATTTTTAATATTTATGTATTTAATTAAAATGTTATTTAACTGTTGATCGGTATAATTAATGAATCTCTATTAAATTAACAGATGTAGTTTATATTTGAAATATTTTTGTAATAAATTTAAAAGTATTCAATTGTTTTTGTTTGTGTAAAAACATGACATATTACTAAAGATATAAACAATGTAAATATAAGAATGTGTGATAATAAATTAATCTAAATTTTAATTTGATTCATTATTATTTAAAAATGTTTAATAGTCTAACATTTACAATAATTTGCATTTTCTTATTAATTCTTCTCATTTTGATTGCTTTTGAGTTATATCTACATTATGAAATGTATTTTCCATCACAATGAAGGTTATGATAAAAATTTTAGAAATAAAGGTTATTTAAATTCATTAAGTTGATCAGTTACAATTTGTGCATCTGACATTCGAAGATCAGTATTGTAAATTCGCGAAAGAGATGTAACTATAAGATTCTTATCAATATGTTTTACTGTAATAGGCGCAGATGCGTGAAAATTTATTATTTTTTTTTCTTGTAAAATGTGAAAGCCATTTTCTGAAAAGTAACCAGCTGTAATTCCTATTTCCAACCAGACAAATAATGCTATTTTTTGTGAAGTTATTTCTATTTTAAAATCTTGCTTCGAATCAGTTTCAGGTTGAATTTTGACCTAAAATATATTCAGATAATATTTTATAATAACTAATTAAAAAAATTTTTTGTTTATATAAATTAAATTAAAAGATTATTACATACTGTAATAGAATCATTTGGTAAAGAAATGTGTTTCAAAGGTTTTGGATACACATAATTAGATGGAGCTATTTTTTTATTATTTATATCTTTTAATACTAATTCTAAAAAACAATTTTCTTTTGCTGTACTTAAAGTACCACATCCGGCAGATTCTAAGAGAGTGTCAAACCAATATTGTGTTACAAGTTTAGACTCGTTAGATTCCTGCAATGTTTTATGTTTAAAAATAACATTTTTTAAGAATTTAAAAAATCTGGATAACTTACCACTATTATATTATCAATTTGATTTATATGAATTATCTTTGAACTTTTCCATTCATAAAAAATAATTTCAACGGTCAAATTTCTTAAAGTATTTAGTAAATCTGACACAATATATATTAAAAGTTCATTAGCATGAGTTACTTTTGATGTGATAATAAGTGGAGAAAAAAAGTCTTTGGTATAGTAATGCAACATTTTCCAACGACCTTCAAAATCTATAATAATGAAAGATCATTTAAATATAAGATAATTTATGATAGTATCATTAATTTTACACACACCCACATGCACAAAATATTAGATTTCTAAATACATTGAAAATAACAGTATTATTTACCAATTGAAGACCATGTTGGAGCTTGCCAAACATCATTCAACTGCCAATAAAGTGCACCCATTGTTAAGCCCTCACCTAAATCATTAAATGAGCTCTTCATTTGACGGTAAAATTCTGTTTGTATCTTTATGGAAACTGCTTGCATTACTTGACTCAGGTATATATAATCCATTAATTCTCTTATTGTATTATTACTGCTTGGTATAACAAAGTTTGAACTAATTAAATGCTTCAAGTTATAATTTCCTGCAGGCAGATGTTGACGATGTTCCATAAATAAACTATTTAGTTTCAAATCACTGAAGTTCTTTGTAGCAGATATCATAGTCCATATTGAAGGTAAAGCTTGAAATCCATATTCAGATATAAATCGTGCAACAGGGTATAAATTAATATCCCAACTATTTTGAAGATAATTGTAATAATGAACTGAAATAAATAAATTTAAAAATAGATTTAAATTATTGGAAACCATTTATATTTATTCATTGAATAAATACTTGGAAAATATAACACAATAGTATTTTAATTTGATTTATGTACTGCATTAATAGAATATGTTAAAAAAATAATAAATATTTTTACCATCTCCAAATAATTTTGAATAAGGATTTGATTCTGTATAATTTTTTTCTTCACTAAATAGTCCATTACTTGGACTTGATACCACAAAAGGTCTCAAAGGATCAATTATTTTTGCTTCATTTTTAATGGTATCAACATAAAGTTTAATATAGTCATCCTTGTAAACTTGAGATTGTCCGGTACCATACCAATCTTTAAAAAGAGCAGCTTCATTTTCATTATTTCCTGCCCATAAAACAATACTTGGATGATATTTTAATCTTCTCATATTTTGCCTCACTTCTTCCTTGACATTACTAAGAAATGATTTTGTGCCTGGATACATATTACAAGCGAACATAAAATCTTGCCAAATCATAATTCCATATTCATCAGTTATACTATAAAAAAGATCTGATTCATATACTCCACCACCCCATACTCTTAACATATTCATATGAGTTTCTTTAACAGACTTAAGTAAATTTTGTACTGTTTCTTTTTTATCTAAATATTCAGGAAATATACTTGAAGGAATCCAATTACTTCCTTTGGCAAATATAGGAATTCCATTAACTTTAAAATAAAAACTTAATCCTTTTTCTAATCTATCTTGTATTAATTCAACAGTTCTAAATCCAATTTTAATTTGACGTTCGGTTACATAGGTTCCACTTTTTATGCTTACATTTAGTAAATACAATTTTTGTTTACCATAACCATTAGGCCACCATGCTTCAACTTTATCCTTAAATAATATAGAATTAAATTTATGTATGATTTAATGAAATGGAATATAAGACTTTTAATATATACTCACTAGAGGCACATTTAATATTACAGTTGCATTAGCACGATTATTTTTTACTTCTAAATTTGTAAATATACTAGTATTAAAATACTGTTTTTCTAATGAACATATTATTTGAATTGATTCATCAATGTTTATATTTTTTTCTTGAAAAGTTTCAAAAAACACTGTAAGAATAATTTGCCAAGTATTTTTTTTAAATATATCAACTGTGATTTCAGATATTAATATTTTCTCTACAGGTTGAAGTTCTACATTTTTCCTAAATATAGATGAAAATAATTTTCAATATAATTTTAAGTTTATAATTATAAAATTAATTTTAGTAACATAGTGTATTGAAATTAATTACCATATGCCCATTGATGGAAAAGCTGGACCCCAATCCCATCCATAACTAGCTTGCATTTTTCTTATGTGATTTACATGACATTCCCCATTATAAAAAGATGGTACACATTTAGGTGGTACAACATATTTCAAACTTTGAAGATTGTAAAGCTTTTCTGATACTTTGACAGGTGACTCAAAAACAATTTTTAATTCATTTGTTGTGTTCTATAATTTTTAACTTATTTATTATTGTATTATTATCAATATCATTAATAGATAATTAAATAGACATTTGAAATAAGATTATAATGCTATATAACCTTTAAATGATATTTTATATCAAAACTATATCTTAAAAACATATTTGAAGTTTTTCCAATTTCAACATCATTTAAATAAATTTTAGTAAATGTGTCTAATCCATGGAAAGTTAGAACAATATGAGGTGCTTTTAGAAAAGTGTTATTTGCTGAAACAAAATTAATGTTTATTATGATTTATAATAACATTTTTAATAAAATAATTCACCTTGAATATCAGTTACATAAACAATTGATTCATTTGCAATCCATCGATTTTTCACATCATTAAATCCTAATAAATTTTTTGGAATCAGTCCAGCTTTTTCTAAATCACTGTAAACTCCACCAGGTACTTCAGCTGTGAATGTTTTACCTATTAAATAAATAAGAATTAAAGAATGAATAAAAATACAATAAGCAAGTGAAATTAAATAATAAAAATAATTAAGTAAGATAAAATACATATGTTACCTGTTGATAAAAAATAGCCTTTCCACTTTCCATTTAAGTACATTGACATTACATTATAAAAACAAATAATTAGAAAAAATGCTGATAATTTTATCCCATCCATTTTAAACTCAAAAATATATATATTTTGTAACTAACTAAATTAAATTAACCTTACATTCACTGATTCTTATACAATTTCATATATTTGAAAAGTCAATGTAGCTATTGTTATTTAAAATAATTTATGTGACTAGTATTTATAAATAGCTGTTATATATAGTTAATATATCTATTATAAAAGTTTACGTATTACAAAAGTTTTTAACTTATATGATTACTGTTTAAATAGAATAAAACTGATATTCATTTTGGAACACTATCTTTTTCGTACATAATTATCAGATAACTTAATGATTCATTAAAATGGCATTTTGTCAATATACAGGCAGACGAATTCAGATTAAATTAATCCTTATAGAAATTGATTAGAAAGTTAATAAATAAAAATGGTTTTAAATAAATTCAGATTTAAAAGCATAGTTAGCAAATTTATTTATTAAGAATTAAATTATATTTGCAAAAAAACACTTTAAGAGTAGGTACAAAATTTGTATCTTATATCTAATAATTTCTTTTATCTATATTTAAATAAAAATATATATATACTGGTTTAAACAATGTTATACATAGGCTGAAAAAGCCATACAGGAATTTTTTTTACATATTTGACAATTGTTTAAACAATGTTTCAAACACTGCTATTGTAATCACAAAACTTTCTTTAATTACATTCTACATTGAATTTTTATACACTATACAACTGAGTTAATTTATATTTAAAATTAAAAAAGATGATAGAAAATATGAAAAAACTTAATCTTACTTAATAATTATAAAGAAACCTTATCATTATTATCTATTATTAAATAAACAAAATATTTTTTTTAGAATTTAAAATGTATGGAATGCATCAATCATATTATTTATAAGTAAAAATAAATAGTTAATGTAAATAGCTATTTCAATATTGAAATAGTTAATTCAAGCATATTCAAATGTACAAAATATAAAAAATGTATACATTTAAATTTATTACAAAAGAATTTCTTGCAAAGGATGAACTTATTTATAACTTCTAAAAATAAAATTCATACAAAAATTTTAGTTATTCGTTATTAAAAAATTGATTGTTCTTTGGTGATCTTCATGGAAGTTACCACTTTTATTTGATTCTCTTCATTGATGTACGAACAAAGGTAGAATATTAAATTGGAGTATTTTTTTAAATACGAATTCCTAAAAAATTATAATAATCTATTATTTAAAAAAAAAATGGTTTCAATTTTAAATAACTTAAGCGTTACCATATTTATCTTCTGCTTTTTCTTTACATTTAATAACATGCTCTTCATAATTATTGCCATCATAAGTCTTAAAGGTATTACAAATCTGACATTCGTATTTTAAACGACTTGAACAGGGTAGTTGATCACTTATTTCATCTGGTTCTGAAGAAAACTCTTCACATTCTGAAGCGTGTGATTCAATCTCATTATATGGAAAAGACTTACGACAAATAGGACAAGAACTGTTGCTTAAATATGGATGAGTTATTGTGGGTTCGTCATCGCCGCTCTAGACAAACAAGAAAAATAAATTAATAAAATAATAAATTATAAGAGATGAAATACATTGATGTACCAACCAGTAACAAATCTTCAGTAATGTCCTCACGAGTTTTCCGTGATTTATCAAAATTTAATCTCGTAATTCCTTTCACAACTGATTTTGATAAATGAAGTCTTTCTCTTTCATTTAAATTTCTCTCTTTTTCTATTCTGCGACTGTTTTCATCTTCCCGTTCTTGTAATCGCTTACAAATAAGTTCATCCTTCTTCAATTCTTCTTCCTTTTCCTTTTGCTTTCTTGCCTCCTTTGCAGCTTTGATTACTTGCTCCTCTACAATATGTGCAGTTTCTAAAAAAGAACGTGCTGTTTGTATTTTGTTTGGCAAATGTGTAGACACAAGTGAAATTTTTTTTTCATCAGTGATATCTACACAATCATTGTCATCTATTTCTTCATTAAGTTCATGTAAAGTTTTATTTATTTCTTCATCATTTAAAAATAAATCTTTTTTTAAAGAAGTATTTTTTGATTCAATAATATTTTTTTTCTTTGCTCTCGGACCTTTGAAATACTTTTTAGTAGGATTTGGAGGCGGAACGCGTCTTGGATATTGTAACTGTTCATAGTTAGATTCTGTATTTATTGAAGATATTCTATTTGAACTTATACGTAAATTGCGCAAGTTTGAATTATCAAATAAGTCCGAATCCGAAAGATCCTTAGTATCATCGACTTCAATCATCTCAACAGGACTAACAAAACTAGTTCTACTTTTCTGACTTTCCTGATTTTTTTTTGCCTCCTCCTCTGACTTTTTTCCCAGCTGACATTTTCTCTTTTTTGTATTGATAAATGTATCATTGCTATTTTCATCATTACTGTCATATGTAGCAGCACCAATATTACATAATGCCTTACGTTTAGTATTTCGGTCGAGTGTATCTCTAGTTGATATATCTGGCCCAGGACTGTTTTCCACAAATGGATTTTTATCCAGTGAACCATTCCATTTTGTAGCGACCTATAGAAACATAGAATTTAAAATATTAGAATCAGTCTATAAATAAATCACACAATGCACTTCAATATAAAAACAAATGTCACTTATCACATTTATTTCTTATTTATAAATATAATATTATTTGTATCTGTGAAAGTATGTTCATGCTTTTTTCAAGTTAAATGAATGTATATCGAAAAATCATTTTATATAATCAATTTGATATACAATTTTTATGTATACTTATTTTTTTATGTCTTAGAATGAAAAACGTTTCCTTTTACAAATAACTTATATAATAACTTTTACAAATTGCAATTAAATATTATAACTTTATATTAATGACTAATCTATTTAATTATATTTAATATAATATATGTATGTTACGTTAAAATATTAACTGAATTATCATCACCAATTCAAATAGTATTTGTAAATGACTAAAGAATTTTTAAAGTTAAAACAAATAATATATTCTTGTTGTATATATAGTAATATTATGACCTAATATAATATAATTGCATATTTTCAATTTATAAATATAATCAATATTAAAATATTCAAATATGAATTTATAGTAGATGAAAATAACTTTATGTACATTTGAACATCAATAATTTTTATTATACTACAATATTAAATATTAATTCTAAATAAGCAGTTATACATCAAATTATAATTTATTTAATATAAGCAAAATTATACCTTATTAAAACTGTTTAATCATCAAAAATGTTAATTTTGTACGAATAGTGATAGGAATAAAGTTAGTTTGATCAAATTCTGAAAGTAAAAAGGTGAACATCTTTAGTAATTTATTTAGAAATCGAATTTTCAATTAGGTCTTCTTTTTTAAATATATTAAAAAAATAAATATGAAATATGATAGGTATATTATTGTAATGTTATTAATAAATTTAAAGCTTATTAAAATAATTGTTGCAGTAAATATTTATATGTAATATTTTTTAATTAAATTCGGTTATTAAATATGGTTATTAAAAAGCCATTATATCCTTGTAAATTTAGATTTTTTATATTTAATCAAATTTTAAAACAAATAATTGAATTTCTAATTTATAAGATATAATTTAGTTCTTTAGACTCAATATATTTACTACTGCTGGCATTAATATTAATTTACTTTTACTTTTGTGCTACATAATCTTATAATATGCTATTGTGCTAGTCTTAAAAATATGAATAAAAAACTAATTTAAATTATCAAAATAATTTTTTAATATTATATTGTAATACACATAGCATTAAAGTCATTGACTGTATAATCATAAATATTTTAAAATTAAAATTGGTGTCACTCATTAGATTTGTAACAGTTTGAAGTAAAATGCTATTTCTTAACTTTTTAATGCACACTCTTATAAATTAAACTTGAAAACTTTCTTGGTTATTTAATAAAAATTGCACACTTTCCATCTTTCTTAGTGGTAAGAAGACACTTGCTTGGAGGTACCCACCTTGATGGGCGACCCCCATTGTGATTTTCTGTTTCTAGAAGCTTCATCCGATAAAATATAATGTTCACGAAGACTATCCAGTTTTTCACTCATTTCTTGACACAATATTTCAAATATTTTTGAATCTGATTTTATATGAGCAAAAGGCTCTTTTTCTTGAGACTGTAAATGTTCTGGTTTCTTCAGTGAAACATCATTTTTATTATCAATAAAATGAAAAGGATTTAACCTCCATCTTTCTAAGTTTGATTTTGAAATTTCATGTGCTTTTGGTAGCTGATCTCCACTGATAGATCCATTGATTGAATTTGTACTAACATTAGATTTTCCTTGAAGCGATGGAAAATGATTAGAAATATTTCTTTCCTGAATATGTTCGTTATCAATACAGCTATTTTCAGTGTTCAAATTTTTTTCAAAGGCTAACGATGGATTCGATTCCTTGTTATTCAACCGATATTCAGAAGATTTTATAGACAAATTACTGGAAGCTGCATCAATCTTATTAGATATACTAGACATTATTTTAACTGAATTCTGTTCTGATATATTTAAAATATTATGTGCCAATTTTGTGTCATTTATTCTTGGTAAAGGTGATATTTCCTGTTAAAATTTATAATAGACACAATTGAAAAAAATAATTTTAGTAACTATTTTATGACAGAAGACGAAACAACGATTACAATTGATAAAAATATTTAAACATCAGTCTAAAAAATACCAAATTGTGAATGTATCAAATAACTGCTTTATTTGAGGTATATATCCTTAAATATTTTAAATTATTAAGTATTTTACATAATCTGTTACTAAGATTCAATTAAAAAAAAAATTTATTTGAATGTATTTGATATTTTCTTATATACTTGTTATTTACTTATTACAAAATGTTCCATTCACACAAAAGTTCATTTGTACAATTTAGAAACATCGTATTATATAGAATTAACGTTACTTACGTTTTTAAAGCTAGTTTCCATTGATTTTTTTACAGTTTCGTATAATTCTTTCATTTCCTTTTTATTCATGCTCTCATTAATACCAGCTTCTGCAAAGGGGATACTAAATTTAAACACATGCCTCATTTAAAATATTTTTTAAAATGAAAATATGTTTTAAGCAAATCATTTGATTAATTACACTATGCAATAAAAAGTACTAAGCATTTAATCGTCGCATAAAGTAATATTCATCATTTTTATTTTTTTCTTTTGAAACTGCACAGAAAATAATAAAATATACTTATCAAACTAATAAACAACGAAACTCGTGATTACGAAGTATGAAATTTATTGAAAAACTTTAAGTAACGCGATTAAGGCAACTTCATTATGTTTCAAAAAGAAAGCTGTGAATGAACGTTTTTTAAAAATTTATAAAAAATATACTTAGAAGTTCATTTTTCATTTCTTCCTCCTCCTGTTCTTCCTTAGAAAGTGGTTCATCTCTCTTCGATGCCATTTTTCGACGCAACACAATAAATTGTTTTGTTCTTTGTAAATCAGTAGCAGCGGCGAGTGCGTGGTTGGATTGTGCCGTTACGTGATTCTGCGCAGAATCACGCTGATATGTTATCGTTCAAGCGCTCATTGTGACAACAGAACAGTAGGTGCAACGAGGTACGACGCGTATACGTGTATTTTATACTTTATATTCTTCGTATTTTTATACCTTGGCGACTTAATTTTATATAAATTACTTTCATATAACTTTATATAATTAAAAGCATTATATTTATAAAATTGCATTTGCATATAATTAGTATAATAATAACATGTAAGGCAGACGTTTGTTTAATAGTTGATACTTGTTCGTGCTCCTTTCTTTTATTTTTCTCAAAGCAAGTGTATGTATAACTAATCAGCTTCAACAATTATTGCGCGAAATCAAGAGAATTCGGTACGCGTGTTGCCGGTAAACGAAGATAAAGTACATCGTCCTGTGTGTAATGCGCCATTCCTTTTTGTCCAATGACATTTGTGGAAATCAACGTCAATTTATGGAAATTATTGTGGCCTTGTAAACGAAAATGAACCCTAAGCGCGCGTATCTCCAATTGGTATGGAAAAATGAAGTAAGTTTTCAATCAGCTTTCCATTCATTATGATTGGTCAGGATTTAGAATTTGGCGCTAAAATACACATCTTCGTCATCTTTGGTTAATTTTGCCAATTCCATTGACTGCAAGTTATTTATTTATTAATATACGCATAAATTTTTTCTCAATAGAGATTTCCAATAAAAATAAAGTGACTTACTTTTTAAATTAGTTTTTATTTCGAAGAATTTAACATGGCGGATGAAAAATTGATAAAGTTGGTTCATACAACATTTAATATCTATGGACTGACAATCACAAAGTAATGTATATTATTTTTATTATTTATTTGAAATCTTTTGGTTAATATTCGTTTGTTACTACGTAAATATTATAACTATTTTTAAGGAAATTGAGTACAATAGTGGCAAAACATTTGCAAAATAATCCAGATGTAGATTCAGAAAGTTGGCTGACTAAAATTGTTGAGCAGGTGTTGACACAGAATCTGTCAACTCCACATGTTGATTTGGAAAATATAAAACTTGCTCTCAAAGAATGTTTCAAACCAGCAAGTACATTAAAAGAGACAGAATCGGTATTAAATGTTATTGATATTTTCACAGTACCAAAAATTGTGTACGATATAAATAAGAAAAAATATGTTGTACAAAATGCAAAAGACAATTTGTTTCCCGATGCTAAGTACAAGTCATTAGTATTTAAAGAACGACTAGATTTACTGTGGTACAGAACGTTAAATCATATAAGTTTTGCTCCATCTAAATTTGGAAAGATTGAAGCAAATAAATTGCAGTTAGTTCCTATAGAATTTTTATTAAGCGAGTCCAAAACAAAAAATATATGTATTCTAGGACTATTGTCTCAGCTTACCGAAGGACAGTATTATCTGGAAGATTATACTGGAGCGATCAAAATTAGTCTTAAAGATGCCATATCCTTTTAAAACAATTACTTACATATTAAATACATTTATAAATAAATTTAAAAAGAAATAATACAAGTATAATGTAAATATTATTAAAAAACGTAACATTTTATTTCCTTAATTTAAATACACATCTATGGTTCAAGTTTAATTACAGAAGGTTCCATTGTTCTAGCCAAGGGTAAATATGTAGAAGGAGTTTTGCAAGTTGATAATATTGATTTTCCACCACCAGACTCATCGGAAAATAGTCGAATAAATTTTGGTAATAGCAATACATTTGGTGGACCTCATCCTACATTATTAAAGCTGTCAGAAAAATTAAAAATATATGAAGAATCAAATAAAAATAATATAATTATTTTTATTTCTGAATTTTGGGTAGATAGTGAAATTATCTTAAAAAAATTTAAAATTTTATTGTCTGGATATTCTGATAGTCCTCCTACTGCAATTGTACTATGCGGACATTTTTCAAGTTCTCCATCAACAGCTGCAAATGTTAAAAAATTAAAGGAAGGATTTAAAAAACTTGCATCAATAATAATGGAGTTTCCAATGATTAAAAATAATACTAAATTTATATTTATACCTGGTCCTTATGATCTTAGTGCACCAAAAATTTTACCGAGACCACCATTACCAAAACATCTTTTACAAAATATTTTAAACGTTTTACCAGGAACATATTTAGCTACAAATCCTTGTAGATTACAATATTGCACAAAAGAAATTGTCATCTTCAGAGAAAATATGTTATCTAAACTATGTCGAAATACTCTTCATTATCCAAGACTGGAAAAAGATGTAAAAGGCGAAGAGAGAGGAGAAAAAGCTTATGAAGCTGTAAGATTTTTTCTTATATTTGTTTCAACTTTTGAAATCATTAGGATTTATTTTTTAACAGCTATGATTTTGTTTCAGTTTGCCAAATCAATTATTCGGCAATCACATTTAACTCCTTTATTGTTCTCAATGATTCCTGTATATTGGAAATACGATCAAGCTTTACAGCTTTATCCAACGCCAGATCTTATAGTTGTTGCTGATGATTTTCAACCGTATACTACAAATTATTCCAATTGTAACATTATTAATCCTGGGCCATTTGTAAAAAGTAATTTTTCTTTTAAATGTTACTATCCAGCTGAAAATATTATAGAAAACTGTTGTATATCTGAAGATAAAAGCTGAACTTCATTTAACTTAGATAATTTAAAATGAACAAGGCAAAATTGAAAGTATACAATGTAAATAGTTTTATATTATAAGTATAACATGTATATTTTAAAAGATACTTATAAGCATTTGTACAGTATTTGTTTTTTAAAATATATAATTTTCATTTTTTATATTTAAAAACTACGTAATTCTTCCTTATTACTAAAACGAAAATAATCTAATAATTCATATTTTTCAATTTTCAAGAATTAGATGTGGAGAATTTAATTTTTTTTCAACAAAAAAATAGCTATTTACAAATAAAGTTTAAGAAAACTTATACATAAATGAACATACATATATACATACACACATGTATATAAGCATATATACACGTATATGTACACACACGAAGACAAAATAAATCTAGCATAATAGATTTTTACAAATTGAAAAGTAGGAAGGATTGGATATATTTAAAACTTATTGACATACTTAGGTTTATAAGAATAATTTCATCAGAATTCAAATTAAAAGAATATGTTGAAAATAATTACTGTTAAACGATATATGTACACTTACATAATGGAACTTCCTACTTTTATAAACATAATGAATTATTACTATTATTATTAGTAAGATTGTATGTGTCAAAAATATTATTACCGTAAGATTTAGAACAAATTTTTACTACTGATTTCTGAGTCGCGTATCACAATTTACACATACCGAGGCACTTAAAAAAGCCCATATGGTATTAAAATCAATTTTGATTACACAACTCTCCAACATCAACTTTACACATTACTTTGTTAAGAAAGTCTAAAACCTAAGGAAGTTGCTTCTGTATTTTACAATTCTAGTAATCGAATCTGATTCAATAAAAAAGTATGAGAAAGAATTTTCCTAACAGAATTTAAACAATGAAAAGTGAAAAGAACAATACTAGACTATTGCACATCCTTGTTGAGTACGTTTTACTTTTAACTTTTTAGTATAATAGTCAATTCCTCCATTTGCTCGTTTAAGATCGTCGACCGCTCTCTTTCTTCTTTAATACACATATAATACGATTATGTACCAATGCTTTTCGCGCGTAACTATATACAGATGCATAAATTGGAGTGTCGCATTAATAAATTCAGTCGTCGGACGGTCATTCAGTCCTTTGTATTCTCCATCTCATGGATTTCCCGGTTTATTGTTGATTTCCCCTGAAAGAAGAAGAAACAAGATGTTTCAGAAAACAGAACAACCTTCGGTAATTTGGTCAGGAATTTAATTCAGGATTACGACATATACTTCAAAAGGATGATTACTGAAAAATTTAATTTCTAACTTTTACGAACACAAATTATTAAATACATTTAGGATGCACGCAATGCTCGGTTATAAATAGCTCTTCAAAAATATTTAAGAAGATAACAAAAATAAAATATTAGGAACGCAACATATTCCATCAAAAATCTTGTATTTATAAATGAACAAGGCCTCTTTAAACAAAAAGAAAATGTAACACGATAATCGAAAAACTGGATGATGTAAAATACCGTGACACAATTTCTTTACGTAATATTGTCTTGCACTGAATTTTAACTTATGCTCTAGTTAAATATACAATCGACAATCATGTACAAATATTATTTCTTATATTATCAGAAGCAGTTAGTTTTCCCTTAACTTAAATATACATCGAGATTTCTAACGTCTTACAAGACAAAGGCAATTAAAATTTGAATTTATGTACTAACTGTCTCTCTGATATCTTCGACAAGCTTCGTTTCTTTCTTCCGCGTCGAAGTACCACAATGTTATAGCGTATCTTGTTTTGTAAGCCGGTTGAACCTCGTGCGGATTTCTACGATCCGACCAGAAAAAGAGAATCCGATCGAAAAGCGGTTCGATATCCGCGACTTGATCCTGCCAACCTTCTGGAAATATCCTGAGGAGGCCGCCATTTTGCTGAAATAATTATAATGTTATCACATTTCACTGTTGCAACTGGAAATTAAAAACGCGTTTCATTATTTTGTGCCTTGATTTAATATATTTATTAGAAATGTAAAGTTTAATCGAGTCCAAAGCTAAGATTTATTTACTTCTAGTTAAGGAATGCGGAAAGCGTTATTACCGAATTCACCAAATTTACTTAGTTCGCCAAGTACTTCGTATTGGAATTCGTTGTTCTCTATACTATACGCTATTATAGAGTTATGTTTATATATTATAATACTATCATAATAAATATTATAACAATATCACCTATAGCTTTGGAAGGAATATTTATTTCATTAGGAAATATTTTTCAAAATTTGGCAGCATTTTCAAATGCTTTTTATATAAAATTATTAAAAACAATTGAAATGGAATAGAAGTTAATTACCTTGATATCCCAATCCCTATTTAAATAATATATCGCTGTGATGCACCTTCCGTCTCGATTTGGATTATCTACGTGTTTGACGTAATGGGAACCGTAGCCAGGATAACACGCCACCATAGCCTTAAAAATTTAAAAACCACATACATACATGTATAAGTAAAAGTTCTTATAAAATGATAACGCTGCTACTCGAAAGACTATGTAATATGAAATCGTCCAGAAAGCGGAAAGAGAAAAATTTGACCTGCGAATATTGTAGCTTTCTCAAGTTTAGAACGTGATTCACACACAGCCAGCGTAAACAGAATGATTAGTATGCTTGAACGTTTTTATAATAATTGACATTACTAGCAAATATTTTTGCAAATTTTTTTCCCTTGAAAAAAAAAAAAAAAAAAAAATTAATGTTCGTTAGACAATCATAAAGTACGAGATTTATTTAATTATTAACAATGTCGTATTAATTAATTTTTGATGATTCATTTCAAACATAATTAAAATACATCTTTATTATATGAAGTATAATAAAAGTTTTCTAGAATTACGATCTCTTTAGGTCGCTTAAAAATATACTTTTTTGCGCCTGCGCTCAGAATAATATTCTCTTTCAGGTAAGTGTCGTTTGAAAGTCATCAAAATTCATCGCAACTTAATAGTAAAAAAATTATCAACAACTAATTGCAAATATCTAGTTTAAGGCTAATTTATTTTAGTATCCACGTAAAGATTATGTTATCGTATGCCGATTTGCGTTTTATCGTCATTTGCTATTTGTAAAATATAAGCCTAACTAAGCAAAATCATCAACAATTACTTTACATATAAAAAATATAAAAATATATAAAATCATGAGATCTAGTGTTATTATACACAATTATTACAAAACTCCTTTAAACAAATAGAAACATTCTAATGTCAGCGGATTTTTAATACTAACTCTTTTTTTAACGTACAAGCCACTCAAATTTTTTATTAAACTATTTTTTTAGAAAGTTTTTTTGTATAAAATAATGACGATATCTTCATTTTCATTATTTACTTCAATGTTTTAAAGGGATTTTCGAATGCCGAAAATAAACATTTAATTTAAATGCGAATAAAAAATCAATTATTTAAGCTTAGAACACAACGTCGTACTTTGTTACTATGCAAGTAATCAAGCCATTACATTTGAAATCACGTAAGACTATTTTCATATTAAATAATGTAAAAAACAAAAATATATTTTTTAAATTAAAGCACGTACTTCTGTGATTTGTGAATCATACAAGTCACATTAGAGTCTTAAGAGAAGCAATCTACGCATATGCGACTCCTTGTGGCATTATAATTATATATATTATCTATTTTGTAATATAAATTATCTATATATTGTCAGAAATGGTTATATGTACTGGCTTATCTAACCAATAAGTATACGAACAACATAATAATATACGTAGCGTCGCGTGTGACACAAAAATACCACGTTTCCATGGCGTAGCCATGGTTTTCATTACGTAGGCATCGCCGCGAACTTTGGTCACGATAAAAAATTTGTTTTGTGCTTGGGAAAGAAGAGAAAGTGCGGTAAAGACTTATGCGGTGTATGTGCACGTGTGTGCGGGTGGATGGGTACAATAGCGACAAATAAATGCGTGTAAGTACCACTTAATTCTCATTAAAATATCACTGTTTATTAATATAAACTTAGTTACCGGTTAAATTTATATTTAATTTTATTAACAGGAGCAATTATTATCATTCTGTTTTCAAACGTTATTAAGAGTTCTTTATATATAAACTTTCCGTTTCGCGAAGTATTTGCAAATTAAAAGTAATTATTATATTTTGGTTAATATTAATTAGCTTCAATGAGAGTTTTATTTGTAAAATAATTGGATAATAATACCTTTAATATTTACAGGCATTGTTTGACTTTTCTTTTAATAAAATGCCTAATTTAATTTAATTTAAAATCTATAATAGTATAGTAGTGTATTGATGAGGATCTTAGGAACTTTATACAATTAATATTTTAAAAGTTATTTTCAATTCTTGTTTGTGTTCTATCTTAGAAAATCTGAAGATATGAAATCATATATTTTATAAAAAATGCAAATGTCACTCAATGCATTCTTACTGAAATTCTTAGCTGTTATTACGTTACATTAAGTATAACAGACTTTTTCTAGTTATTTTTCTACGTGCATTTTTCTCTATTAAATTCTATTGGCTTCTTATTAGATTATACCAACCATCCGGCTAAGCATAAATAAATAACTAGTCAAATTCATGAATTTTCTACCGCGGATAAATTGTAAACAGATTTCTATTTAAAAATTGTTTACTTTTATAAGAATAACTATTCTAAAATAACTACAAATTTAAGTTTTCATAAAAGTACTAAATTAGTTACAGCACTGATAGCTATTTACATTAATTAATATCAATTTTATATTGTGTATAATGCAAGGATTTTCGATATTCTAATGTATATAATTTCGTACATATTAGCGTTTCAGAGTTACGTGACGAATATTTCAAACTGTTGCCGTACCGTAATAAAAAAGTGCTATCCACTTTTAATATTACTATTGAATTGAATTATTGATTTTTATTAATTCGATATTCAATTTGTAACGAATTTTAATATTTGTTTACGATATTATTAAAAAAACTGTTTGCACTTTAATTGAAAGATAAATAGATCTTCTATACTTTTCTCTATTCGGATTGAAATGGAAAAAAGGAGAGAAAATTTTATTGGGATATTCTATGTCATAATTATGTAAGCATATATTTATAATGAGTTGTGTAATTTTTAGTGTTTAACTATGTACGTTCTATTGTAGTTATCCACGAATCCTCTTCACATATCGGTATAAGCGAGTATTCGATAGTTTAAACTAATTATAAAAGTTATTACCTAGAAATAAATGACTCCTATTGTCAGCTTGCAAATTAATATATTTATATGCGCATAGAAATGTATGCGCGCGCGCTTGTGTGTGCGTTCGTGTGCGTTCGCGTGCGTTGTATGCGCAGAAGGGTTATCGCTGAAAATTTACAAAACTACCAATTCTAAGCACCAAAAGTTGAGCGTGAATTTACCAAATGTTTATAAATTTATCCAGTAAACTATTCGTTTAAAAACGAGAACGTTATTCATGTTTTAAAATGTAGTCGTTCCATTGCTGAGCAATATACCACGATCAGCAAATTATTCAGCTTAGAGCGTTGACTCGCGAAGTAGAAACGTACGAGTTAAAACCTCGACAGGAGACAGGATAGACGCGAATTTAGGTTCCTGCATGTTGGTCTAGCAAAACTTTTCTCGCATATTCTCGTTTCAACCTTCGTACCACTTTTGGTTGTACGAAGCGTGCAAAACGGCACGTTCGTACCTTATACCCACTGTTGTATAAGAACGGAGCTTTCCCATCTACTTACCGAATACGGCAGGGCGAGGAAAAATATGCACAATCAATAATCACAAGAATGTTTACGCAGATATTTAATTTACTGTGCATATCTGACAGAATAAAAAATAAAGCAAATCAACTTGTTTTTCGTTTCTTCATTTTAATAAAAATTTATACGTTTAAAGTGATTAGGCAAATTCGTACATCCTTTTTTTAGGCTTGTAATTCCGAAAATTAAATTTTAGATAAAGATTTTTCGAATACATAAATTAAATATAGAAGTGTACAGAAATGCCTTTCCAATATAGGCAAAAATATTCTTTTGAAAAACAGAATAATTTACGACGCATTTGCGCCATATCTTCCTCAATTGTCTTAAAAATATTAAATTAAAAAAAAAAAAAAAAAAAAATTGGCGTTACCGAATGAATAAAACTAGTAATTCAGTGCTTTGGAGGTCTAAGGATTACAGCTTTGTTATTTGCCTTTTTTGTACGTGCATACGGTTCGGTCGAATAGTAAAAGAAATTTAGATCCTTCGTAGATCTTTTTTAAATTACTAGATAAAATTATATTCCGCTTGAGAAAAATTTTTTTCAATTTTTCTCCATAATATTCTCAATGGGAAGATTCATTAATAATATTTAAAATTGCTTAAAATATTACACTTCGTATGTACTGTAGAGTGTCTTCTTCGAAAAAACTTATGCAAATCATTTCTGTATTATTGAAGAGAGCTTCCTCGATAGATACACGAATAGTATGTAGTAGTATGTAGTTGCAAATATATTACGGTTGGGCATTTATTAAATTATTATTTATTGTATCGAATTAACAGATATTTAAAATACGAAAGTTTGAAATTTAGAAATTGGAGTGCAACCAACGGAAAACTTTATTCTAAAATAAAGCTGTAGTTTACTAATGAAAGAATAAGTAACTTCTAAATATCGCTTTGCTTACTTTTTTAGAAAGGCACTTCAAAAAATTACACGTTGAGAATGAATTAAAGGATATATTTATTCTCTAATTCGTAAAACCTCGAGTATTTTTCTGAATATTTAAAAAGCAATGTGGTAAATTTCATATTCTATTTTATAAGATATGAAACGTAAGTTACGCACTTAGTATCGAATTTTTAACGAGGTTTCAAAATTACAAACAAATCCAGTGTAGGAGCTTGATAAAGCTGAGAGAGAAAATTATTTTTATGAATAAAAATACAGTTGAATGTGAGAAAATGTCAAGCTATAAGGTACGTTATTTCGAAAAACACCCAAGACTATAATAGCATTTACGTATCTGAAGTTTCAACCGGTTGACTCGATAAAAATAAAATTTTTTTAAAAATTTATCACAGAATTGGTTTCTAGCAATTAGTAATTCCACAGCTCGAAGAAACTACATTATTACCCGCTATTCTACCCTTTAAAACTACCCTTATAGAGGGATGAAAAATTGAGAAAATCATAGGTTAAAAAATGTTGATTCCACAAAATTTTATTATAGACAGTGCTCACCTAAATCTTTAGCATACTGTTACTTATTTGTTACGATGATAAAAACATTTAATCATAATTCAGTAAAAAAATACAAATATATCGATTGCTGTTGTTTAAAAATATTTTACGCGAGTTTTAAAATCTAAAAATATAAAAGGTAAGCTCATATACATTTTTAAAATTTGCTTTCAACTTTTAATCTCCCACTTTATATTTACTGGATATTTAATTTTAATGAAAAATTGTACACTTTTCATTTACTTGATTTGAACTATAGATATTGTCATTTAGAATATTTTTACAGCGTACATGTACACATACAATGTCTTCGATTTGCTATTTGATTTTATATAATTACAGTTTTTCCTAACAAAAGTGCAAATAAAAAGAAAAAGTAAATAATAGATTACGCTGTAAATTGTGTACATGATTGTGCAGAGTCGGGATATTTTGAAACATAAATATTATGCTGATAGTGTAGATAACAGGTCAGAAAGTTCGCCAAAAAGTTTTGGATCGAAAGGAGGGAGCAAGAGAGAAAGAGAGTAAGAGGGAGGAATAAGCCTCTCCCTATCCAACGATATGTTCATCTTTCATTCTCAGAATTCTCATTTTTCAATTGCCAACCGATTTTGTTGTAAGCCACACGAAGGATTTATTCGTGGTTAATCGAATCTTCTAAAATCTGAATATACATTTTACGTATATTCAGAAAAAACTTGTGTTCAAGTTTTTCATTTCTGATTTATTTCTAATATTTTTTACGTTTCGGATCGACCTTGTAAGATAAAAAACACCATTATGAAAATGCTTATGAGCACAAACAAATTTTTTATAAATTCGAAACATAAATTAGATATTTGCTCACAGTTATTTGTAAATATAAGACCTCTACCTTTTTCTTTTATTACATGAAAAAATAATGAAATGAATGAGGATGAAATTTAGCAGGAATGTGAAAAGACTCACTTAAAACAATTCTATATATAATAATAATTTTACTATTTGTATAATACTTAATTAAAATGATTTTTTACAACTATCTTTATTCAAACTCACAAATGTACATTAGGAGCTCAATAAGAGTTTACTTTGAAATATAAAAAATACGGTAAAGTAATAGCATTTTACACATGAAATTGCGTTAATATTTATGATGACGATGAATTAATTTTTTTTTAATATATTAGAAGACTATAAGTAGGAAATGAAACTACTCTAATTCGTTTTTCCTCGATTTCTTAGCTAATACTTAATATGCGTTAAAGACCTTGCATTCTTAATTATTTTCAATTCAGAATTAAAGGCCTTCTTTGATTAAGGCTTTTATTATTGTCATTGTCAAATATAACATTTTTTTATTACATTATAAACCTAATATAACAGAATCGATTTAATGAATACTGGACTAGTACGTTTTATTTTTAATGTTACAAAAATCTTGCTTATTCATTTGCGATTAATTGTATTACAGTACGTAACACACATTTAAAACTATTTTACGAAATAGAATTTACTTATTTATATTTCAAGATTCATGTTCAGCTTAAAATAAAGGTCACTGTCTAATTAACACTTTTTTGTGAAGGTTTTAGACAAATTATTAGACAAGACAAGCAACCCCTGAAGTCGATGTTACTTTGGCATACCGTAAACTGATTTTTTATATACGAGTTCATTTTCTGATCAGTAAAAAATTGTCATTATTTATCATCTTAGTACATCTAAATTATCAAAGTATACTTTTTTAATAATCACTGAATGCATATGCATATGTAATAAATCAAATTAATGGAATACTGAATCGGATGTCAATGACAAATCATTCGGATTGAATCACTAGTCATTGCCAGTGAATATAATGTTAATACATACACGTGGAAAATTTGCATTAAAAGATATGTGAATAATTTTTGTGAGTTTTGTGCTGAGAAACAAAATCTTTTAGCGTTATGATATGTGGAGCGAATGAAATATGAAACGCCCAAAATAAAATCGGTAATTATCGGCCGATGTATTTCGTACATAACCTTGGAAAGGTTACTGAAATCATTTGCAAATTAATTGAACGGAGATAAATATCGAGCAATATTTAAAAGTTTGTACCTTCTTTAATGAGCATAATAAGAGATACATTGAAAAACTCGACGAAGAAAACATAGTTTCCCATTAGTAACGTGTAAAATTTACCATTTTTCAATCTAAGCTAAAGATTTTAGATTACAAAGATTTTTAGATCACAAATGAACGGATATTAATACGGAAAGTATGAGCTTTCTGTGAAATGCTATAAATTTTGTTATTTAGAAAAACTCATTGTTTTAGAATTATTTATATCATGATAATACGAAAGATAAAGAAAAGATAAAAATGTCATGCACATCGGTACCATGTTTTTTTTTATTAACGATAAGATAGTGCCATATTTATAATGTTTTAATTGAACTATTATTTTCTTATAAGGACATTTGAATTTCGGAATAAATTGAAGAAATATTTAAATATTACGTGTTTTTCGTAAATTATGATTGTACATTTTCAAATACAGTTTAAATATGTGAAAAACTAGATGTTTTTAGTAAAATAGATAATAAATGTATAATGCATTTCAAAAACTGCAAGTTTTCAATTTACAGTTAAGAGTTCGTAGGCTATAAAAAGTTTTATGTACAGTTGGCAACCCAGTGTTTTCTATTCGATTATTGTGGAAATGTTGAATGCCAAATAAAAAAAAAAAAAACTAAAAATAATGCTGAAAAAGTTAATTAAGAGCGAATTGAATGTAATTAAGGAAGAATGTCACGTATTTCAATTGGTTGTACCGTGTCCTTGAATGTATCCAATGCGGTACATTATTTTTATGTTATTTAAAAATAGAAAATACGATGAATAAAATAATTCTACGTTTAATGTAATGTATGTATAAAATGCTCATTTGAAAAAAGATAAAAGTCAATTTTTCTGAATTATTGAAAATAAAAATATTTTAAATTATCGTAATATTATGTTTGAACTAAATACCATATGTACGCAATTTATAATAGTAACTTTTAATAGGAAATAATGTTATTTACTTTGATTCATCATTGAAATAAATTTATTATTAATTATTTTGTTAACTAACACCTCATATAAGTCAATAATAATAGTATATGCTGCAAATCCTGACAATTTCACACGTTATCAAATAAATGTTGATTTTCATTTGCTCGTTTCGAATTTTCATCAAAGCAATTTGTAACACGGAAGTTTGTAAGAGACGTATTGAAACTTTAATACGTCTTCATTAGCATTAATTTATGTAATAAATCGTTAAATGTTACATAGCTGTCTTAAATATATAAATGTTAGCCGATAAATATAAAGTTTACGAAAAGATTCTTTTGTACCATTTGTGACAATTTCGTATATCCTGAACGAGTTAGCGTAGTCGTAAAAATGTATGTAATAATGAAAATTATGGTTATCTACAAATAAAAATAAAATATACAAAACTAATGAATTGCAATCGCCAATGATGTGATATTAATATACTTTGTTTCTTTCTAAAAATAAAAATGCTCGTACATTTTAGATTTAGTGTGTTAAAAATTATAATTTATTACATATGCATAAACCTGTTAATATAACACGTTGAATTTCTACCTAATAGAAAATCAATAACTTTTTAACGATTATTTTAATCTATATTACATGCTTTTGTAGAAGTTTGTTAAACTGGTCGATAGAGTATTCATCTACACTCACGCGCGCGCGCGTCAGTGTATCAAAGTAAAAATAATTTTTTGTGTTACGTTCAACGATACGTGCTTACAAACTATATTACGTTTATAACGTTTAAAGGATTCTAATGGTAAATTCACTTGAAGGAACACATATAATATTCGCAGGTTCTTAAAAAAGAAATATTCCAGTTGTTCTACGATTCGTATTTGTTGATAATGTCATTCAGAAATGCAAGCTGGCGATATATTTTGGCGAAAATTGGGTGGGGAGAAGGGGTCCAAAGCGATGATACACTCTCTGCTCTTATCCGTGAAAAATTCAAGCCGCTCTTTTATTTCATAATGTATTATAAAAGCAGCGTAAAATTAGGATTATAGCATTGCTACATCATCAGCCAGTTTCGCTAACGCAAAATTCGTCACCCAGCAAAGACGAGAGCGCGGTTTGTTGGACTTGGAGCAAAGCACGTGGGCAACAACGACATTGTGCAAGGGCCGTACGCAGTGGAAGTAACACTGGCGTACGTGACCGACTGCACTGCCTGTTTTTCCGGCACAATAGAGATAGTATAACCAAATGCAATCGTGCCAGACGTATACCGCGAGTGTGCGTACGCGCGCGCGCGCGCGCGCATGTGTGAGAGGGAGAGCCGTAACCAAACACGTACACGGGCGATCGTTGGCCAAATGAATGGCAGGAGCACCGGTCGGTCCGAATTCATTTCGCGATTTACGATGCACTAGTAGACACAGTAGCATTTGCTGCGTGCGCGTATTTTTAGCAGACTTTAAATCGTTTTTCCTTCTTTTTATTTTCAGGGAATTCAATGTTTCATGTATTAGAAGATACTTATTCTTTTTCGGTACGCTTCGCTGTACATTCACGTAAAGAATTATGGAGCCCATGTATGTACTTCATGGTGGATTTTCTGCTTTTGGGGGAGAAAAAAATACGAGGTGCTTTGTCGCGCGCGTAATTTGTTACGCGAAGGTTCATTGCATTTCGGGCACGTGGAAGTTCACTTTTTAATCGGCTTATTAATCTTTTACCATGATTCATAATTTATTTCGACTTGAGATGCAGTATATACACTTTTTATATACATTTCATCGAAATATTTAATTTAAAATTCAAAACAACTACCGATATGCTCAAACCGATGAATTAAATCCAAATGAAATTATTAAATATATTTATCATAATAGTCAGCTGAAGATAAATGCATACAATTACAATAAATAGAGAATGATTTATTATTATATAAACGTCGTTACTTTGCGCAAAAATTATTTAAAAAATGCGATTAATTTTTAACTTAAATTGTATGCCATAAACTTTCACGCTATAAACATTAAAATAACATAAAATAATTTATTATGAATACCAAAAGTGGTCTGAAAGGGAATTTTCGTTATTATTTATATTTTATCCAATATATCCATGATTATTGCACATTGCACACTTTAAATCTCAATTATTTAGAATAAATTAATAAATATATAATTAATAAATTAATAAAATGCACATACAGATGCGCGCGTGCACATGTGGTAAAACGTAAGATCTAATATGAAATTTAACGAAGCACTCAAAATAATAATTATTTGTTTATACGTAATAACTTTTAGGTAGAGGAGAGTAGAAAATTATTTAATTAATGCAAAATAAAATCCAGTAAAATTAAGTAGTTGCTTACTTGAATAAAGTACGCAAATCTTAAGTGAACATATAAAAGAAGAGTTGAACTAGACTACTAAAAGAATTTGCAAAAATTAGTGACAATGAAGTCGGAAACTTGCAGAAAAATTAAAGAAAACTCTAAGACACGATTCAAATAGATAAAAATATAATAGAGATATAATTATAAATTATATCGGATAGAAACGGGAATAACAAACAAAATAAGAAAATAAATAAGAGGCAAATAAGAAAAAATTAGGAATAAATCTACTTGAATAAGTTGTGATAATGAAGATAATGATAAAAGACTAAGCAAAGAATGAAATATAAACAGTATTACCTATGATTATTATGTATTTACTTCTTAAAATCTATTTATGATTAATTACATGGAGATATAATTATATTTTGTACAAATCTTATGCATTTAATAAATAATTTATAAATAACAGTATTTTGGCTAATATTCTCAAGGGTTTAATTACTTTTCAGTTAATACTAAAAGAATGAAAAAGTAAAATTTTGTTGTGAAAATAAGTATAATTTAATTTTTTAACGTAAAAGTTATACGAGCTATCGATGTTTTAAATTAAAAACTAAAGTAAATCAGACTCAAGGAAAAAATGATCTTATTACTTATTGCATTTGATAAAAGTTAACGATATTGTCAAATTTTATAATTAAATAAAAACGGCTTTTAATGGAAAAAATCTTATAAAAGATGATCATAAGGTATAGTTTGTTATTATTAGCTCAATGACAAATGTTTTTCACTTATAAATTACCTTAGTCCTTCCATTTATTGTGTAATCTCCCATCTTTCCATTATTATACATCTTGTTAGCTCTCATGATTATGGCATCCACTTTTGATATCAACATCCCAATATTTTGGCAATTTTTCTCTTTACCGTCTAGCCATGTTATCTGATCACCTCGTATTGTTTTTAAGTCACTTGCACCAGCCTTATTAGATACTAATTGACCATCCTTAAACATTCCAGCACTGTACACATTTAAAACTTCATCAAGTACCGCAATGCCTTTCTCAGTACCTAGAAAATTGTTTACAACACACACTCCCCACATGTTCATGTCACTAATCACATTTCGACAAATATCATCAATTTCCTCAAGATTTTTTCTATTTCTAGGTAAAAAAGAAGGAAGAAATTCTTCCTCGTGCCTTAAACGAACTTCTGGAAAATTCTTCATACCGTTGTGATGTCGTTCAGGCATTTCTATAGTTGGTTTATTAGCAGAACTTTCCACTATTCTGGAACTTTGCAAAGGATTCAACAACTCTGCTCTAGCTCCTAGTATTGTATCTTCCGAGCTACCTTCGTAAGTTATAGGCGATGTCCAGTTATCCCTTTCTTCCTTTGTAAGTAAATTATTCCTTAAATCTCCCTGGCAGCTTTGACTTTTTGACTTTTTATTTACGTTATTTTTCAGCTTTCTATGATTCACCTTGTCCTCTGTAAAAAATTGCAAGGAACAAAAATTAATAATTTTATTATTTTTAGATTATATTATTTTAATTTAAAACATCCGCAAAGACATCAATGCAACTACTTACAGCTATATTCTTCATTTACAATACTTGATTGTACAATGGAAATAGAGATAAAAAAATAAAAACAAAAAAGGTGATACTTTTGTTTTTTAAGTTTAGAAATAGGCACTTTTTAATTTATGAAATATATTTATTAATATTTTTATGAAGAAAAATGTATTGTGGTTTTGAACTTATCCTGAATCAAATGAAAAATAGTTATTTTAAAGGAACTACTTTAAATTAACAATTGCTCGCTAGTTTGTTTTTGTAATCTATTAAAATATTTTAGCTGATTTCTAATATGAGTTGATATTAAAGAACAATCATTGCTTATAAAAGAAATTTCAAATTATAAACAGAGCAATGTTACTTATGCGATAACAAGGTGAAACCGAATGATCTGTAATATTAATATAACAGAATAGTTTGGTTGATTTTGAAGTTTTCTAACACCACTTGATCACGTACCCGCGAGAGAGATTTTGCTCCTGCTATGGTTTACTCCAGATAACATGTGTTCGAAGTCCTGGCTATCCTCTTCAAGGGAAATGCAGTCGGATAGCCTGGGACAGACTCTCTTATGTCGTTTCCAGTCTAGCTTTTGATGTTCTTTAGTACAATAGAAAACACTTTTGCAGCGCGAACACCTGAGTAGCCTGTCGTCTCTGCCACAAACCACGCACCTGCTAGTTTTGATCGCGCAACTACTTCCACTCGTTGGTTGCTGTTGAGGGCAACCGACTGCAGGAGCCGACATGTTCCGTGTTTGCGGTCTCGCGGTAGCTCCTTCTCTACCTCTTTCCCTTTTATTCAAGCACCGCTCAAGCCGCCGACGTCGTCGGGAGTGCCGACGACATTTCCATGACGGCCCAAGTCACATACGCTCTCGCAAGTTAATTCTCAATGGTCGTAGGAGGTACAGCTGCGTGATAATTAACTATTTTATCTTTGATTTTTTAAATGTCTATCTTGATGATCTGATATTTGCTCTTAACGAATAACAAAGTAGTAAGGTCAAATATCTTTGAAAAATGTAGTTAACAATAAGCGAGCATTATTTGCCGATTAGTAGATATTTTCAATCATACCTCTTGCGCCGCGAGGTTCGATCCCGGGTAACTGGTTGTGCGCGAAGGATAACGTGTGAGTCTTTCTTTCCGTTGGTGATTTTTCTCGATATAAATTTTGCACTGTGTGCAAAAGAGAGAGCGGAAAAAATTTGATTGTGTAATTTCCTTAAAATCGAAGCAGGAAGACAGATCGACACACGAGACCATGCGAGACGTTTTTTCAATTATTTTCTTGAACTGCTTTAAGAACATCCTCTCGCGAAATTACTGGGGGCGCCACTTTATGGATGCGTGACTTTTGAGACTAGAAAGCACAACCTTTTAGACTATTACAGTAAGTCAAGGGCGTCATTTTTTGCAGGTGTCTTGAACTAAAATAATTGATACTTCATTTTAATTATCGATTTATTCTACTTACGGTGCGTTTCTCTACTTAATGCATAAGAAATTTAACAAGTGTATACAAAAGCTAACTAATTTTAATGTTTTAATGTGCCAGTTACCCCAAGTTTACTATAATACCTAAATACTTTGAATACGGTTTATGTAAAATTTTATGTAGGTCAAATTTTAATTCAAATTTTATTCCCTTGATTTTCAAACTTTTTTCTTGGAATTTCCTTAAGTGTACTTAGGTTTCTAACCTCTAGTGAAATTAAACTAGGTTGAACTGTTGTTTTTCTCCCTCTTTTATGAATAAATTTTTTATTAAATTTAAGAAATTTGTAAAATTCAAAACGGACTCTGTTCTTTTTAATATTTTTAATAGGACGCCAAAAGAAACAAAAGCACAGTAAAGTGAAATTTGACCCTCGTAAAAAAATTCCAAAAATATATAAGGTGACTTGTTTTTAAAAATGATGTTGAAAGTTACCGTTAAATAATGGTTGCAAACTGCAATAAAATATTGAGTTGACTTTGCAATTTTAGGCGTATTGTTGAATACGTTCGATACAATTTCTTAACGAAAAGGGAACATTAATTTACTACAGATTTCCTCTAAAGCATGTAGTAGCAGACAGAAAAAGTTTACCAACGGCAATGAGATAAGATCGTCGATAATTGTGCAACGAATGCGGCCGGAAATTCAAACAGCGTAATCACTAACTCATTCAATGGGCAAAAATAATGACGTGCGTGTAAAAATTTACGGGGTCGTTGATAAACTGAGAACAAAGAAGATACAGTTCTTGTCATCGTTTTGCTTTGTATTTTGCTCAACAACGGTGATTGCTTTTTGAAAATACTTGCAACACCATAGTATGCCGAAAGTTTTGAAGAATGTAACGATAGCAAAATTATTTTTTTTTTCTTATTTTACCCTATTCCACGTGGATTTTATTGATTTTATCGGTACGTGTGGTTGTCCTTTGAAGTTGTTATTTGAAACTGAATGAGGTTAGATTTTTATTTTATTCCTGACTTGATCTTTTCAGATACAAAAGTAAATTTATTTGATATAAATTATTCTTATAATTATCCGTAAAAATATATTTAGAGTTGTGTTTTAAACATAATTAGGTTATGTTATAAAAATCCATTTTGTAATAAATATTTTAATTAATATAATTGTCATTTATATTTCGTTTTTTCTTGTACATTATGTATTAACTTATACGTTTTTATAAACTTTACGTTGCCTTATAATAATTAAAAAATAATAACATTTTTAAAAGGCATTATAATTTTTTACAATACCAAAGACATAATAAAAAATATCAAATAAAAATGTTGATATAAAACATTATTATGTCAAATTATTAATTACTGTTGTTTTGTAATTTCAAAGATCATTAAATAATTTTTGATTATATAATATATTTTAGTCAACAATTTTGTTTTTAGAATAACGTCGTTTTAGATAGTTGTTATTTAAGCTAGATTTTGCAAATGTTAATGCTAAGGAACATTATTATCTAACTCCTTTACATATTGCTTCTGTTAGTCAATGTTCAGAAATATTTTTAAAGGTTGGAGCTCATATAAAAGAGGCTGATGTGGAAGATCAGATACCCCTCCATTTTGCTGTACAGATATCAGATGAGAAAATAGTTCAATTTTTGTTAGAACATACTGTTGATGTGCATGCTGAATGTAAGGATGGAAAAAGTTGTTTGTATTTTGCCGCTGAAAATTGATCTTCAGAGGTTCTACGTAAACGATACTACTTTATATGAACTTACAGTTCTTCATTGTTCTGCTAAAAAATGGTCTAAGGAGTTGGTAGAATTATTTTTAAAATTAGGTATAGATGTTGTTGTCGAAACTATAATTGGTAATTTTACACCATTATATTAAGCTGTTAAAAATCGTCACTGTCACCTAACTGAATATCTATTATATCATGAAGCTGATATTAATATCTCAATAAATCTTTATCAAACTTTACTCAGACTTGCTGTATCTGATATGAATAAAGATATGGTTGCACTTCTTGTAAATTGTAATGCTAACATTAATGAAGAAGATAGTGATGATGAAACTCCTTTTCTGATTGCAACCGATAGTTCTCAATATGAAGATATTCTGGGATCTAAACTGATGCATGGAATAACTGATTGTCTTGTTATGTATATAGCTAAGTTAGTTTGTGAAAATGCATACATCAGTGAAAAAAATATATGTTTAATAAAACAAAGATGTTGCCTACAATTGTTTTATGAACAATGTAGAAATTAATTGGCAAATATGAGGAGTAAGACAAATTATGACAATGTATCATTTTATGATATATTGAGAAAACGTACAAATACTATAGTTTCTTATTTACGAAATAAACATATAGTATATGCCTTTGAAACCAACATTATATGAATGCCTTCTCAATTTATTCCATAATGATGTTTAAAAACTATGAAAGAGGAAAGGTGACAAAGCAATTGCTTGAAATGGATGCTATAGCTTTACAATTCCTTTTTAAAAATAATACCGAACAGAAAATGTCAGTTGAATTGTCTTATGTAATAAATAGAACGATTTTGAATTATTTAAACTTGTAAGACTTTAGAATCTTATCTATAGTATGTCTATCATCACCAATAAATAATGAAAACAGATAATAAACTTTATCAATATATTAACTAATGATTAATTCTTTATAATTTTAGTGAAGAATAAAATTAATTTTGTCTTAATTTTAATGATTATTCAATAATATTAAATTAAATAAAATTTTTTTTTTAATTTAAAAAAATCTTTGATTATTATCTTACAAATTATCCTTACTTACAAATCTTACAAAATTTTATAAAACTGCACATATATATATTTTTTTTTTACTCTATGTTGTCATGGCAACAATTGATGTTTATCAAAACAAAGTATATGAGTGATTTAGTTAACAAACATAGCCAAACAATATATTTTTATTGATAACAATTAAATAAATAACTATGAGTACTTTTATACAAAATTTGCAAATTAAAGATGGAGAATATACTAAAATAATTTATACAATGGTAAAGTGAAGTTTATATAATTCTATTATTAAAACAATATTTAATTATTAATTATTACATAAATAATTTTCCAGATAAAGGAACAACGATATAATGAACTTATACAAGTATTATCAGTACTATTAGATTCTTATCCCAGTGTTAGTAAAAATAATTCATATTATGATAAAATATTTCACTTTTTATTTTAAATTTTTATTATTTGTACCAGTCAAGACCGTGCTTATCTCTTTTGGCCTATTGCTACTTTTACACGCAAGATTTTCTTATTGCTGCTAGTTGCTATGAAAAATTAGTTCAATTATGTCCTGATGAAGCTATATATAAGTTGTATCATGCTCAAGCTTTATATCAAGCTTGCTTATATCAAGAAGCTTGGTCAATCTCTGCAAATATTGTAAATAATGCTAGTTTAGAAGTAAAGGTAAAGAAGCTTCAAGCAGCAATCAAATATGGACAAGAAGATACTGTAGCTGCAAAAAGTTATGTTGATCAATGTCCTCTGGATGATATAGATACAGAAATTAATTTTGGATGTTTATTATATCAGGTTTGAAAGAATAAAATATTTTTTTGTATTTCTATTAGATACTATTTTAACTTTTTTTGTAGGAAGGAGAGTATGAACAAGCTTTAAAAAAGTTTTCCAATGCATTACAAATAGCAGGCTTTCGACCCCACTTATCTTATAATGTAGCATTATGTTATTACAGATTGAAAGAGTATGCAGCATCAATAAAACACATTGGTAATTTAAACAAAATAATAAACTTTTTGGAAAAATAAAAGAATACTGACAATAAGTATTTTGCAGCTGATATAATTGAGCAAGGAATAAGAGAACATCCTGAGCTAAGTGTGGGAATGACTACAGAAGGTATAGAAGTGAGAAGTGTTGGTAATACTCTGACTTTACATGAAACAGCTCTGACAGAAGCTTTTAATTTAAAAGCAGCTATTGAATATCAACTAAAAAATTGTAGTTCTTATATCGTTATTATTCTAATTAAAAAGAAAAGTAAAGTGCTAATCAGTTTTTGTAATACTAGATGAAGCAGCAAGAGAAGCATTAACTGACATGCCTCCACGTTCGGAAGAAGAATTAGATGCTGTCACTCTACACAATCAAGCTTTAATTAATATGGATTTAAATCCAAGTGAGGGATTTGAAAAACTGCAATTTTTATTGCAACAAAATCCTTTGCCACCAGAAACCTTTGCTAATATTCTATTGATGTATTGCAAATATCAATATTATGATTTAGCAGCTGATTTACTTGCTGAAAATGTTCATTTAACTTATAAGTATTTAAGTCCAGTAAGTATAATACTATATTAAAACAGTATTTGAGAATTTTACTAGGATATCTGATAATAAGTTATAATATATACATTGTTTAAAATTGTTTAAAATTGTATTTTATAATATAATATAAAATTTACATTTTTAATCAGAGTACCTAACTCTTGAATGTTTACATTTTTTTGAGTGTTTTTTATTTTCAGTTTTAGAAATACTACTATCTGATGAGTCACTACTGTCAGAACTACTGCGATGCTTTTTCTTCTTATGCTTTTGCTCCTTTAATTTCCTCGTTTTCGTTTTGCTTTTTTCATCAAAAAAGTCATCTTCTTCGCTCTGTGAATCTTCATGCTTCGATGATTTACTTTTTTTCCTTTTCTTAGATTTTTTTGATTTATGTTTTTTCTCCTTTAGTTTAGTTTCATTTTTTATTTGTGCATTAGAGATTGGTTTTTCATCTTCTACCTCAGGTAAAAGTTCATATTTTTTACCATTAGGTGTTGTAAAACAATCTTTAGCAAGATGACCAGGTGTTTTACATTTTGAACATGTTGTTTTTAAAACTGCATCAAATACAATGGTTTTCCTTTCTTCTCTTGTATTAATTGTTTTCCTTCTTTGTTCATCTAATTGTAATTGCACACCAGTTGGATCCAGATCTTTACCATTTCCTTGATTTACTAATTTCATTGACAATGCAATCTTTCCATCTTCATCAATTGATGTAATTTTACACCAAATACGTTCACCTCTTTGTAAAACCTCAGCTACATTATCAACATGTACCGAACTTATCTATAATTCATAATTTGTTATTAACTAATTTAAAATGATAAATGTAGTTTATTGTTCATTAAAGTACAAAGTATTACTTGCGATCGATGAATCAAGCCTTGCTGAGGACATCCTGGTATTTTAACAAATGCTCCATAATTTTGTACTGAAGATATTTCACCAAGGAATATCTGATTCACTTTACATGAAGCCATTATTTTGGCTTTTTGCAAAGTTTTTATCACATTTGACGATTGTTCAAGTTTTAGAAACGTTCCGTATAAATATCTGACATATTAAAATAAATATCTAAACAACGTTTATTATTAAGTAGAGGTTATGTTTAGAAAATGACAAAGTAATTATCTCAGGATCGTATGTATGCATATACAATGGCACGTATGAAAAGCTGGGCGCAAGTAAATATATGTGTATAATCAAACTTGAATTTATAATAAATTTTAATACAAGTTTAATTTCCTTATTTTTTATTAAATATTTCTAAGTAAACAAGTGAATAATTTATTTTTCATTAAAAGTATTTATACGATTTTCTGGACGCTTTGATAACGCAACAAACGTCTCCTGAAGAGGCGTACAGAAAATTTGACGATCTCGCGAATAAACACACGGAAGTTTTAAGGAAAGCAACGAAACAGGTTCAAGAAGCAAGATTGAATCACGATGAAAACGCGGTTAAAAAAGCTGTAAACGACTATGAAGAAGCGTTAGAGCGTTATGTGCCAGTTTTAATGGCTCAAGCGAAAATTTTTTGGGATATAGGAAATTACACTCAGGTTGAAAAAATCTTCAAAAAAAGTGTAGAATTTTGCAATGAACATGAAATATGGAAATTAAATGTTGCTCATACGGTATTTATGCAAGAAAATAAATTTAAAGATGCAGTTGGTTTCTATGAACCAATTGTGAAAAAAAAATATGACAACGTACGAATCATTTTAATGTTTTGTTTCTAATAATTGAAATGGTGGCTTAAATATTTTTTCATTTATAGATTTTAGATGTTAGTGCCATAGTCTTAGCTAATTTATGTGTAAGTTATATTATGACGACCCAAAACAGCGAAGCTGAACAACTAATGAAAAAGATTGAAAAAGAGGAAGAAACAGTTTCCTTTGAAGAGAATGATAAGAAATTATTTCATTTGTGTATTGTGAATTTAGTAATAGGGACTCTTTACTGTGCAAAAGGCAATTATGAATTTGGCATTTCAAGAGTAATGAAAAGCTTAGAACCATATAATAAAAAACTTGGAACTGATACATGGTATTATACAAAAAGATGTTTCTTATCTCTTTTTGAACAATTAGCAAAACAGTTAGTCGTTTTAAAAGATAATACATTGCAAGATTGCATTCAATTTTTTGAACATTGCGAAGGTAATGAAATATATATATATATATACATGTGCCATTTTAATTAAAATAAAATATAATTATTATGATATTTATTTATCACAGTTTATGGAAGAGATATACCAACAGTATTAGAACCTCTATTTGAATTCCAAGAACTTTCTTCTATGCCAAAACCAAAAGAAACTGTAACTTATGAAGCAAGATATTTGAAAATGTTATTTTTAAAATATCAAATGTCATAAATATAAATTTATTTATATTATGCTTTTTTTATTTTTAAGATAATAAATATTTGTCAATAATTATTTGCAGAGGTTGTTTTATTTAGCTTAAATAATATCAAAATAAATTTTATACTTATATTTCTATTATATGGTAAAGTAATAGTAAATTGAAAAATTATTACCTTGAAAAAATGTTCAAGTAAGAATATTTAATATTTTAATACGCAAGGACCGTAAATGTTATATGTACGGTCCTGGACATTTTGTTTCCTATATTTATATCAGCGCTAGATTGAACATTAAAAATAAAAATGGTGGTAGACACAGAATTAGAAAACGCAAAAGCAGCTGTTTTACAGCTAATGAAAAAGAAAGATAAAATCGAAGCTGATTTACAAGCAGCACGAAGTGTCTTAGATGCCGTAAGTGTTGTTAAAATAAAAAAAGAAAACAAATATCTTGTGTTAAATTACAACATTAGAGGATTATTCTTCGTATGCAATGATTTGTCATTTTTTTCAGATTTTCATAGTATGGACGTAATAATGTATTTTCATATTATTTTCAGAATCATGTGGATATGAGAGACGATTTAGTAGATTTAGAGGGATATCCAAGAAGTGATATTGATGTTTATCAAATTCGACACGCTCGACATAAAATTATATGTATATTATAAAAAATTAATTTTTTCATTTAAATTAGTTCAATGAATTTCATTTATAAAATTATCAATGTTATTATGTTAAATCACAGGCTTACAAACCGATTATAAATTTTTGATGCTTAATATTGAGAAAGGTTTGCACAAAATTCATAAGATTGCTGGAGCTGGATCGCAAGAGGTTCCATCGACTTCAAATACATTGCAGGATGTCTTTTTGTTAGAACCCTTTTTAAGAGTTAATTTAGTATGTTCTGGCTCTCCAGCAGAATTGGCAGTAAGAAATGAAAATGTTATCCTTTATTAAAGTAAAACTTGTCAAATTAAAAGAAGTTTGATATACATTTGTTTTATTTTTCATTTCTTGATTTCTCTACTAATATTTTTTAATAATTTATTTTTTGTATAATTTACTAAATAGATAGGAAGTTAAAAAAATTATTTAATTAAAATTTTTAATTATTTAAAGAATTTATAATAAAAAACAAGGTCTTTGATTAATTTCATGCCAAGTTTAGAGTCTAGTAAAATTATGTATAATTAATTTAATTATTTATTTGTTATAATAACTGACTTTTATGCAGGGCATACAAGTTGAAGATCTCATATTAGAATTTGGATCAATATCAAATAGAAATTTCAAAACATTAAAGGATATTGGAACATTGGTAGAAAATAGTCGATACAAAAGTATTTCCGTAAAAATTAAGCGTGGATGTAATACTTTTGCACTGACTTTAATTCCTCGACCTTGGAGTGGAAAAGGTCTTCTTGGTTGCAATGTAGTGCCATTAGAAGTCGTGGAAAGATAGAGAAGATAAAGTATTTCTAATAATCTCATAAGATATTCATAGTTGTCAGTAAGTCTTTATTTAACCAAAATAAATTTTTATTTTTAAAGTATGTAGATGACTTATTTATTAATTTCCTTATTTATTATAGATATTTTATTTAATTTTAAAGAATTAATTACCATTAGAAATATAAAATTAAAAATGTACTTTAAATTTAAACAGTTTTCTTAATAATCATAAATAACAAACAGTTTGTCATAATTTGTTTTATTATATCAATTAAAAGTATTACTTTAAAATAAAGTTCAATTTATGTAAGCAAAATTAGTCAAACATTAGTTACTTTAATAATTTATAAAAATGAAAAAAATTTCTTTTACTAATTCTTAGAAAAGTTAAGACATTTGGTATTGATTTATAATAAATTATATTTCAGATTTTTAATACATTGTTTTCAATTTTTTCTTGAAAAGCTCCAATTATTAATTATTCAAATAATATTTCATAAAGGTTGAGGAGAAAGTTTCTGATAATAGTAGATTTTGAATTTAACAATCATCAAAGAAGTCATTTTAGAAGTAATATTTCTGAGATCTTCGGATAATAATAATTTCCAACAGGACAGTCACTTACATAATATAAATAATCAATATTTAAATTCTATAACTAATATATTTAGTCTTATACGCAATTATTTAAATATGTATGTATTTTACACATATTATTTTTAATATATAAATTCATTTTTTAATTTTTTTAAAAATGATTTGAACAATTAAATGTTGCATTTTGTTACAGAGAAATTGACCAAAACTATGATACACATCAGAATATTGATTATTAATTAAGCATATCTTAAAATGTTGCAATAGTGCCTTATTAATATAATTTTATGTTTAGAAATATCCGTAATTACAAATTTTAAATCATTCAAAATATTGTAGTTTAATAAAGTTACATAGTATAAAATGGAAATGTATATTAAGGGAAAGTAGCATGTTGTATTGTTGTGTAAGTGATGAATTTTTGAATGACTAATATTAGTTAAAAATAAATAATGTAATAAAAATATAAATACATCACTATTAATTAATTTTTTTTATTCATAAGTATCTTCAGATGCAACGTTTTTGAGATTTAAATATAAAAATAAATAAATAAAAAGAATTTCGTAAAATAGAAAATTTCATAAAACCATGTGTGAACAAATAGTAAATATTTATGAGAGAATTACATTTGTTATTCTCAAATGTTGTCGGTGTTGCATTAAAAGTTTATTGTACATAATTATTATATGATTTGAAAATTTTTATTATTATTGTTATTATTAAGTGCTTGTAATTTGTAAAGGAATTATAACAAGAGATAAATTTTGGTGATTTTTTTAAATTTTTTATTTTTTTTTAACGTACACACTTATATATTTGAATATTTAATGACTTATTTGAAATATCTAATTCTAGCTGTAAGGTACATTTCGATTATTTTCTTATTTGTTGTTAAACGCGACATTCATCTCAAATATAAACGACGCAGTTTTTTAAAAGTACTAAGAGTACATATATCGGGTTATTTATAGATTTATAGATTTTTAGATTTAGAATAGTTTCACGTGCATTAAAGGACGTGGTATAAGATACTGGTTTTATAGAACATCGCTACTGCCAAGTGCAAATGAAATCAATGAGTTCCATGTAATATAGTATATCGTCAGTCGTATGGATTGTTTGTAAATGTAGTAAATATTATACTAAGATATAATGTTCGGTAGGCTAGATAGTTGCTTTCGATAAATAAGGTTAAATACTTTTTTAGTTATATTTTATACTATAATGCCAAATTTGTATAAGAAATATTTAAGATTGTTGAGTAAATGGCCAGTTGATCAAAATAAATCAAAGTACGTATATAATAAGAAATATTTAATATACATCTTAAATATATTACATAAGATTTCATATTGTATATGAGGTTAGCACTTTATAAAACATTCAATATATTTATATAAATGTACGTAGTAAAAGAAGATTTATAAATTAATTTCATAGTTTCACATGGTATTTAAAGAAATACAAAATTATATTTTATAATATAACTATTGTTCATGATTATTTAAGAAACAAATGATGGTAAGGATTAAAACTAACAAAGTAAGTAAAACTTTGTCTTTCAGAAAATTACTATTCCATTAAAAATACAATTAAGATGATAAATTAATAAAAATATATTAACATTTTTATTCATTTTTAAAATATTATAATAAAGATTTTTAAAGTATATTTTAATTTTTAACATAAAATTACTAATTAATTCCATCATACTTTTACAGCGATCTTGGACAGCACTTACGTAATGAAATACAAAAACAATTTTCAAAAGGTGAAACAAGCACTATAGAAAATAAAGAACAATGTCAACGTTATTATGTAAGCTTAGATAGGATAGCATCAAATTATTATGCTAATAAATATCCATGTAAATTTACAAGTACTGCAACTGGTTTAAAACCTGAAATCTGTACTTTAGCATTAACTCCAGAGATTCAAAAGCTTCTAGCACAGAAAAAATTAGGATTTTTCAAAAGATATAAAGAAAAATTAAAAAATATTTTTAGCAATTCAAAATCGTCAAATTCATAACTTTTAATAATTATCAAATAATTTATTAGCTTATTCAAAAAATTAAGATGCATGTTTTTAAAGCTTTTCGATACTTTAAAATCAGAGGAAGATTATATAGTACTCATAATGTTAATCATACAAGTTGTGAATCTGATGTAAATTCATCCGATACAATATTTCATATTCCAGTAATGATAAACGAAACTATAAAATTTTTAAACCTTGAGCCTGGAGATACATTAATAGATATGACATTTGGTGCAGGTGGTCATTCAAAGAAAATTTTAGAATGTATACCTAATGTAAAAGTATTTGCTGTTGACAGAGATGAAGTAGCAATAAGGTTTGCTAAAGAATTAGCAGAAAAGTATCCAGGTCAAATAATACCATTAACCGGTAGATTTTCTGAAGTTTTACACTTACTAAAAGATTATAAAGTAAAGGAGAACAGTATTGACGGTATTCTTTTTGATTTTGGTTGTTCATCTATGCAATTTAATACACCTGAAAGAGGTTTTATGATATCAAAGGATGGACCACTAGATATGCGAATGGATGGTTTTAGATATCTTGATAACCCAACAGCAGCAGATGTTCTTGCAAGGGTTGAAGAAAGAGATTTGTATCACATATTAAAATATTACGGAGAAGAAAAGCACGCAAGAAAAATTGCAAGAGCCATTATAGAAGCAAGATATTCTTTTAGAAGTTTAAAAACAACTTTTGAATTGGCTAAGTTTATTGAATTGTTGTTTCCAAACAAAGTTAATTTTGATAGACTTGGAAGATTTCAACATTGTGCTACCAGAACGTTTCAAGCATTAAGAATTTTTGTAAATAACGAATTGAATGAAATTAATTATGGTATGATAGTTGCAGAGAAACTTTTAAAAATTAATGGTAGAATGGTAACCATAGCTTTTCACTCCTTGGAAGATACTATAGTGAAGAGACATCTTTTTGGAAATGTAAACGATGGTATTGCTAACAAATTACCAATGAAATACATAAATTATGGTAAAATGTGGGAAAATCAAGAGGATGTAGAAATGATAATAAAATCTCCATGGCAAATGTTGCATAAACACGTTTTGACTGCTACTCAACAGGAAATCGATATAAATCCTCGATCTAGATCAGCTAAATTTCGAGGTATTATTAAGATTACGTGAATTTCAATCTCAAAATAAAGTTTTGATTTGTGTTAGGTAAAGAGTAAAACAAAATTTTTTTTAAATATACCAAATACATTTAATAATAAAAAATATAAAATTAAATTATAAAAGTGTACGATGTAATTGATATTGTATGAACAATTTGTAACAAGGAGTACTTATATAAATATATAGTAGGTTTTTATTCTTATAAGATGATCTTTTTTAAAATAACCCTTCAATTTCGTCCGTTTCACTATTCCAGTCCATATCATAAATATTTGGCCTTATTGGTAGTCCAGGCATCATCATGATCTGATGAGAAACATAACATAAATAATTTTTATATTAGAAATTACATTTGAATTATCTTTAAATGATCAAAACGTAAAAATTACTCACTGTTCCAACCATCGGTACGACGAATCCAGCGCCCACCGATACAAAGATATCTGAGATATCTAACTTGAATCCTGTTGGTGCTCCCTTGATATTAGCATTTCCAGTTAATGAATTTGAAGTTTTTGCCATACAAAGTGGTAGTTTATTGTAACCAAATTTATTATATTCTTGGATCTTTACCTTTACCTGTAAGTATAAAAAATTTTCTTTAATGTTGATGCAAATCTAATCGAACGTACATCTAAAGATTATATTATATGCACATAAAATAAGTATCCAAATAATCAATTGCAAAGCCAAAATAAATTTTACTATAATTATTTAAAAATTGGAAATTTGCTCAGAAGCAATATCATAAAATGTTTAAAAAGAAGAAAATATATATCAGTACACATTTAGGATAATTTTATCAATAACTTAGGCTTTATAAAATGAATAAAATAGAATAACACAAAAGTACTTTATACTAAACAAAGACAATTCGTTTTCTTTTTAAGACAATAAGTTTTGTTTAAAAAAGCTTGGTAAACATAAAAGTAGAATATAATATATTGTATAGATTTAAAAATAAGTTTCTTGGCGAAACTAAAGACTTTAATAAATTGAAAGTATATTTATTTACCATAAATAGATTTGCCTCTAAATAATGACAAATCTTTAATCTAAAAATATTTTTTTTTTATAAAATAAAGTATTTTATTGGTCCGAGAATAAATTAAATAATTTGAAAGCTTTTTATTTATTTATTCGTAAAATGAATAAGATATTGTTCGTATGATAATTAAAACATTCATATTTTTGACTCAATAATTAGATAACTAATTTAAATATTAATCATGCATTAATTATTCATGCATGCCCACGTGTACAGGATCAATTATGCATTTAGTCTTTAAATTGCCATGTATGGTCACATACAAGATTTTGATAAATTGTAATAATATTGTCATGTATTATAAATAACTAAGAATACTTAACATAGTATATCTATCAAATTTACTATTTAAATTAAATTTTCAACCTAATTTTTGAAAAATACACTCATGATCATCTTCTTTTGTATTATAATTGACTTTAAATTTAAATTTTGGAAATTTTTCTAATCGATACTGTCAAATGCGAAATTTAATATTATTCTTTATTTTATATAGTAAAAATTAATGATTAAATTAATGACTATTATTTTTCGATTCTCTTGTTAATTAGATTGCTTAGTATCAACGTATTTAAAATGAGTTTCGAATTTGTAAAAATTTCAACTTTTAATGCTATTTTAAAAATATACTTAGAGAGAAGTGGTAATTAAATTTTTCCACATTCGTTACACACGTGTAAAGTTTCAATATTAATTGCCTTGTATTTGAAATGCAAATTGTGATATTTGTATAATTTTAATTGTAATTATTTTGTATTAAAATGGTCTATAATTTTATTCGCCAGGTCGAAAAGTTATTTAATTAATGTATTATCATTAAATAATAACACGTAATATAATGCGCTTAGAAACGATGGATGTCAAATAATAATAAATAAAATGAACTCAGGGTTTTCGATCGAAAGATTATTATGTACAAAATGTTACCTTTTATTTTGTCTAAAGACAACGGTATGCTTACAAAAGCAGTACTTATTATATTTACATTATTATATTTATATTATATCGAATCAAATCTCACGAATAAAGAGTACAAGAAATAATAAATTTACGCTACGAGGTGATCGGGAGAGTGAATCTTTTATTTTTTGCTCGCCAAGTAATGCACATACCGAGTCAGCTAAGACCACTTCTCCAGCGCCATACATTTCCTTGGCGATTTTATCGATCTTGTCCTCGATGCTGAGATCGAGATCGTAGAGGAAATGAAAATTGCTAGGCTTCGAAATTGCGTCAATGACTGCGTCGGCTAGTTTTACGGCTCCTTTGCCACCGTCAGCCCAGTGCGTACACACGACTGCACCGATAGCGCCGTTTGCTAAGGAAGCATCCTTTACAAGCTGCAATTCTGCCTCTGTATCGCTTCTGCAAAAGGCACGCATTTGGACATATTTGCCTTAGAATTGATTAATAGCCGAGACGAGCCTTTTACGAAGAATAAAAGCATTGGAGTAAGCTTTTAATGAAAAAGGGTGCTTTTAAGGTGCGCCGCATTCTCCGACATTTTATGAAACATTAACATACAAATGTTCGCAAAATTTGTAGTACCAGTGTAGTATTGTTATTAAAAATATTATTAAAAGAAGTTTGTGGCATTATTCAAAGGCAAATAGCTGAGATTAACGATTAAAAGACATTTGTTTCGAGCGAGAAAGTGCTTAATACGAGAACGTCCCTTAATTTCTGAATAGAAAAAAAAATATATATATAATTATGAATAAATATCTATTAAAAAAAAAGTAAAAATGTATACTTAGTAAATAAATAATTAATTTATAAATTTAGATCCATATATCTATTGAAAAATGTAATGTCTTATTAATTAATAGGCGTACATTAATGTGTTAACATTTAATATTAAAAATTTCCACTTTGATTTTTTTTTTTATTATTCAAGTTAAAAATTCATTTAATTTTCATATTTTCAAATAATTAAGTATTTTTGAATCTAATAATTTTACATTTATAAAATCAATACTATAAATTTTTACTATTTCATTCATATCGCTCCCTCAAAACGAGTACGAATTCCAGTAATTATTTATAAATATTATTAATATATTTTATTAATGATATATATTACTGAAATGAAGAAAGTCTCGTTTCCCGCCTCAAGGACGAAAATATTACCGTCCGTCACGTATCAGATTGGCTAAATATAAAAATAGTATTTCAGTTCTACCCACTGGTGCGCATTGATGGCTACGACGACGGGAACGCCGAACTTGAGGCCGTTGCTGATGTGCTTGAGAAGATTCGGAAGGCCCTTTTTCACGAGCTCGAGATTCTCTTGGAGGTATTCGTTGTCTAGGAGCGCGTCGGACTTCATGGCGGATCCACCGCCGTGCATCTTCAAGGCGCGCACCGTAGCGACGAGGACGACAGCGTTGGGCACGAGGCCGGAGTTGCGGCACTTGATGTTGAAGAACTTCTCCATGCCGATGTCCGAGCCGAAGCCTGCTTCGGTAACGACGATACCCTCCGGTCCGACGAGCTTTAGGGCGATCGCGTCCGCTATTATCGACGAGCAGCCGTGGGCGATGTTGGCGAAGGGTCCGGCATGTACCATCACCGGTGTGCCTTCGAGGCTCTGCATCAGGGTTGGCTCGATTGCATCCTTTAGGAGGATCGTCATCGCTCCCGTCATGCCCTGCGAGATAAATTTTAGCACATCGTTCCATCGTCACGGGTGTTTCCGTTGCTACATAAATGACGATTTAAAATATACGAAGCTCAGTTCTTCGACGTTCCAACGCATGGATTAAATTGCAATTTTTGATCAACGTGTTGGCATTCGAAAGACTTTAACGCTTATTCACTTGCTTCGGGAGTAAGGAAATTATAAAATAGTTGAAGGCGAATACAAAGAAAATCATCTTACAAAATCGTCAGCGAGAAGCGGTTCGCCGCGCTTGTCGAAGGCAACGACCATGTTAGCGAGGCGGTTCTTCATGTCGTCGACGCTCGTCGCGAGGGCGAGGATAGCCATGACTTCCGAGCCAACTGATATTTTGAAAGATGTCTCGCGCGGCTTATCGTTCTTCGATGTGCCCTGACTGACCGTCACCTTCCGCAAGTAACGGTCGTTCACGTCGACCACTGCAAAGAGCGCACTTGCATTTTAATATTTTATAGATAAGCGCGTATGTTTTCGTAATTTCGAAAAGCTTTTATACAAAATTATCTGTAATTTTGTAATTTAATATTCTTATAATTTATAATATTATTTGCTGCCATGCAAGGAAGTTCATTTGTTGCTTGACCCATGAAACTTAAAGCAAAAGAATTGAGATGAAAGGTTAGCACCTAATTAGAATATATTAAAACGTTTTTCATTCGAAGTTAAGTAAGAGTTCGTTACCATGAAGATAATGCAGGGTAAACGCTGGGAGGAAAGGGAGGAAAGGTAGTTCTTAAGATGAGACCTTGGATTTAATTTAGAAATTTAGATGGCTGTACCTCTGGTGAATGGTATGTTTTCGAGGTCGACGTCTAGCCTTGCAAATCTACTCTTCTCCTCTTCCGTTAAAGTGTTAGGGTCGGTTTTTTTTATTCCGAGCCTCGACAATCGTCGAAGTTGAATGTTCGAAAACTGTCGCACACCCTTGACAGTGGGTACCAGTCTGTCGTATAACTCTTTGTCGGTCGACCTGGACTCATGGAAACATCGGGCATCTATTTGTGCAGCTAATAAATTGTTCGCTGCAGACACCGCGTGAATGTCACCAGTAAGATGCAGGTTGAACTCTTCCATCGGTATAACCTGAATTTTTTATCCTGAATTTACGCTATTATGCAATTTTAAGGATCATCGAAGATTTCAATAAATCTGACCTTTGTCTTAATCTATTTATCGTTCTTTATCGTCGAATAATTTTTTCGTATCAGTATTATTATTAATTTATCGATTGGAATAAATTAATTTATTGCAACTGAGTTACGGGATCTTCGTACAAGCAATAATTTTGCAGAATAATTTTATAGAGGTTTGCGTCTGCATTGAAATTATTAAAGTATCACGCGTCACTTAGCCAGTAAATATTTCTAATTATTTAAATATTTCATATTTTTCATTTAGCGTACATTTATGTGTTTATGTATTCATTACTTTTTCAAATTTCGTTTAGAAAGAATTTCACTTTACAATTTTACTTTATTTTATAATTTTTTACCTTGAAAACCATAAACTCAAAGTCGTAAATATTTAGAACTTGAAAAATCTTTTTCGATCTAATTTTTAATGTCAAGAAATATTTAATGTCATTTAAATGATGCATACTTATATAAACATTATACTTCTTAAATTGAGAACTAAATATGACTTTTTCTGAGAATTGATGAATCTCGATGAGTCGAATACAATAATCGACATTGTAATCAATTTCTTGTCTTTTCACTTGATTTCGAGAAAGATTATTCCTTTCAACAATAGCTTGAACAAATAAGTCTTCAAATTTTATTTACAATAACTATCAAATACCGAAGGCAATTCATTTCATCCAATATTGTTAGTTAAATTACATTTTAAGAAATGCGAAGGCTTATCTTTATTATAAACAGCGATGGTCAATAAAAATTTACCGAAACGTTTGTTGATCGATTCTTAAAATAGTTTAATGCAGATTTTTAAAAGCACTTGCTAGAGAAAGTTTTAAACATAGCTTAAGGTACGTAGAGAGCGAACCGTAGGAATTCCTATAAAATATCAGCAAAAAAGGCAAATTTCGAAAGAAAGTGGATACTTGCCTGAGAGTAGCCACCACCCGCGGCACCACCTTTTATCCCAAAGGTCGGCCCTTGACTGGGTTGCCTGAGGGTGGCAAAAGAATTTTTGGCTCTGTGACCCGTGAGCGCCTGCACGAGTCCCAGGATCGTGGTGCTTTTGCCCTCGCCCAGTGGCGTTGGAGTGATGCCGGCCACAACGACGTATTTGCCGTTCTTCTGGTGCTGCAGCCTCTTGAGCACACCGAGGCCGACCTTGGCCTTTTTGCCGCCGTAGGTGGTCAGTTCGTTCGGCAGGACGCCGATCTCCTCGGCGAGGACGGCGATGCGCTTGGGCACTTGGGCCCGGGATATCGCGATGTCGCTGGGTACGGGCCTCTCCAGTTCGAGTCCGAGAACCCGTAGGTTCCACTTGGTGGTGAGGAGGCGTTCGGCGGCGCGTGTCGCCGATACGACGGTGTTCTTCATGAGCATGGCAACGGTCATGGGGCCGACGCCACCGGGCACCGGGGTTATGTGCGAGGCGTTCCGCGCCGCTTCCACGTACGCCACGTCGCCGACCAGACGCTGCCCAGAATTCTTCGATGGATCTACCTCGTGATAGCGTATTGAACTATTACACATAGTGAAAATATATCCGCGATCATTCTCTATTAAACGGGGAGTCCCACGACAGAATAGAGTATACGTCAACAGATATAAAACGCTTAGAATTTAAGTACGGTTTTCCACCGAGATAAGTGCAGTTTTATATTACGATTCGTCACTGCTTATTTGTTACGATCTTAGATACGATCTTATAATTACACTCATACGTTCATATATTTAGAGAGCAGTTTCGTACATTTGATGTTTCGAATCGGTTTATAATAATGTTTATCAAATTTAGGGCAAAAGGTAAAATCTTTCGAGAATCTAACGAAGAGAGCACCGAAATAACGTAAAGATACTTGGCATATTTTACGATAAACGTTATTTTTTAAATTTATAATTTAAACGAGAGCTTTTGCCAATCTTCGACTTTTTACACGCGCTACGGAACTCAAACTGTCTCGTTATTCTATTACGTTGCTAACAAGAATGCGTATCATCGGCTTCAGATTTGCCCGAACGCAGATATTTGAATCTACACTTGGGACTCTAATGACATGTCTGTGCATTCATGTAAATGTGCACGTATACAATCCGACGACTCATTTGATTAACCATACGAACTTGTTATTACTTCTTAAGCTACGTAAGATTGATGCAAGTATTCATTTCGTAAATTTATCGGGTAATTTATTACCGAACTTTTATCTGTTTTAATAATAATCTTGTTTCCTAGGTTTAAGAGATAAGCAAAATATTGTTATTGTTAGCTACCACTTGTTTTAAAGTTAATTTTGTGAAAAAATAGTTTACCTTTAATTATCCAATCGACTGGATAATCGATTCATCAGCTTTGATGTTGCACGCTATATTTATTAAGTTTGTAAGAAAAATGATGGAACTCTCCTCGAGGAAGCGATACACCGATAATCTTAAACGCTACCACACACGACTAGTTTCATAACAAGCTATAACTCTGATAAGCGTTTTCGTGTTATTTTTACGCAACAATGAGTTAGATAAGATTAAACGAAATTTCTGTAAACTTAGTTCTACTATAATGCTGTAATACGTTTTCTTACAATGAATAATGATTTATAATGTCTTAATAGTTTTTGAATATTTACAACAAAGAGTGCGTTGAATTACCTGGAATAGAGTTTATACCGCAGTCAATGACTACTGCTCCAGGCTTAATCCACGATCCTTTAACAAGTTCTGGTTGTCCTATTCCAACCACTAAAATATCTGCCTTCGAGACCTAGAAGTACGCGTCAATATTTAGTCAATATAATCATGAATATCTATTCATTCATCATTGGACAGACTTACAATACTGGGTAAGTCTTTCGTTTTTGAATGACAAGTTGTGACAGTAGCGTTATGCCATTTTAATAATTCGGCAATCGGAGTACCAACAATTTTACTTCTGCCCAAGACAACAGCCAGAGCTCCAGCTATCGGTACTCCACTCCTGAAGAATAATTTTTTGTTCCCGAATAAAATATTCGCGAGATTTATTATTGCGTGGAAAAAGAAATGATCGTCGAAAAATTGGTCGTCGCGTTATTTTAAATTTAAATACCTTTTTATAAGTTCGATGCAGCCATTCGGAGTACATGGTAGAAATCCCGACATATCTCCGATGGCGACTCTACCCTCATTGATTGTATTTAATCTGGAGATTTGATATTATATTAAAAGTCCAATTTACACGAAGCTTAATAACATTTGATTAAATAGGTCCTTAACCAATTTTTTCTTGAAAAAAAAAAAAAAAAACAGAAAATAAAAACTTTTGTAATTTCTTATTCGGTCTTCTTGTTATCGTATTCCAATAGCTTCCTTCGCGTGAAAAATAAAGATTCACGTACTTCCAAAGCCTTATCAATCAAGATTATTAACTTATAAATATGTACCATTAGTAAAGTATTCCAGTATTGAAAATTATATTTTCTTTTTAAAGGAAATTATTGCAGCTTTTTTTCACAAGACATCAAAACATTGATTAAAACGGTTCAAATTGTTATTCAAGTGCAGCATTCACTTTATAAATTTTAGCGTATTAGTTTTACGAATAAAAACACGCATTACGAGATTGTTAAATAATCTTGATCAATTTTGTATTTTAGCAATTATCAGAGCATCATTGTGTGCGTACGTGTGTTCTGACACATCGCACTATTAAGCATCAATATCGAATGGTTTATGTTATGAATTATATGCATTGACATAATGGAAAAAATTTGAAAAATTCTACTTTAAATTTTCATTGAGTATTTAATTCCATTATATATGATGTTGACGTGTACGTCATTGTATATAATCTGAAATATTATCACGTAACGATCAAAATGTCAAACATCATCGACTGCGCTTAAATAAAAGCAAATTACTGGGATTATTCGTACCAAATAAAGATTTAAAAGCAAGTAACAACAATGTTTATTAAATTTTATATTTGAATTACATCATTAATGAACTTCAAATGATCAAGGCAACGAATTCAATCACTACTTTAGATGTAAGGCATTGTAAGTCATTAATCCTTGAATTTATTGGAGCTCTTTATTTTGTTCTATAGATACACGAGTATTGAATTTCTTTCGCGAAGAAAAAGCTAGAAAATAGAAAGTATTACAATTACGCGTTAATAATCAATTTTTCATTTTGCTACAAGTTACTGAGAAACTTCGGACTTGTCAGTTGATTGATTATTATTTTGTTCATTATTATCATCATCCAACGGATGATATTTATCAAAGTAATCGATCTATGTTTCGTGATTCTACTTACATACTTCACGTGTTATACCTTACCCGTCTACGTCCTTTGCCGGTGACACGGCGTCTGTGATGAGATGAGAATTGATTTCATTAACGCTATCTAAAGGCATCTGTACGATGATACCGTGCGTATTCGGATCGTCGTTCAGCGTGTTCAATTTATTGAGTAACTCATATTCCGTCGTTGTATTGGGCAGTTTAACGTGCACCGCATTTATTCCAATTTCATTGGCCGCCTTCATCTTCATGCGAATATAAACGTTGGAGTCCTCGCGACCGCCGACTTGGACAATCGCCAAGCCGGGCGCGAAATTCGGCAGCTTCTCCTTGATCGCGACCACATCCTTCGTCAGGGACTCGCGAATCTCTCTGAAAGATGGATGAATTGAGTTACTCGCTTTCTAAAGTGCGGCGATCTGTCCGAGTGCGCTTAAGGTCGTGTAATTATTAATACTGCGTAATTATAATATAAAGTTATATGTACATTGTACATCGTCTGTTGTACACCAGACGAACTGCTTTCTGAATTTAAGTCTAGAACGCCTAGAAACGAGGTTCCGATAGAATAACATTTTAAATATGATAGGTACTTCAATTTCGAGATTTGACGATCCACAATTTATTATAATCACTGGTACAATTTGAGCAGCCTCCATCCAGTATTCGACGTTTCCTCGCTTCTTTCGAACGCTTATTAACGAAATAATCTCATTGCAATCGACTGATTTATTCATCTAATATTGAAACGTTAAACGGATGTCTTATGTTAGATTAATGATTAAGAAATTTGATATGAAATATAATTTTGTAAGTGTAATTAACATCGAAATGATAACCAATAAAATTAATAAAAAAATATTTCAAAGTAGGGGTCGTTGAATAGAAGCTCGCGCTTATAATTGGTACGTGAAGTATACCGGTTGAACACGCGATGACCTTGATTCGATCTACCCGGTGGCAATGAAAAACCCGTCCCCTTCCCCGTTTCCACGCAACAGGTCGAACAGATTTTGTTCGCACGGAACAACAGAAAAATCAATAGCACACGGACCCACTAAGGTCGACACACCAATCGTCGTCTTTACGGACCTCGTGGTAAAGTTCAGAGCCGCGACTAATAATAATGATATTTATACAAACTTGGCTAGATTCGTGCCGGAAAGTACGACGCCACGGACGTCGGTCGCCATGCCTCTGCTCAGGAATTCGCAATCAGTCGCGAAACGCACAAACGTCGTGATAAAATTGAGGAGCGCAAGGGAGATTCCCAGCTGTTGGTTTTTATCAGTCGTGACGACTATTGTTTTGAAAAATTGCCCGGTAAAATCGCGAACTAATTTACCGACGGGTTGACAGAGAATTCTTCTGCGTGGTGGTCCGGTGTGAAGTCCGTTTATTAATTAACCGGTACTTGGATGAACTCTCGACTCAAGCGACGCAGAGATTTGAGTCCTTTAAGATCTAAGATTTAATATCGACTTTTATCTCGACCCTTGGCGTCTGTACACTGCCGCGTGCGTGTCCCTGATGCGTCCGGGCAAGTCGTTTAAGCTGCTCGTCCGCCGACTTCCCCCCTCTCGGAAGATCATCTATGTCGCACAGTGGCTCTCAATCCAATGAATGAAAAGAAGAAGAAGAAGAAGAAGAAGAAGAAGAAGAAGCAAGATATGTAGAAACGGGTCTTGCAAGTACAAGGTTTTCTATCGACTTTGCCTAGTTCTTGGCAAGTCCTATCTAGACCTACGTGCTCCGGAATAAATACCGAGATGTCCTGATACAAACAGTATTACATCCGACGTGACATACATCGTCGGCCTTCGACATTCACTCAGATTTCCTCTTCCAATTATTTATGTATTTATGTAATTTTTTGCAGCGTTTGTGCTGCCTTAAAGGCGATTAGCTCACTATCAGTTGTGCTTACATGTACATTGCTTTTTCATTTATCATACAAGTCGTAGTTGTTGGATTTGGTGCTTAAGTTAGTTCTGTTGGTTAAGATGGTTCGCTGTCAATGTACTATATGATATTTTTTTACGACATTTCATAATGTCAACGTACAACTCCGTTGTATCAATACTGTATAAATATGTACATCATTTATAAGTTGTTTCTTTTACGTATACAATCAAATTTTTCTTTTTGTATTAACGAAAATTCAATTTTCGCTCAAGCTTTTGATTACAATGTATACCGTTTTAAATAAGATCCAGATTTAAATAATTTCATTTGTAAGATTAACGCGTCATTACGAAAAATTAGGATAAACTTTCAACATTCATCGTTGAACTTTTATTTTTAAATTTCTCTTATCCAGCAATAGAAGATAAGAGTGGGATATTGCTTCTGATATTATCTTATTAAACACGCGTATTTTACGTACACACGTATATTTTAATAAAAATAAATTACCTTTCTCATATATTTATTCGAAATTTGTTTCAAGATATTAATTCTTATATTTTACACGTTCTATATCTCACTTCTAATATTTTCATTTGTAAAATTATCATTTGTTCTTATTTAATAATGTATCAATTACTAGAAAATTAAAAGCTTATGTAATGTAATTATCTGCAATTCATATTTTACATAGTTTATCTATAGACATTGTGCACTATTTTCATGATATGTAACTTTCGAAAGAGGTCTTCCTTGATTAATATTATGTAGTGAGCATTTTATTCGATATTTCTAATTGTTATTTATTTTAAATCATCTGTTCTTTTGCATTAGTACATTTGAGTCTTTTTTAATAAGTTTTTATTTTTCAATTTTGTTTCCATATTTATTAATTCAAACTAGTCGTTACTCTACTTTATTTTTACTTAGAAAAGTAACAAACTATTTTCCTTTACGATTAAGCTAGCTATATCGTTTAATTTAATAATCCAGTATCGTAAAAAAAAATTGGTTTTAACGTAACGCGATTGAGTTGAAATTACCGATTAAATAAATTATTCTGAGATACGTTTCACGATAAAATAATGTTACAATTTCTATGCTTAAATATTTAATATCCAAGTTTAACAAAATTGAAAATTATTCTATGTTTATTTACAAGAATTGTACAGACAATTTTATGATATTTTCTTAAGAATTTTTTTTACATTTTCTATAAGAAATTATTTGCGTATTTCTAATTATATGTTGAAATAGTAGATCCTACGATTATTAAAGTTTTTATGTATTATTTGTGCATCTTCAAATAAAATGTAATTTCACAGCATTATAAATTAGATATATACACCTAATGATTTTCTATAAAATTTTTTTGAATTCGAAATTACTCAAACGAAATTATTTATTTTCACGTTGAAAATATTTTTAAGCGACTGCATATGAAAATAGTTTTAAAAAAATGAAAAAGTGAATACAATGTAATCGTGTATGCTTGTAAATTTAATTACAATATTATGACAAATGAGATTCTTATTAATATCGAGCATATAGGTGTTATTTTTATGAAATATACCTTATTAACAAACATTTATATATATATATCTTTTAACGGTTATTATTGCCTTCTAATTTTTAATAGTCAATGTTACAAGTTCAATAATAAATATGATATATGGATCAATAAAATAAACTATCTAAAAGTTTCTTTTACAGGAAAGTTTAGTAACTTTTCGTAAAAAACAGATCTGTATGATAGTCAATGTGTTTTATTTCTTTGACTCTTTTTGAATATTATTAGGGGAAAAAAGTTGTATCTTATATGATAACTTGTGTAGTTTTGTCGTACATACGACTGAAGAAATAATTTATGACAATTTCTTACTTCTGACGCTACTTTTGTATGTGCATACGTGAAAAATGTGTACAGTGAGTTATAAGTGTATAATGTATTTGTTACAATGTGCCGCAGTTTGTGTAACTTTAGTTCAGATAAACTTTGATCCACACACAGAAATTTCGATGGGATGTAATTTATTCTACCGTATTTTTCCAGCTGGTAAAATGTTCATTCAACGTAGAAGATTACGAATGAAGAAACAAAAAAATTTTCTTTTACATTTGGATAATTTAAGTATTAATATTTAATTATATTTTTTCAGCGAACTTTCTCCGACTTCAAAGTTATAGTACAAGTTCTAAAACTATTTTACCACACAATAATAATTCAATTACAATATTTATTAGCCAACTTTCTATTATATCGAAACGATTGTATTTACACAATCGCTTATCTTTTGCTTATTGATGATCGAGTGTATATTATAGGTTCTGTACAATTGATCTATCTTATCGACTTATATCTGTGTAAGATTTAAACTTTATTCGAGGACGTATTCATATTGATAAATAAAATTCCTGGCATACCTTTGGAACATACCTTGAAATCCTGGTTTCAATTGAGATTTCTTGTTTTGATTAATCATACGTAAGGAAACATTTCTTATTTCACGAGTTTTGCGTTACAAGGACTGGTCTAAGCAATTATTAAAGTAAAATAAGAATAAATTAATAACTCTGGTTGTAAAGGAGACCGTTAAAGAGCCGATATAATGATAATTTGTGGTTGCTTCCACGGGAAAAATTCCCAATGAACTGAATGAAAACAATTAGAATATGACTTCCTAAGCTTTAGTGCACTAAGTATGATGTATCTGGTTTTTAATGACATTTTATTATCGTTTTTAGTTTCACGTTTGTGCATGCGAATCCAATGAAAAATGTGGAATACCTTATTTAAGAAAAATCAACGTCGTATACGTAATTGTTTAACTGATGTTGGTTTTTCTATGAATCTTTGGCGATAGAAGATTCTGTCACAATTAGTGGAGCCTAAAATGTTGTACTTGTAAATATAGAAGAATCTTTAGAATTTGGAAGAATGTTCTAGCGAGGCATTTTTGAACGCTCCTGTTCGTTTTGCAATAGTTTGAAAATAGTTTTCGAAACGTATTTCATACGAAAGTATCAGGCAATTCGTAACAGCCCGAGATTCACGAGTAAGCCAGGTAAGAGTCCCGTACAGCGAGCCTTACACGCAGAAGCTCAAGGGATACCGAAGGAGGCAAAAAAGAGAGACTTAATTTGAATCGCACGTTCTTGGTCTTTTAGTTGGGATTGACTTTAATTACATCTTATGCTCGCGTTGGATTTCGGGGATGTTTCTGAATTGCTCGAAGCGGCCGCGGTCACGCAGCCAAGTAGGATTCACCTCTACTCGGGGGACCCGCCGCTGTCCGACAACGTAGTGCTCAGAATTTCGCTCGTTTCTCGTGGATTTAACGTTAATTAATTTCAAGGCGATCGTACTTTCGAGGAGCCCTAGTATTTAGATCGGAGGAAGCTTGCAAGTGGAAACTAATTATTGTGTAGGTGATGCGCATCAAATGTCTAATGCTCGCTGATAATTGCTAATAAAAATGCCACATTCTTTTGGCGCGTGCAGTTTTGAAAGTTACACCGCTGAACGTACACGTATAGTTTCGCTTCGTCTTTATTTTATAAGAACGTCATTTATCTCGCTATCAATTTTACAATCTTCATTTTCAGTGATACTTATAGGGGTAAGTTATTTGAAACTCGAAGGGCCAAGGATTTTTATCGATAAATTACAAGTAAATCGGTTATAAAATCGCTTGACGGTATTGTAATTATTCTGATTAGTGAGTGAGATTTCGAAATGATAGTTCCAAATGACATGTAATTTTGTCAGCCCTTCGAGCCCTTCGCTTAAGCATTTCCTTTTAAATCTTTTTAGTTTTTTAGTGAAAATGAAATAATAATCAGACCATGGATTCTTGTTTTTTATTTAATACGATGAAAAGCAGTTCCATTTTCCGTGCACTCTTGACACATTTTATTATTATTATACATTATTATAAATGTGTGTCATAGATTCCAATGACGGCGATGGAGAATTAGTTTTTAGGAAGAATCGATCATGCTTATTATGTACTCAATTCGTTATTTTTGTTTTTATAAATATTTATACCGAAATAAACTTGGATTGACATGTTCTTGTTAAAGGTTTTATTTAGTCGAGATATTAGAATTCTTCAATGAATTGTTTTGGTGATACTTGAATTTTTAAGTAATTTTATTTTAAAAATTATTTTTTAATTTGGAAATATTTTCTATCACCTATGATTGCAGATGATTGAGATAAAATTTTTCATAAAAATTATTAAATATGTATTTTACCTTTCGTATTTAGAAAACTCGATGATGTATATTATTATCTTAAGTATATCTTATATTTTAATTAATTTAATCTATGGTTCCGTGATGATTGTGTCAAAACTATTCCTTTAAACTTTAAACTTTAACAGATATCAATTGATCCTGTTCGCTTATTGTTTTCAGGACCTATTATACCTTAAATTACACTTTCATTATACTTTCAGTTTAGCATACAGCAATTTAAATTATATATCAGAAAGAAAAATTAATATGTGCATGATAAAGTACACGAGGTTTTTTATTATTTACTCGATTATTGCGTTTCGGAGGTTTAATTTTCTCCCTTTATTATGTAGTCAATATTATTATAAATTAAAGTGATCCGTATTGAATAAATATATCAAATTTAACTGCGTTAATAAATTTTTTTACACAAACAGATGACGTAAATAGATGACAATTATTGCAGTGCAATCGATCACGAATTTATGCAAGGTATTATGGTTTTAAATGCAAAAAAATATTCAAGAATCTAATTATTTACAAAAATATCGATTGTATTGTACGATAGTCTATTTTTATCTTATTACATTCAAGTTGCACGACTCGTTGCGAAACGATACATATATAAGACTGATCATGTACATTTTAAATTGACTATATTTTTATATAAAGCATTTAATTTCTCGCGTTTGCGGATAGAATACCATAAATTGGTAGTCTTGACGGATGTAGGAATCAACTTTTGTACCTTATCTTGATTAATGTTTGTGAAATATTTAAGTAAGCAACGCTATTCCAATTAAATGTAAAAGTAAACGTTAATAAGCCATCGACGGATAAGTACTATGTGAATCTAATGAAAAATCTGCTTCCCTTATCGCGATAAACCGGAACGTCGAGTTGTCTTCTCTACGTCGATCAATAATAGATCAGCAATAGAAGGTATATCGATCGATCTCGGAAAAATTGTGCCCCGGTGGTCGGATTACCTCATGCATCTTCGCTAGCGTTCGTTTCTTCGGGGCGTCTTCGGCTTCGGGATTTTCTGGTCTCTCATTAATGTCGATTCTAACGAGCATGGACAGTTGAGTTGAAAAGTTGGTTGCCGTTGACAAGGTCCATGGGCAAGGTCGTGGCCCTGTATGCGTGCCCAGATTGAGCCACGAGGATGCTTCAGAGGGCGAAAGAGCCAAAGCGCGCCAAAACTTCACCGCAAATTCCTTAGCTGAGAGAGAAACCTGGTTCCTCGTGGCCGGGGAAACGCTCCCGAAACTCGTTTGACTCTCGTGATTGTTTCCGTGTGTTTGGGACGGGCGTTATTTCTTTTACAATATACATACGTAGGATTTTCTTATAAATTGCCGTACTTACATTCTCTCAAGTGCTCTATGTTTTTATTAATTTTACTATCGAGTTTTCCTTGAGACTCTGCGCCACTTTTAAATATTATAACGGAGGCTTGCACAAGAATACGTTTTAATTTTACTTCGAGCACATTTTTTTGCAAATTTGTCCCTGTTCGTACATCGAAAGAGCAATTGCATTTTGCCTAATAGTATGAAGTTGCGTTATGGAGAATGATAAATATAAGGATGCTAGCATTGAAATGCAAAAGTTACGTTACTCGAATTATGCATGACATTGTTCTTCATAAGTGGTAGAGCTAAAGTGTTGAGATCGTAACGCAAGGCATTACAGTACTCGCACTCCATCGAGTATTTTCCATAAATATTAACATCGCATTATTCGGACAGAGTTCGGTGTTATATTGCGCTAAGGCTTCGCGTCTAAATTTTGGCTGTAAAGTGCCTTTAATGCGTTATAATCGTCCGATCGAGGCTGGTTAAGCTTACGAATTATTTATACTAGTTTACTTTTTCAACGAATCTCAATGTCCTTTATAATCGGACGACTATTTGTCGAGCAAACGAATTAATATTTTAAAACATCAGGAAGAATTAAGTTTTATTAAGACTGATTATTTATAAAGTTTAATTTATAACGATCGCGTTATAGATAAAGAACAAAGTTCGACAAAGACTGTGCATTTATTTAAAAGTTAGCCAGATCCAACGATGAGTTATCCTACGACTGGACTATAACTCGTGATATGGAAAAGCGCGAAGTGTTTGTCGAAACGTATGTATACACGTACATTCAAGCAAGTTATATCACCGTCATTTCCAGTTGAACTAATACTCCTTGACCCTCGTCGTGGGTTGACCTTCTCCAGTCCGCTTAATTTGCAGTTTCCTTAATATATCTAGAAAAGGAGAGACTTCGGTATCTCTCCCTTTCTTCCGCTTCCTGTGTAGCTTGACGGCCAACGCGATTTCAGTCTCTTTGCATACGTGCACATAAGCCGTGAACGGACGTGATCGCGTTTTCAATCAGGCATCCCCACGGCAAGCGGCTAATCGAAATTAATAGCCGCACATCCCCGCCACTCCCACGCATCTAGGCGATATCTTGGAGCGCGCTAGGTTATATACCTGCGGGAGAGTCTCGGACGACGGCGTCCCTCTCGGCCGCGTTCGGACGTCTCCGTGCGTTTCAGATTCGCCGGCAACAGACCAACGATTGAGGGGTTACGAGATCGATGCCGGCGAAAAGGGTTTGAGCAGCTTCTTCGGAGCGTCTTTGCGCAGTAACTCGCCCGGAAGCGGCACGTTGTCCGTGGGCACGGAGCATTCCAATGTTTGCGAGTCCGATACCTCTTTGGTCGGCATTTCAATCCTGCGAGCGAGGGTAGCGTGCGAGGGTAGCGAGCTCAGAGGGTGGCCAGAGTTCAATCGAGTCGAAGACTTAAGTTATCCAGTCCTCGGTGCTTTGCTTGGGTCGGGATTCAGCGGAGGATATTCGATTTCCGCGAATAATGAGAATAAGAATGGAGATACCGGTCTAACGTCGTTCTTTTTTCAATCGGAACACCTGTTTCGTCATTTGTCTTTACCGACTGTTTATTAATCGAATTATCATTGAACGCTGTGGTTGCAGTTGTAAATATCAAATATATTTGCACTTAGTGGCAGCTAAATCAATGTTTTTCCTTTTGCTCAAATAAGTTACGAAACACCTTTAATAAAGAAATCGACTTTTTACTTGAGTATTAATAAAAATGCAAAGAATATGCCAATGTACTTATCAATGTACTAACATCGATAAGTACGAAATTTATATTCGCAATTCATAGGAGGTATCACTCACTTTTTGTATATTACACGGATCTCATATTAAAAAATTAATGGCTTCAAAAACTCGGAAATGTTGATAAAAATAGTTCAGATTTTTTCGTAATTTAAAAAACAACGATAGATACTTTGATTGAAATTTATCGGAATAAAGTTTCGTCGAGGGGCAATATTCGCGTATTTTTACGAAGACGCGCTTTGACGAAGTAGATATTGTTGGAAAATATATTGAAAATTTAATTGGCGTACACTGTATTTATTAGTTACGGAGCAACAAATAAAATACTAATTAGTGAAGCAATAATTGTATGTATGACTACTTGATAAATGTAAAAGTTTCATCAGTTAACGTTTGATTATTTATATATTGTGAATTGAATCTTTTAAACCGAATCCATAGTGATTCGGTTATAATTATTGCGTGAAATTGGCAGCGTTTATAAAAGCGCAGAACGATTTGAAATGTCATCACTTCCAATAAAAATATATCGCTTCTGACAAGAAATGTTGCTCTAAGGTTATCGTATAAGGTTACTCTCATATTTTAATTTTGTCTCACCAATTACAAAAACCGAAATTAATCGATAACCTTTGAAAAGACTCGGACCTAAATTGTGTTACATTGGAAAGTCAAAATATGGAGACATGTTGCAACGATGGCTAATAATGTCAAAGTTCTTTGATATTTTCAAAGAGAAAAGTGTGTTGTCATTTACAGGAAAATAACAAAGAAAAATAGTAGGATTTCTATTACGATGCGTTGCGAACGGTATGCAACGATCGCAATTTAAAAGAAAAAAAAAACAAAGAAACAAATAAAGATAAAAGCAAGACTGCATTCGTTATTAATCGAAGGAACTTTTACGTACTCTTTGTATTAGAACTCACGAGAAAAATAAAAAGGGTTCTCACCGCATTAACGAACGAGAAGAAGATGAATGAGAGACCGATAATTTAAAGCCCATTTGCTTTTCCGAATCCTTGCACAGTGCAAAGTTTCGTCTTAGCTAGCGGTGCGAAAACCGATATCTACCTTGTTCGTTCGCATACACCGAGAACTTGTTTTGCGCAGAACAAGTTTTGTCCCCTCGAAGCTTTGTTCGATTTTTTCCTTCTATCTCTAGTACAGATATTCTTTATTTTCACGCTGAACTAATTCAAGGTTTCTGCGATTAGGCGCTGCATTTTTCGTTTGCAGTAACGAAGCAAAGTAGTGCATTATATCAACGTTGGCGTAATTGGTTAATCTACGAGCTAGTTTTCAAAGTCGTTAAAGCAGACAATATTTTTCCGGTCTTTTACTCTGATTAGAAAGTACTTGTAGTCGATTGATCGATAAAGTTTCCTCAATCTGAAATTCGAGTAGTTCGCTTCCTCACATGCAGAGTAAGTAGATTGGCTCTTCCTGCGAATCTGCATTCAATCAACTTACATAGCACGCGGAAAATTATTCTGTAGACTGATTTTATTTCCTATGATTATAAAATTGCTTTTAGTTATATATCGCTTTCTATTATCTCGGAGGAGTGCAAAGTGTTTACGACACGTTTAGATGTTCTATTAAACAAAATTGTCTATTATATGTACATCCATGTTTTTATTCAATTTTTTATGATAATTGTTTTTTAAACTAAATGAGAATAAAGTGTCATATAACTGATAAAATAAAGTAATTTATGCTTGTAGCAACGTAATAAATGATAAATACGCATAAGGAATAACGCGTTGAAAGCATTCGTTTGTCCGATTCCGACTTTATAATGTGGTATTAATTGAAATTAAAAATACTGAATTAATGGCCGAAATAATTTACATAGAAATATCTTAAAAGTGAACAAGAAATTAAATATTACCTTTCAAATGTAAAAGCTAAAATTTATTTTTAATGAAATTACTCCAAGTACGATCGTAGCAGATTCAATTATAAGAAATATTTTATTATTTATTCGTTTAGATCGATTGGTCAATTCTTCTGCTTATTATATTAAAAAGTTCGTGTGCCTAGAGCTGCGGGTTTCAAGTACTTCGTTTCAAATTATTAAAATTTAGTCTTGAACTTATCAACCGTAAAAGTATATTCGAAAAAATGAAAAATATATTTCTATTGGCAACTCCTCTTACTTGGTACTTCACTCGTGCATACTAGCTTATGCAGTAATAGTTAAAATTTATTCGAAATGCATTATCATTATATTATTTTACATACTTATAGTATTATCAATATAATGATTCTTGAAAATAAATAACGCTCTGTTTTATAATTTGTGAATAAGTCTCAGGATCAACTGAACCGTTATAAATATCATATCTATGATGTATAGGCAATGACAAGTTTTTTCGCTACAACGAATTTAGAATTTACTTTTACAGCGAACTATTGCTTTATTTACACTGAATTTATGATTCAGTGTATTCAAGCAAGATATTTAGCTGATAAAAATAAGTTTTTTACTTAAACTCGTAGACATTTCGGATTTGGTAAAAAATATTTTAAACTTTACTTTCACGTGTTTAAAAAATTAATCTAATCTTGCATGCAAGTACTTTTCCTTTAATTTTTATGAAAAAATGTAGCGATTTCAAATGATAAATGTAACGTTACATTTGATTATAAATGAGTCACCGAGCCAAATTTCCTAATTGCTGAATAATTTTTCCCCTTTAAAAAATGTATACATTCATGCATGTACGTCTGTCGATATTCAACACTTATATTTCTCTGCCCCATTTGCTATTATATAAACGCAATATCTTCGATAGTTCCGAGCACGTTTAGAGTACAAACATTTTCTATATTTTTCCATAATCGCTTATCATTAAATTATCTTTGAGGCGTAATATGGCTATTTATAATGACCAGTCAGAAAGATTAAATGTAATCTGCAGAATTTTATGCGAAAGAACGTAATAAGAACATTCACATTGAAAAACGAAAGAGCATCAGTGTTTTTTTTTAGTATAATTTTCTTGTAATAACCGAAGAGAAGTTTTTATCTTTATAATTACGGCTCCAACTATAGCTTACTCGAGCCTTAGGTTTACTATTATCGAATGAGCTCATTGAAAAGAGGACCAAATACATAAATAACCCATAATCTCTATACGAAATTTGATTTCGTAATTTCATCCTTTTTCATGTATAGCCACGTGTAAGTCATACAACACCGTGAAACAACGAAACCCGAAGTGAAAACATCTCACGGGTTTCTCCACTGGCCTTTAGTCTTATCCTTGAAAATATCGAAAGTATCGCAAAGAGTGGACTGAACTCCCGGCAACGCATTCATCCGGTCGTAGCAGCAACAGCACAAGAAATTCATTCCGCCTAGAGGAGAGTGCGGCAGAAGTAATATAATCGACGCTCCTTTACGAGCATATACATATCGATCGGCTCAACCTTCACGGAATCAATAGCCTAAGAACTCCGGCCCCCAGGCGTGTTTCGAGCACCGCGGGGAGACCGACAGCAGCAGCAGGGACAAGAAAGATAACTTCGTGCGGCAGTAACAGGGAGGGTAGTAAGATGCCGGGGGTCGATTGGGTGGCCACCCCTTTCTGGACCGGCGATGTGCAGCGCAGCCTCGGACGCGATGAAAGCGAATTACCCGTCGGAGCAGAAAAATATGGCCGACCGAACGATGTGTATTACGTTGCAAGGGGTCGGCAATGGAGACGAGGAGGCGGCTCTTTCACCCTGGTTCTTCGCACTCCGCAAAATGGGCTTTTCCTTAAGTATACCAAAGTCAGTCGATACGACACGAGGGTCTTTCAGCCTCGCTCGAATGGTCTTACGGATGATGGAACTTCTTGAGGCCTGGAAATAATTAATATCCGTAGCGAGCGAGAGCCTCGCAGCCTCCGGTTTAACGCGAACGTTATTCCATGCCGAGCACGACGAGTCGTCAGCAAAATTGTTTGTTCGATCCTCGTTGGAGTCTTCGCCCACTTTGAAAGATCATTCCTCCTAGGAGTTTCGACCATTGACAACGATGCCTCTAATTTTTGTAGCTTTCCTTGCCATTTGGGGTGGCTCGTATAAATTATATTTGGTCATCGCTCAACTTTCGAGAAGCCTTGACAATTTCATGCCATTTCTCTTCAAATTTTTTTCCCCTTACTTTGAAGGCGCTTTCGGCAGGTCGTGGTAAACGGTCAATGAGTGAGACAACTTACGCTTCATTTGAAAAATGAGGTTAAATTCAGTTTATAGGGAAATTAGTAATTGCGTATCGATTAGCCTGTGCCTAGAAGCGATATAGTTTTAGATGAAAAACTATCGTTAAGAATAGTTTTTTCAATTTGCATTTACAACTGTTTTTATGCATTGCAATTTGGTGGCACGTTATTCGAGCTTAATAAGGGGTTGAAAATCTTGTAACGTGAAGCAATTATAAAGAAATAGGGCTTAGAAATTTTGAAAAGAAAAATATAAATAAAACGGATGTTTTGTAACTGCTTACTCGAATGATCATTAATCTCGGTATCATTTCTCGAGGCGAAATAATTTATTGCTTAATATATTGGTATATTTTCGAACTTTCGCTACAAGATTTTTCTTTCGTATTCTAACTAAAAGCTAAGAATATGAGCTTTATTTCAACGAAAGACAAAAACCATGCTCACATCGAAAAACTCCCGTATTTCTCATCCTCGTTTGTGCTTAAAAATAATAAATTAAATTTGCAACGACAGTAATGAATTATAATTCAATTGTAAGCAACGAAGCAGTTCATTGAATACATTATTTGCAAACAAGCGCATAGCCTGCAGACAATTATTGCAGTTCATGGAAGAACACAAAGTTTCGAGTCTTGAGAACGTCGCATCTTCGGCTGGCATTGGGATTCCGCAGTGAAAAGGAAAGGGGTTGCCGTTGCCGTCGGTGTACCGAGGGGATGACGACCGTCCGTGATGCGGCATTCGCCGCCTCCGCCGAGAAACTTCTACCATCTTAACGACTATATTGAGTTACGGTTATTGCCTCGCTTCTCCCTAAAGACACTTCCGAATTTCTGTAAAGCATTCAGTAGTAACATGAAATGTGGAAGAATCTGACAGTTTTGTGTTGTTTTGATCTTTATAATTAGCGTACTTTATGAAATGAGTACTCAAGCTTGATTAAATTATTACTTTTCATTTGTCGTCGTACATATCACGCGAAATGTAAATAAAGACTCGTACAAAGATACGAGATTACATTAATTGCTAATTAATCATAATTAATCAATTAGCAAACATTATTAATTTTTGCATAAATTTGACATTTTCACTGGTGAAATTATTAGTTGAAAAATATTTTCTTTTAAATTTCCGTTGTTAATGTAAACGAGATTTCGAATTCAGTACTTTAAATTCATTTCAAGTGCTGTACTTGGCTTGAAATTTTAACAGTGTAAATATACTATACGTACTATTTTTTACTTGATTTCCCTTTGATTATCCGTGAACACGATACATTTGTTCGTTTAACGTTATCTCTCATCAAAGAATACGAGATGTGTAAATACATGTACTCATTTATCAAAGATCGAAAAATAACATTGAAAAAATTTTAATATACATTTCTAACAATTTCTTTCTGCATTAAATCTATATTTTTAGCGTATTCTGTGTTTTTTAAAATAATCAGTTATCACACTTAAAAAGTACATTTTGAATTTTTAAGAAAATTTTCTATTTTTTATAACTGCAATTTTCCATGATTACGTGAAAAATAGTTAAATTAATAATTCTTATGGGATATATCGCGTGGGTTCCGAGTACGATTCTCTTTACAAAAGAAAGTTTGTTTTCATTATTACGTCGTTATTCAACTTGAATATTAATAACGATTTTTTCCCTTAATATTTTAATAATACTTATTTCGTTCAAGTTATCGTCTTTTGGTATACACATTTGTTTCAAATGAACATTTTCAAATATAATTATAATTCAGCCATAATTTATCAAGCGGAAATGCGCTTATTTTAGTACAGTTGAATAAATAATCTTTCCAAGTAATTGATTTTTGTATTTGTGTGTAAAATCTAGCAATTATATTTTATTAATATTTATATTTGGCTTGTAAGTTTAATGCAATATTTAGCTGATCGTACATTAATATTTTTATATTGTGCGATTTTACATAGAAGATTTTTGTTAACAAAATTCTTTTTTTGTTATTGAAAGTTTCATCCCAGTAGTTACATGTACTCCAGTATTTTTAATGTATTTCAAATAAATTGCGAATTTTAAAATTAATACGTGACATTAAGGATGCATTTGTTTAATGAAAAACGTACCTTTATGGCAAAAATAAAAAAAGAAATATTTGTAATTTCTATCGGGTACGTAATCATGTTTACCATCAAAAAGTTTATGTACTTCTTATTATATATTTAATGTTACATAAATTAATTAAACATTTTTTAGTAATATTCAAGTTACGTAGAGATAAATTTTTGATGTTTTTTTGATAATATAATCCCAGGGTTTATTCCATTAATTGATTATATTTTGATATATTTACGATATTTCACGAATGCAATTAATAATTATTATACTAATAAATTGTATATTATATTACGTTCAAGGATTCGTATTATTGAAGGTACATTTTACTTATTATTAAAATTTTTTTTTGCTTTTTAATCTAGGATCACGCGGAGAAAATACACATAAAATAAAGTAGTGCGTAGAGTCTCATTTTATTGAGAAATGCATTTAATAAGTATAGAATTTTGACGAGGAAAATGTAGACGCATGTAAAATATTCGTAATATTAATTAGTTAAATTGTAATAAATGAAAATTGCTCGTTCCCGCCGTAAAACTTTGTAGTAGCGACAAAACACATCCCAACACTACTTGAGTTTTTATGTGCGTGCATTGATAAGTTTTCATCGTGTCAATGAGAGTGTTCAATAATTTGTGCAAGTCGGTGTATCTCTTTTATACGAATGCCGCGCTTCTACTTCACTTAATATGTAAATAAAGTAGGAATTAATTAAAAGTGATTTAATTCCAGTAAAAAATATACCAGAGACTTAAATGATGCGATACTAATGTACCTGAAATTATTTTTTATCTTTTCTTCTTCTTGGCGCTGTAATTTTAAATTAAAATACTGTAAGGCATTATCGTTAAGTACAGAAATCTGTTAAAAAGGTAGTTTAAAAGAGTAAATAAGTGACGTGAAATGGATCTTTCAAGGCTCTTTCTTCTCCAGCCAGTAAAGAGAACTCATTTTCAGGCTTCATACTCGAAACTAAACGAGGGTGAAGAGTAAGAAGCTGATTTCTAAGTCGTAAAAAATGGCGGAAGGCCGCGGGCACCGATGAATCTCGGCGATAGTTGGCCAAGTCTCCTCAATCACTCATCGAGCCTCTCCGGAGGTCGATCATTCGACAGGAGGACGCACGTCTCTACGTATCAACTCCCTGCTCTCGTAGTAGTCGCTTGTCAGAATTCCCTCCTCTGTTTCGCAGCCAATAACCCCCGGAACACAGACATCCCCCCATCACTTCATCCCGCTACGGACCTCGAACAACCTTAGTTACTTTGCGAGACTGTTAGTAGTCGAAGTATGAAACTCCGGGAGCGGCTCTCCTAGGAGAGTCCTAGGTAATCACCGAACTTCGACGCTCCCCTAGGAGCCAGAGAAGTCTCTTTCTCTCTTTACCCTCGCGCTCTTTCTCGCGCTGATGGAGGAACCGATATAACTTTCTTGGTGTTGGGGGCAGTAGTGGTGCTGTTGGCAGCGGCATTGCTATCTTCCCCTCGAATACCCTCGAATCAACTCTATACATGTGCGTACTTACAACCGAATATGGCACTACGTGCGCTTGTGCGTCGGCCAACTGCGAATTGCTTCGACAATAAGACATCCAGGTTAATTTGGCTTTACACACAAAAGGGAGACCATGTCTTGAGAAAATATCGCTCGGAATATGCCTTCTTATCTCGTCCAACTCGATTCGTGCTAATATATCATTGTACAATATTGCGCTTATAATACTCTATTATTGCCCTTTGATTAGGCTCGGTTGATGGATTATTAATTTGCTTAGTTGTTCTGTAAGGGCTTATTATTAATTTAAAAGGTTTTTCACTATTATAAATGTACTGCTGTTTAAAAATATATTACAAATATATTTTGCAGCCGCCGTCATATCTATAAATTATTTTCATAGCCATCTTTTGTATTCATTTTGCATTATTTAACTTCCGCAATAATATGAAATATCATGTATACGTATGAGAGTGGCGTAGTTATTGTACATTTTATTAGTTTTTGTTATAAAATTTTGAAGCGTATATTAACGTACTTATAAATTATGCAAAAAATACACACACACACACACACACACACACACACACACACACACATTTTTTTATCCTGCATTAATCGGAGAAATGAAAAGAAAATCCTTAAAGCTTTTGTAAATAATACAAAAATGACGACATAAAAATTTCTATAAATAGCAACTCCATTCTACATTTTTAAAGTCTACATAAAGGTATGGATTATCAAAATGTATACTTGTATTTTTTAAAAACATTTCGATTTCTTGAAAAATTGTAATCTTACGTATTTAATATAAAAACAACATTGATTAATTAAGTATTAAATCAAAGTCATCGATAAAAATTTAGTAAGAACTTTTAACAATCTTTTTGTGTTTTCAATGAAAATGTCGATAACGATGATATTGTAAGTAATGTATTGTCATTAACAACTGAAAATAATAATGAAATTTCAATTGAAGGACATAGTTTTAATAAGTGCTGATCTCTCCTACTGTTTTGGCTTAAATTGTGATTTTAAATTACATTGAGTGTTTTAAATTGAATTAAAATATTTGAAGCAGCCAATTTCTAAAATCTTTCGTATGCCAATGGTTATTATCGTTTGAAAATTTATGTTGCGTTTAATCGCTCTTAGTTTAAAATAAGTTTTAATTCATTAACGAAATATTTTTCAAAATTTGATATTAATTTTTTATCTTTCCAATCAGTTCTTTTTGTTTTATAAAATTTAAATAACTCACACTTTTTAATTATTATGTCGTTGACATTCGCTCTGATGTACAGGAGTAACCCTTTTACAACTCAAATATTTTTACAATGTAATTTATCACGTAATATTCTTATACTGTAAATACAAAATTTTAAAACATAAATTTGTTAAAGTGATAAGCAACGTAATTTCTTTCCAAAACTTTAATTTGTACTATTGATATTGATCTCTTTGTTAGAAAAGTTAAACACAATATGAACAAGAATTAGTATCATGAATATTTTTCAACATCTATAGGTTTTCGATTAACTTTATTACACGAAAGGCTATAGAAAATTATCGTTAGATATATTCGTCTTTATCTCAATTTCAGTTTGAGCCTAATCTGCAAACAATCAATAATAAAGTAATTATAAAAAATATAATTTTATAATAATGTATTTGATTATTTTCTAAAATACAAAGTAGGTAGTGCACTTTAAATTTATGTTCAATTTTCTTAAAATATTCGAGGAACGATTAAGTTAACGGTTTCAATGTAGATGAAACCTATTTTTTCATTGCATTATTTAAATTTAAGGCCGATCGAAACATCAAGTTATCGAAACAAAAGCTTTTAACGATATCGCAATAAAGTCTAATCTATTCTAAAAAATGGAATTTGTTTTGTTACCGTTAAAGTTCTAGATAGTTATTAAAGATTAAGTACCTTGCCTTTGTTATCGCTTATGAGAGCGAAATAATAATATTTTCGAGCCGTGAATGAAGTAGTTAGTTGAATGTAAATAGGAAATACGATGCGAAAGTGCACGACTTTAACGACGAGTTCTGATCGGAGGAAAAATATAGCTTTCGACGACGCAAATAGCTGCTCTCGAAAGTAAAGATGTACGATTGCGCAATAATGTTTGTAATCACAGTGAGAGGAGGCGTCGAGAATTTCAGTCGAGAATTCCAGCCGATAAGTCGACAAGGCATTATAATGGAAGGGCCAGATTCTAAAGAAAGACTTCTGGTGGCGCCTGTACGATGTTCGATAGTCCACGGGCTGACCGTTATCTTGAAAATCCCAAGCACCGTAGACCGCAGACAATAAGGTCGCCTGATGGAACGGAGATCTACCTATCCGCCTTCCCCTCAACAATGTTAGCTTATTATCCGAGACAAAAGCTTGCGGAGAGATCCGTTCTCTCGTGGCGTGGCCCTTTCTTCGCGGAAGGGGGAAGACGTAGCCGAGGATTCCCAGTTTTCGAGCCTACTAATGGATTCCTTCAGTAGCAGCTGTCGCCTTAAGATTGACCGAGTTCATTCAAATGGATTTGCGGATGGCCACGACAATAAGGTCCCCAGCTAAAAAAGATCTCCATAAATTAGGCGCAGAGCTGCAAGTTTCGCTCGAGCTTCGCCGACAAGAGCGAATCGGACTACAGATGCACGAGGCGAACACGCGCTTTACAACCGCATTTGTTTGCGGTTCCCGATCGACATCGAGTAATACCTCGTAGAAGAGCGGACGATTAAACAAGACTTATTTGACGGTTTCCTCTTATTTTATCGATATTCTTCACTTTTATCTGCCGAAAGGCTGTTATTCGTTTTTCTAACCTTCGATGATTGCGGTACCACTGTTCGCGAGTAAAGTACCACTCGCGAACAAACAGTATTTTTATCTTCAAGTTTACGTAACTAAAATACGTTTTACTTGTTAACAAAGTGGTTGAAACTCTATAGAAAATTCAGTTATCGATAAAAGTAAATGTCTTGTTTTGATAAAAGGCCTTCGATTATTAAATTTCATTAAAAAATCGTATATCGATTTCGAAAGTTGACTTAATGACGATGTTTTAAGTTACTATTCCGATCACTCGAATAAATTAATGCAGAGTACATTCGTATTCTCAACGCTTGGAAGTGCTCTCGAATCGTAAGACATATTTTGTCTCTATCTATCAAAATTATTTCATATTATTTTAATGTTTCTTTTAATCTCTCGATGGAAGATTTCGTTTTGTACCAGAATATGCATTTTCTTTTAAATTAAAATTTTAATAATTTTTATCGTAAATTACTTTCTCCGCTGAACAATAATAATTTATGCAGATACGTTACGTAGGTTTTTGGATGTTCGAACAATTTTTATGCAACTTTCTCTTAAAACATGTATATTGTATATTAAGCGACTTACAGTATAAAACTTAAGACTTAAAATAGGTATACTACACGTATAAATAAACGAGTTTTAGATTCTGTTTTATTATAAAACGTTAGATAAGAAAATTAGAAATAAATGATAAGTAAGACCGATAATTAAAATTTCTCTTAAATAATAATGTAACGATGTACTTTTTTATTCCTTAAAATCCCTTGCGAATGTATAATAGACTAATGTTTAAATTATATATCATTTATATTTTGAACATGATTGTTTTTCATAATGATAAAAGTTAAAGTCGTGCTTTTTTTATTAATTCTAATTAAATTTAAAAGATTGCACAAAAACAAATTAATCTAAGAGAGAAATTTCATTGATTCCACGTACATAAAATTAAAAACATATGTAAACTGTCGGCGTAAATTTCAAGTTGCTGTTTAAATAAAATTAATAGATATCTATTAATTTTTAATAATTTAGTTCGTAACGTATTTGTATTTAATTATAACAATGGAACTTCTTATTTATTACATTTTAATTTAGTTTTATATTTATTGTTGTAAGTTTCGAAATAAACTTAGGGCTTATTTATTTTTAGATATACAATATGAACTCCACTAATCTGTACAAATGGTTTTAAAAAATTAAAAAGTTATTTAATAAATTTATTTTCATAGAAATATTTTTTTAATCTGATTTAGATATTAACCATTGGGTGCTACTTTATTAACTACTAAAAATGTACATACAATCATTTAACCTTATGTTTCAAGCCAAAGATAATTTAAAGTAAGTCGATTGCACTATACACCTTTTGTAAATAATTTAAAAGTTGCTTATTATTATCGATCGTGTAGTTTAATAACATTTTACAAGAACGTGTATCCTTTTTCTAAGAGATGGCGCATGCAGCCATTTTGCAACGTTTTGGCTGAGTATTATTGATTCGGCCAACGTTAATTTTGCTACTGCCACCTACAGTATTTTCTGAAAACTTAACATTTAAGTCCACCGAGAGTTTGTACTTTCGATGGTAAATGTAGAAAACTGGCCGATAAAAGTAGAACCGATCAAAATTATATTCCGTGAATTTATGTAAATTCTACATGATTTTATTCACGTAATTCTATATAGTTTCTTTGTATTGGAATAATTTTCAAATATTTAAAATGAACATTAGTTTTTTTCATAAGATGTCGAGTCTACTGAATATATAATTTGAAATCATGATAACTCGTTTGTAAAGTAAAATTAATACGACATAAACAATCTTTCCATGCTTCGCTAAATCTGTCATAAAGAGTAAAAGACACACTGTTTTTTTCGTTATTAAAATATTGAATTAAAATAAAGTAAAATATAGTTTGGACGAACGACAAGTAATAATAGATCATACTATATTTCGAAACATGTATGAATTTTAGGAAATAGAAAATGCAAGATTAGTATTTCAAGCTAGTATTTGGAAAATAATTACAAATAGTTACTTTTTCAAATAATTGTGTATCGTGTTACATCAAAATCGAGAATGAAACAGTTTTTAAATTAATTATACAAATAATGCTTACTAAATGTTTGTTAAAACTATAACTTTAAATCTAGACGTAGAAAAATGAATTTTATACAAGTAACATAAATATGTTAAGGATCTTTATAACTTTACGTAGTTCAAACATTTTCATAAAATATAATTTTCAAGAAATAAGGAATTTAATAATCTTATGCAGACAACGAATGCTATGAATATTCATAGGGATAGAGATATTACATTTTTCGTATTGATCTTATTTTTACTGTGCAATAAATATTTACATAAGTAGCCAATGTTTGATGGCTTTGATTTATATACGAAGTCGGTGTACTTTTGAAAACTTTTATAAATAATCCGAAATAATTTATAAACAATTAAATAATAATATAATAATTATAAATAATATGATAATAATAATTATACATATACATATATATATATATATATGTATAATTATTTTATAAATAATTCTAATGTATTGTCCAATTGAGATACTTGACAAATACTGGTACAAAAATTAACCTCGCTATTTTCAGAAACGACGAATTGACCAAAGTTATTTATTACTGATTAATAATCAATGAAAAATCGATATCCTTATTCGTCTGAAATTTCTTACACATTTCAAGAAAAGAAAGGTACATCTACAAACGTTACATGATACGAATATACCATTTTATCGCCACACGTGGTTCTTCGGTTGCGTTTCCCTCGTGCCGATCCCAGTCACCGATCCCAGTCACCGATCCCACGATGCGAATATCGAATCGTAGGGAAGACGCAGAGAACCGACGATACTCTTACGCCTGAGACGCGCGAATTGGAGAAATAAAGAAAAAAAAACGCGCTTGCCCGTGGACGCGTGGAGAACTGATCTTACGCGAGTTCCTCATCGCGTCGCAGCCTCTCGTCGAGATCCGCAAAGGGAACCAGTCTAGGACGAGGGGCGGAAACTGGTCAGTCGGGAAGAGCCGACGCGCGTTGTCCTGCAGCATCTCGCAGCCGGATCCTCGAGGCCGAACAATGAGACCGATGGTCCAGCGGTCCGGTCGGACAATGAGACGCGCCAAGCTGGATGACCGGTCGTGAAAGCCAACGACGAGATTACGGAGAGGATGAACCGGTTCGTCCGGCAGATGCTGCGAGCGCGTTCGCTTCTGTCGGCGCGTTATTACGTCTTGCGAGATTCGCATTTTTTACGAGGCTTTCCAGCTGCGCTCCGACGGTGTCGATGCTCCGGGTGTGACGTTGGGATGGTAGACACGACGACATCGCGAGATCGATTATCGATAAGCCGAAGCGTTGCCGTTTTTCGTTCTTTTCTCAATTCTCTTCGTAAATCTTATTTTAGATCGAGTGGATCAGGACCACTAGGGCTTTTTAGTTCTTTAATTGCGTTTTTTACTTTCGTCGAGAAGGTGATAAACAATTTTTTGTACTAGTATTGTGAAAGTGACGCTTTCACTGTCTCCTGTGTAACGAAAGTAACTTAAATATTAAGGCGATCAAAAACAAGCTTGAAAATTATTTGTAACGAAACTTTCGTAAGGAACGATTTGTCATCGGTGCATTCTGATATCTTATCTCGACTTAACATATAATTAATTATACAGATGGTAAATATTGATCGTTATTTTGGTGCGGTGGATCGGTATTTTGGTACGATTATTGTATCAATTTTCATATTTTTTACTCATAATGGAACAAAGCAGTAAACGGTCGACGTTTTTCACCTAAAGACAAGTCGGTTAAAATTGATCTTTTTCCCGTTGAGTTTTCAGCAGCAAAATGATGGAGAATAACATGGCCATGGAATAAAAGAGGGATAGTTTGCCAAACAATTAGCCGACCGCGAATTTTCCGTATACGGGACGCGAATGAGCGAGTGGCAACGGTAGCACAGGATGTCCCGATAAAAAATGAAAGTCCCAGCGCGCTTTCCGTTAGGAAGTAAACTCGTGAATGGAATATAAATTATTAAATAATTAGAACAAAGCATTGTGTACATGTAAACTGTGCGAGGCTGCGAAAGAAAAAGAGAGAACGGTTATTAATATTATGCGGGTATTATAGGTGTTTCGGCATTGTAATAAATTGCAGAAAATTCATTTTCATTATTTGTGAATTTTCTTTGCGTCGATAAGCAATTAAAAGTAATTTATTGTCAAAGTGCATTTTAGCGGTAAAATAAAAGTATAAGAATTTACTTCAAATGTAATAAACTTGAGAAATTATTTCAGGCTACTATAATGTCTACGACAATTGCAGTTTTTTTCATATGTAACAATGAATCAGATTTTTTCCTAATAATGTCACGTTTTGTAACAAATGAAATATTATTCATAAATTACGCGTCGTGGTTATTGCTTAAGGTAAGTTTTTTCACGAATAAATAATTACATTACAAGCTGCAAAAAATACAGAGATTTTCAAACGCAGCTTTGGTAAAAGCAAAGTGTCAAGTGCAAATCTAAGGAGATAAATATTTTAAAACTAATTATCGAGAAATTAATATATTTATTTTTATATATAAAGTTTATCGCGTCTTGTTTGTTGCAAACTTGTATGTTTTTAATAAAAACTGATCTTGAAAGAAGAAATTCGACTGCGAAATAATCTGTGAAATCGATACGATACGTCTAGTAAAGTTACTGTATCTTATTTATAATTTCGCGAGAGTTATACTTAAAGAACTGCGATTTAACTTTAATAATTAATATTCTGAAGCAGCATTTTAAGCAATACTCTACAAATGTACTTCAATCGTAAGTGTATCTTAATAGTAGTTGAAACGATAATGGGATAAAACGAAAGATTCATTTCCCAGAAAATCTAAAATCGAAAAGAACAACGGTACAATATCTTGGAAAGTTGATTCGAAAATTGTAAAGGAAAGCAAGAGATTGAAAAATGCAGAGTCGTTAATTACATGGAACAATGTAAAGACGTTAATTACCGTGGATTTTAGAAGCAAGGATTGTCGAGGAAGCTTAACCGAGTAGTTAAGCACCTTAGAGCGTTTCCGTACGAAAGAATAGTAGAAAAAGCGAGAGGCGTGGAGTGTGCGAGTGTGCAAAACTCGTTAATAAAGTCTGCAAGAGCACGGAAACGGGGAAGCCGTGGATCGTGCCAAAAGCATATATACGTATATATATGGAGGTTGGGCGAAGAAGAAAACATTTTGACCGCTTTGACGGGTAAAACGGCCGCTGTTCTGGAAATCGGATAAGGTTTCGCGCGAAGGCAAATTAGAGTGCGCGTTGTATTTTCACGCCCGGAAGAGAGTAAAAACTTTTCGGATTTTCGACACTGATTCTCAACTTTCGTTCTACTTTGCTTTTTTCAGTTTTATTTTCCAGCTTGCGTTGCATTATTTTGCAGATCAGCTGAATTTCTCGGAGAATACACGAGGATATTGGAAATACATGTACTTGATGGATTATTAAAAGAGATAATTGATTTCAATCTCAAGAGTAGCTGTAACATATGCTAATTTAAGGTACAAAGCAAGCGTTAAATAATAAGGTATAAGTAGGGAACTTATGTGACAAGTGATTTAAGAAAGTTTTTAATAAGACTAAAAGAAAAGTAAGCCATAACTTACAGGACTTAAAATTTTTGGCTTTGGCAAATAAAGTTGTCCTCGTGTGTTGCATGCTATAACAACTTCTAAAATAAAAACTATTAGCATATTGTTATTTCTTGTAAATTGAAAATTCTCCATTCGATGAGTAATTCGATTTCATTTTTCTTATATATATCACAAAGCATATATATTAATGGACTGTTCGGTAAAAACGACTCAAATGTATGTGCAGAAAAATTTTAAATTCTGAACGCTATTAGTTAGACAAAAAAATTATTCCTAAACAGAAATATATCGAAGAAAACTTGCTAAAGTAATACTTAATAGGGCAACTGGAAATTCAAAATATCATCGTGTATATTTATTAGAATCCTTTTATAGAATTCAATCATTAGAATTACAAGTAAAATTGGAATAAATATTATTAAATTACTATACTGTAATGTATACATTAAAATAACTTGGTTTTCACCAAAAAAAGAAATAATTGAAAATATCAACGATTGTTCGTAGATATTACATTAATATAAAAACAAATTATTAGTGAATAATAAGGTTCTAGAAGGCTCAAAGCTTAACATTACTTTAAATACCGTTATTTTATTTGTTCTTGTAATACGTTTCTTAATAATAATTGGCTCGTTTGTTCTTCTTTATAATTTTAGGAATTTCTCAATGAAAAACCTAATTATTTTGCAAAAGATCAAGAAGCGATCATATTATTTCTGGACAAAAAGGCATTAAAGATAACTGACAAATACGCTAGTCTACGAAATGTCAACGTAATTTCATTTATGTACTTTTGAGCTTGAAACTTATTGCATCGTGACAAATAAATATTATATTCCGATCTAATTTTCATATGAGTATGCACATATCGGCTGGTTCACGTGCCAATGACAGAGATCTCTGTCTCTATCTCACGACCGAGAGCCGCTTTCTTGGCGAATATTTCTTGGCCTCCTTCTACATTTGGTCGGGCTTTCTCAGTCAGGGTGCAAGCTTACCCATTGCAGAGGCTGCCTCTTTCGACGGATAAAAACGAGGGAGCAGAACTGTCGAGAAGGAGGCCATGTCACAAAGATGAGGAATGAATAAACGATCGGATCCACGGCGTTCGTCGTAAATACACATGGACAGTGTTGGAAAGCTCGCTTTTGTAACTGAAATAAAGCTTACGTCAACTGATTCGTATCGCGGGAATTCCTTTCGCGTAATTTATATCGTGGAAATGATCGTAAGTCATCGAGATAAGCTTCTCTTTTTTATGTCAAGTGTTTTTACGTTTTCATAGCAGCTTATTTAATTAACTCATTTAGTGGACTGTACTCTCATTTAGAGTTAATTTATTTCAGTTTTATTTATGAAGAAGGCAAAATTATATTCTAGGCTGGTTTATTAAATATTTTAAAAATCTAATCGGACAATTCCATTGGCACATTATTACTCTTTTCTTTTTCTTAAATATTTAACTTGAATATTCAACATTGGGATATCGTAAGCACTTGCAATTAATCTATAATAAATAAAAGTTATTGCATGATATACGTGTTTAAGATATACGTATGACATGTTATACACTATTGTATGCTGCTATTATTATGCAGATTTAAATTCACGAAATATTTTTCTGAGCACAATTGTTTTAAACAGTACCAAATCAATTTACAACTTTCAACACAAGTTTTCTCAAAGTAAAAAATCTATTGATAAAAAAGAAGATTTTTTTGAAAATAATAAAAAAAATATATGTTACCAAGTATTAAATATTAAGACACTTTCCATGGAAATATAACAGCTAGTAATCTAATCTAAAATTGCCTTCTTATGTCCGAGATATAAAATGATTTCGCCATTTATTATTTGAAAACTTATATTTTAACGCAATGTACTTCATTATAATTAAGGATCAAAATAAGAGAATACTCTATTGCATAACATTAAAAATAAGACTTGAATCTTATTTACCTACTGTATTGTTTGATCCTTGTTGAAATATATAAGAACACTGAATAGTTTCTAAAAATGTAGTATATCTTTGGGTTTTATGTAAAACAATTATTAAATACGTATGTTCTTGTAAAAAACTGTCAAACCGTTATATTTACTAAACGATACTTTTTATTAACTACGACATTCTTCATTATATAAATTACAAATTATTATTCAACTTTCTATTTCACATTTGTTATTTAAATTTTTCCTTTATAATATCATAATTTTCATAAAGATCATATCATTTTATCCATAAATGTCACTTATAACCTTTTCGTTTTTAAGAATTATAAATTTTTTAATATTTTTTTAAGTTAAAGGGGCAATTTAAGTACGATAATCTTAGCATGCATTAAGAGAATACAATTAAAAATTATAAAAATGATGAAATTTTAAATATTTAAAATCTTAGTATAAAACGTAAGTGCTTATCAACATATTTTCAAAATTTAAAATAAAATAATTTTGTCAAATCTTGATTACTTTTATTTTATTTGAAATATTCATTTGGTAATTCTCACTGTACCTTTTTTATTTTCTAATTAAACAAGAAAATTTTAATGAAATTTTTTTTATATTCCAGTTAATCACACGTAATATTGTTTATATAATAACGAAGAGAATGAAAAACGTAGGTTAGAAAAATAAATTATTTTTCACGTCTGTATCTACTGACAATATTTTGAAGTAACTATATTACTCTGCCAGGTTTTCAAATAAAAATTATAATGCAATCGTTTACTTTGTCAATAATACATCCACATTATTGTATACAGTACAGGTATCGAAACGAAGAAGAGAACAGCAATGTGACAGTTTTTTAATATAATTACAATCTGTGAAGGTTCGCATACAGTATTTCTAGATATTTCAAACAGTACTTGAAATAAAAGAAGTTACAAACGAAGACAGATTAAAAGTATAAGAAGTGATTAAACTTTCGATCTAGTTTTTCTGCTTTTGCAGAAGCTCGTGCGTATTGTAAAATTTTGAATCTTCAATCCTTTAAACGAAACAGTGGATTTTAATTCAAACGAGAGAACGGTAGCGGAGGTTAAGGAAGAGGAAAAAGTTCAAAGGCCAGATGGATCGCAATTTCGAGGATAAAAAATGTAAGCGCAAAAGTGTAGGTGGGAAAAGTGCAGGAAATCGAGGTAGAGCAAAAGAAACGAGGTGTCGGTTCGAACGAGTGGCGCGGCCCATAACCAAAAGAACCGTACCGAGGAAACCGTCGGGACGCTCTCTTAAAAGATATAGATGTGGAGAAAGCAGTCCGACGTTTTATCGCGCGGTTTATGTTGCACTCGCGTCCTGCCGGCATTTGCCCCGACGGCAGAAGAAGTGCTAATTGGAAGGCTCCGAGTTTTCCGCTTATCTTCTCTTCTCTCGCTCTCTCCCTAGTGGAAAAGATCCACGGCTCTTTTCTTCTCCCCTTTCTTTATTCCTCTGTTATTTTTCAGCCCGCACACATGTATACGGTATTCCAAGTCGTATAACTTTCTCCAACCAGTGAACTCTTCTCTCTTTATGCAGAGAACGACTGGTGTGTGCACTTGGCATGCAAATATATACATACGGGAATATTCAAGTCCGAGAGAGGACTTTAATTTATTGCGAAGATTGCTCCACTTTTTCTTTATTTCGGGAGAATTAACGAGCGAGCTTGCGCGTGAAATTGAGATGTTTCTCTTTCCTTCACGTCCACGTTTTAGAGAGAGGAAAAGTGCGCGGGTGAACGAAATCTGTACGATTTAAGGATAACTTTCACCGTAGAATAAGTTTTTTTATCACGCGAAAAGCGAAAGAAAGTAGATAATTGTCTTGCTTTTCTACCAAACTACATGCTCTTTCTTTCTGCCGATGAAAGTTAATTGTATAAAGCTTTAAAATCATTTTCGAAAGTAGGTATCTTGCATTGTGACGGAGCAATATTTTTTAAAAACGATAATGTCGGAAACAATGTTTTTTTCCTTTAACAAAACCGTACTAATTAGTTAATAATTAGTAAGCACTCATGCCAATCAAAAGAAGTTTCGATCTTTTCCAAGTTGACTTTTTATAGAGTTACGTTTACCCACGTTGATTCAACGATACTATTGAACGTGCTTCTGTGCCTATGCAATATCAGTCGTGAAAAAGGAACTATGTACATGAGAGTAAGTTTATGGCTAGTTTAATTGCTTATATAATATATACTTTGGTCTATTTATATAACAAGTTGAGTCAAACGAGTTTCATTTTTTCCGATTCGGAAGTTATGATAACATTCTTCCGCTTATTGCTACGTGCTGATTCATTCGAACGATACACATTGCGAGTCAATAATTTGTTCGAGTACAGAAACACCTAAGAAACATTTTACCTGTCAAATAAAGAAATAAATATAAAGTTCTACCGATGTTAAAGATTTCTTGAAATTATAAAATTAAAAACAAGGTACCTTGTCTTTAATTAAACATTTTAGTTTATTAACGAATGATGCTTGCCTTGAAATATCCCGTATATTTCATAAGAGATAGAAAGTAGGTTAGATTAATAAATAATTGTATTTGATCAAGTGTAATATCACATTATTAAAACAATATTAAAACACATGTAAAAATAAACGATATTCGCGTAATATCTTAAAAAGAAAAATACATTACCCCACGATAGCGCTTCGTGAATTAATCATTTTTTTTTAATAATGCAGTGCTGCTTCATATTAAAGGTTCCCTCGTCGAATAAGTATTGTCCTAAGCGAGATTCTAGCCTCGTATATTGGACAACCCTGAGTCGAGGTAAGGTGGTTGGAAAAAAAGCGACTAGGCCGCTGGTCGCGCGGAGAGGGGGTAAGTAAGGGGACGCACACATAGATGTTGTTGGATTTAAGGTTGCTAGAAAGGGGTGTGGCGGCGTCTTATGTTACGCTCCAGCCATTCTATCCATTGTTCAATGGCTTCTCTTGTTCGCACCTTCGTTAGTCCGTATTCATTAATCTGCAACTTAATTATTAAATTTTTCAGAAGTTTTAAAACTCTTACCGACCAACGACCGCGAAAAGTTGTTTCAGAGGTGATATCGAGCGAGTAATAAAATCAGGGCGTTTTTAAACAAGTGAACACTCGATACAGTTTATTTGTTGATTCTACCACGGTAATGTAGAAATAGCATTGCAGAAATTATTGAGGATTAGGACAACGAGTCGGAGGCAAATATCAATCGTTACATTATGAACGTTTTGAAACGGTTATCCTGTACGTTCTGTAGGAAGGAGTGCCAACTAGGAAATCGTCCAGGCACGATCGAGTGCTCTCCTTATTTTCCGGAACTGGAAACGACCCGCTCGACCAAAGCACAGGCAGAAGCAAAGAAGAGCGAGAGAGCCGTCGAAAGGTTAATCATCCACGTAACGCAGACAGTGTCGGCGCCCCGAAAACAAAGTGCGAGTCTCTTTCCTCTCGGGGCGACGTCGCTAACTTTTCCGAGGCTCAGGCCAGTCCATTTGAGATAATGGAATGTCAGCGTTCCGGTTGGGCCTCGGAGGCGCTCCCGAAGTGGTGACTCTTCCCTCTGCCTAGATTTATGCCTTCCGGTCCCTCCGTCGCAGCTCCGCGCTATTATACAGGCGACCCACCACCCCCTCACTCGTCGCAATAAAAGAGCTCCGTGAATGCAGTAGTACATTCCCGTTGCGTCGCGACGGCGATCCTCTTACATTTGCTCTCTTCTGCCGAGGTGACGGGGGTTCTCTCCCTTTCGTTCGCACCTTCGTCGCCGCTGTCGAGCGTAAATCTTGGAGGAGATGCGAAAGCTCGCGTCGCGTCCCCGATACTTTCCTAATCCTTTAATAGGCTAATGAAGTAGTTGGGGTCAATTTTCGGGGTTTACCGTTCAACTTGCACGGAGAATGCAATTGCTCTTGGAATATCGTGAATTTGACTTTATTTGCTCGCGATGAATGAATCCATCGCAAACATTAGGTTCAACAACAGCAGTCGATTAATTATTTCCGGCGATTGAGTACGTCGGAATATTCTTATTACGAGCGAGTATTAAGATTACCGAAAAAAGTACATTTCTCTCCAACTTGTGAAAATAATTTTACCGCTATAAACGGCTAATATGTAAGAATAAGGATACATTAGCCATACAGTGGTAAAGATGTAAAAGCGTAAGAAGTCTAAGAGTGAGTACGTGTAAAATAATCTACTTTCTCCCTCAAAAGTTTTCATTCTCTCCCAAGACACTCGCAGTCTCCCTACATAATTTCGCTCTCGGCGTACTTTATTTCGTACGCTTTCTGTTTTGTTATCCTTATCTAATTTCACTCTTTTCTTTATTCTTTGCTCGAGAACAAAGCCAAGATCTATCAACCAACGATAAAGTTTTTAACGGTAAACTAGAAGCTACGTTGTTTATATTTTTGCATGCAGTTTGAAAGGTAAGCAATAAAATTATAAATTCCGAAAATTTTAAGGTATTTTATTCGTAAAAAGTACACAAATAACAAAATTACGTTAAAACCGTCGTATTGAAATTATCACATTGTAACTTTATAGATACGAGAAATACGTTGGTTTTATTCGAGTAAATGATAAATTTAAGAAAAGAAAAAGCTTAAGAAAACTAAATTTGGTAAAAGTGTACTTCTTTTGCAGTGGATTATGAAAATATTGAATAATTTTTCAATCTTTTCGAATGGTGCGTGTGCAATGCTAAAATCGTCCGTATATCTACGTAAAAAATATAGCAAAGTATTTTCGAGCTTCAATGCGAAGTGCGGAAGACACTTTTTTTACGAATTCGGATAAACTTTTCATCTGAAATCGCGCAGTAAGCCATTTTTGTAATAAAATGCAAAAAGGTCCATCCAAGCGATGCACGTGCGTAGATTTAATTCCGCATGGAGTTCGCATGGGAAACCGCAGAGCGTATCACCATATCGATTGCTTGCTTCAACTTATTCATTCGAATACGTCAGAATCGTCCTCGATCAGTCTTGCCTTTAACATCCTTATTGTCTCGTTTCTTTAGCATCGCGTGCACTCGCTCCTCGAGTCTCGCACATTTTTTCGCGCTCGTTAAGCTAATGAATCATTCAACTGCGAGGCGCCTCCCTGAAACTCGCGCAAGACGAATCCGCTCAGAGAAGTACAGGCGTTCGTGCGCGCGTCCAATACACCCACACGCACACCCACACCTGTCCCTCTGAATTCCCGAGAATAAGGACGCGTCTCTCGAGTGGCACACACATAAGATCGTACCGCAGCTACGGAAGCTCCAAGAGCGTTGGTAGAAAAGGGGAAGCGAGCGAAAGGATTGCCGCTCTTTCTCTCTCTCTCGGACGTATCCGCACACACGTACACACGTACATTGGTAGCACGAATCGAGAGATCGTGGTTGGGCATTCATTGGCTGGGCTGCCGACGTACGAGTGCGTTGCCGACGCTATGGTCCGCTATCAGCTCCTCGGGGATGTTTCCACCTCTATTTCCACCGACTACCACCCGCCGCGCACTTCACCTTTACTTGCCTCGCCCACCTCCTTTGCCTTGCCTCTTACCCCCTGACTTCGAACCTCTAACGCGCCAGTCTCGGCGAGCTATGGCATCACGACTGCGGAGCTCCCACACGAACGAGGAGGGCTGCGGTGCAAGCCGAGCTTTTGAAAGTTCCCTTGGACTTGAGTCAGGCGTGGCAGGTGCACGAAAATTACTCGTGCAGCCTCGGAAAAGGCTTTGCGGGGCGGTAAGATCTAAGAATGGCTCAGACCGAGTTCTTCTCAGTTCCTATTCTGAAAATAGCTATAACGAGGCTACGCATATGGTAAATAGAATTTCGCAAATGTATCCTCGTATGAGAAGTAAATTGCGTACCTCGAAACTGCATGCTCGCTTTAAGGTCGTTAGGATTGCTTTCTTTTAAGAAATGCATTTACGAACGAGATGTTGTCGTTGGAGGCTTGTTTCGGAGATAAAACGAAACTCAAATGGCTTAAGTAGTACTTAAGCAAGTAATGTTAGTTTAATTTAAAGAGAAAGTTAAAGATTAGAAAGATCATGTAACAAAAGTACGAGTACTGTAGGGGCGGAGCAAGTTAATCGCTAAAGGATCTTCACGGGCTGCTTAATATTTTCATGCCAAAGGTAAGTAGTAGCAAAAGGTGTACGATCGGCTGCAGAATTGTACGTCGATGCTTTGACCGAATATGACTAAGCGCAGCGAATGAAATCGAAAGATCCAATCAGTCCTTCGTTGAAGAAATGTAGGATAAACGCAGGGATAAATACTTGAGCCATGCGATGTATATTATACGCTCAATAATTGCATCTAATTAGATGCAATGTAGAAGTCAATTTTAGACTTGTCGAGTTGTAAATACAGACAGGATATAAAACGTACAGCAACTGTACATAAACGTGTAATGATAAAGACATGTCGTTGAAAAGATTGTTTTGAATGGTATATGTTGTGATGATAATACAGCAAGGTTCGATTATTAAGTTAAATCTTATCAACGTTTTAGACTTTTTTGTTATTTTACTTACTGTTTAGAAGATTTATTATTTTGTAAATAACCTTATATATAGTAATTAATACTCAAAAGTGCAAGATTTATCCAGATTATTTACTCGAATAGCCTTTCATTGTTTAGTTACAACCGCGCAATTGAAATTTTGGAAACGGTCGCAACTTTGATCGGACAGTATTATTACTTTTCACGTTTTTTCGAATACGTGTTAAGTGTGTATGTTTAACATTTATTATTATCTAATTTAGCTACATTGTGATAGTTATATCACTGTGATAGTTTTTTGATAAATTTACTGTATTATTTCTTTGCAGTCGTTATGTCGTAATTGAGTGAAATGCATTAGATAGGTCCGGAAATTATTGTAGAGGTGTCATTAAAATTCGTTTTTCAAATTATTGTTCACGAAAGAGAGCTTTTCAACAGCTCACCTGCTACAAATTTAAGTTATTCAAAGTTCAATCTTCTCGAAACGCTTGTACAAGTGATATTATTGAAATGTAAGTAGTGGAAGCTTTTTGAAAAATAATTAAGACTTTATCGTGTACATAATTTTAAATACTTATCCGAAGCAGTTAAGCCAGATTGAGAAATAAGGATTCACAATACGGTTTTGTCTGCAAGTGTAGTATTTTTAGCGACTTAAGCCAACGGTTTTTAAGATAATGTGACGATATAATTTATTTTGGGATACGATGCAGGCAGTTTCTAAAACAACGACCCTTTGATTCTTAAAGGTCACATGAAATAGTTCAACTGCCTTGCAAACGATGTAACTCTCGTTGAATCGATATTGAATTTAGAAATACGAAACTCGATCGATTCGTCAGCAAAGTAACGTCTTCCGATTCAGCGACAATTTTTGTTTCGCGAGGCGCGGCATTTTGACACACATCCGTCCGCTCGTCGAACTACTTGGATGCATAGGGTTCAGATGACATCCGCATGGATTCATCCACACTCTCGTATGCATATCGTTCATGTATGTGCGATATATCGAGGCATTTGCCCAAGTGACGACGAGCGAGCGCAAAGACTCGCTGTGGCGTATTGATCGCGAAGTCTCGCTCGGCAAGACAGGAGCATAGAGTAACGCACACAAGGGCGTACGCGCACCCACACGTGCACCGCGAGCGCGCGGCGTAACTTCTACTTCACGTGCGGCGCGCCGCTCGAGATGCGCATCCTTACGCGTCCTTACACACCCTATGGCGCGGTACCGACGACGCGCTTCGGGGAACGCAGCGAGGGACGAAGTCATCGTTGCTGCCTAATCCGAGGAAGCTCGGATCCCGTAAAGCGACCGCGTCAAAGCGCTTCTTTTGCGCCTCTCCCCGGAAAGCTAGTGCATCCCGAGAAAGAGAGAGAGAGAGAGAGAGAGAGAGAGAGAGAATGCCCCCGAGATGCTACGGAGAAAGCTTCCAATACTCTGAAGCTTTCCAGAAACTGCTGTGCTGCAGTTCGTCGGAGGTGTTGCGGCTTCGACGGCAATGACTTATGGGAATATACAGCGCTCGGGGGATTGAAGGATGCGTAACCTTGGATGTAATTATGGCTGCAGATGCAGTTCTTTGAATGCTGATTTCGTTGGATCTTCGTTCAATTATTCAAAGAACGTATAGTGAATCGATAAGGCTGTTCATATTTATTACATCTCCAAACGAGAAGCTGATAAAACCAATTCTGGATAGTAACTTATGTTACACATCATATTTCACGTATTTTGTGTAGATTTCATCTGATTTTGTATTTGTCGATATAGAGTGAAAATTTACCGAAACGTGCAATTTTATTTTATTTTATTTCCGAAATAATGATCTAAGAGGCGATGGAACATAATAAACTTAAATCAATTGAAAATTTATCTCGTTACATATTAGAGTACGATAACTTTTTACCTAAGTATTTAATTTGCGACAAAAAAATGTTTCAGTAACTTTAAAATAGTTTGAGGTTGCCTAGTCATACAGAGTCTCATTTACCTTTGTTGACAAATTGTATTGTATTTTTTTATGAATTTTTTGATATGGAAAAATATATGTGTCAATAACTTTTTACTTTGCTACTCATATTTCAGGTGCAGTCCAATCAGTGGCTGATCTATCTTCTCTACTAGGAGTCTCTGATATAAAACATTTCAATGCTAACATTTATAATTCATTTAAGAGATCATGGTTAGTTCGATAGTCAAGAAGTACTATTTCGATATTTTCATTACCTACAGTATTATATTTAATTTTTAAGAAATTAGTACTACATTGTATTACATTTTAAGTACAGTTCGTTTATAAATTTAGAGGTCAAATATTAAAAATTAGTATTAAAGAAAACTCTTGTTTCGGTAAGAATTGACACTTGAGGTTAGATTATCTAGATGTAATAAATAGAAAAAATTTATCCTTCAAATAAAATTTTCTAGACCTTCAAAGAAATGAGTTTAAATATTTAGAAAATATTTTTATTTTATACCAATATTGCTATTCAGTTTATTAGTTCTTACTGCATTTGGATTGGCCTTATAATCCAATGGATTTTTATGTCGATGACATTGTTTATTAGTATTAGGTATCACTATAGTTTATCTGTGAATTAAACAATGAAATAGAATCATCATTATCTTTCCGGAAGAATGATTTATAGAAAGTAAAAACTGTGCATCGTGTTGCTTGAGCTTAGCAGACTTTCATTTCTCATGATTAGGTCAAGATAATGTTCGCGCCTATAGAAAAAAAAATGAAAATAAAAAATGAAAATAAAATAAACGCAGTAGATGTGCATATAAAAATCAACTTGACGAATGCAAGGAATAAAAAAGAGTTCGTAATTGGAAAATAAATAGAAGAATCCGCGATAATTAAAAATATTATAAAAACCTAGCTAGGTTAATTTAACTTCGGAAGAATATAAGTACAAAAGTTAAAATTAGTCTCGGATAAGAGTCACATTCTATTTGCATAATCAATTCCGCTTATAAAGGACTATTGGCAGAATTTCAGAGACGCGAGATCGCTTCCCGAATAAGGAACTCGTAGCTCGCGTTATTGCGCCTTCCGAAAGTTCCACATGCAAAATAGTACACAGTTCCCGTTGGTGCGCGACTCTAGATTGTGCGGCGTTTCTTGGCGAAATTCTGGTTCGCCAATCGCTTCTGCATTAAATCGATCGGCATTCGATAATTGCGAATCCAATTGTCCGTCCAAAAGGAGGCACGTGGGCGAGGATTGCGACAAACGCACGGGAGAAAGGGAGAAAGACTCAAAGGTACTTATCTTTACCGCCGAATTCCACGTATCTTCGGCATGGGCAAGATAAGGTCGGTCAGGAGAGAACAAGAAAGGGGTATAATGATGCCAGCTCTACGGAAATGAGGATATTCCGCGTGCCTCCGCGTCGGGTTGATTGGATCGCCGCCATTTACGCGGGATCCTTCTTCCTCGCGCCCTTTCTCGCTTCTTCCGCTTTCTGCTCGCTGTACTTTCAAGAGGTGGGTGGTTGAAAATAGGAGAGAGAGAGAGAGAGAGAGAGAGAGAGAGAGTGAGAGAGAGGAGAGGGAAAGTTCTATCAAGCACTTCCGTCATTTCTAGGGAGGCTTTGCGTATTCCACGCCAGCGTCAGGAGCGCGCGGCAATTTTCGAGGCGCGAAAAATTTTCATCAACGCGGACTCACGCGGCAACGCGAACGGGCTGCTGGGAAGGGGGTGAAGGGGAATAGACAACTGCGATCACGTCTCTCGTTCTGACTTATAGGGGTGAAATGAAATTTTTGCTTTAAAATTGTCGCTGATACTCGCCTGGATTTCATAGTGACATCTGCATATTTTTGATGCCTTTCGCGTCATGCTTTTTAATGTTAACGTACAGCTTTCTAATTTGCAGACGCATTTTTTGCTTGGCGTAATTTAATTTCGCCCTTTTGAACTGCGCAGTTTGCAGACAAAAGGAAATACCGCGAGTAGATGATGAATCGCAACTTAAAAGCTGATAGGAGCTCTACTAAAAAAATACATCGAAAAGTGAACGACTGGATAAAGTCGAGACAAAATACGTTTACGACCAAATATTTATTCTTTTGTTGTTTAGCTTTTCAATCGCTCTTTAAAGAGGGCTCTATAAATTTTCAGTTTAAAATAATATTCTCTTATTTTTTTAACGATGAATTCTTACATTGCAGTATTTTTGTAAATTATTTCAGATATAAACATTGAATGAAAACATATTTATCTCTGTGTAAGTCATTTTTATTCTTAATTTATTAACTATTCTATCTTGTATAAACAATTCTGTTAAAGTTACTTATAATATGTATGAAAAGTATTACACGAATAAAAGCCATTTTAATTACGAAAGATTAGCCATTGATCCTCCTTTGTATTCTCTGGATTTGGTTAAATTCAAAATATTGAATTTATATGAATCAACTGATTATGCGTATTTACATTATTTATTGAATAAATAAAAATTGATAAACATCGTGCAATATGTCAATGTTAATTGTAAAAGATTATCATCGCATTACCAATATAATTGTTATAACTACTAAACTACTGTATATACATATATGTAGTGGTAGTAAAAAAATGTAGAATACTGTGTTTGTAATAATTAAAAAATATATAAAATATAGTTTCAATAACGTTCAATAAGAATGTAAGAAATCTGTGATAAGATAATTATTCTACATCAAAGAATGTTTATAAATTCATGAATTATTAATTATTTTATCAAATAAATTGTAAGTAAATCAAATTTCAAAACTTTTAAATATGCAAATACTTTTTCGAACGATATCGTTAAATAATTTGTAAAAGAATTTATGTCACTGACATAAACAAAAAAAATACTGAAATTTTATCTTTTTCATTAGGAGGACGAATAACAAAAAGTTATCTATTAATCCACTCGCGAAGGAGAAATTGTTTTTCATTGTTTTATCCTTGCAATTAATTTGCATCATACAAAAATTATAAGAAAAAATGGTCTTTTATAAAATTATAATTTCTGCACAGCCGAATAAACGAATTACTCTCTTATTGTGTTATTTATACTTTATATATTTGTTATATATTTGTACAAAAAAAAGGAAATTATTTTTTTGATTATTAAAGCATTTACGACCGAATATATCATAATTTATTCCCTCAAGCATGCATAAAATAACAAAATTAATAATGCAAAAGACGTTTCGTAGTAAAGCCGACATAACGATGACAAACGAGAGGAATAACGCACGCCACAATGAAAAAAAAGAAAAGAAAGAGAAGAACATAAGAGAGAAGAACTTCGTTATAAAACGGTGCGAAAGCCGCGTGGAAGAAATTATGGCGAAGCTGTATTGGCTCGCATAAGAGGGAAGGAGGGTATAAGCCAGCGAACGAAGCTGTACGCGAGATAAGAGAAAACTCAAGGGCTTTCCTGGAGAAAATGAAAACGTTTTATCCGTTATTCTCGAATCTTACTTCACGAGAAGATTCGCCGTATCCAGTCTCGTGGCTTATTTGGATATTGGGAGGGATTGATCCAGTGGTGAGAGGCGAAGCTCGTTTTCCTGGGTGTAAAACACGAGATTTGGCCGGTAGCCTAACGTCAGTTGTGCACCCTTGCCAAGGGCCAGGAGGAGAAGAAAAGCCGCTGAACCGAAAGGGTAGGCGGGGAATAACAAGATGGCCGCGAAACCGTCGACTATACATGGGTGGAGGATGTACGACGCTGGAAGAGGGGAAAGTAAGACATTTCCCCGTTGGCGCACTCGGAGCTATTTTGCATAGCGAGGGAAAAGAAGCTCTTAGGTACTCAAGGGGTGCGCATTCCTTTGTATTCTCGTTCAGCTTCCATGCAACGTCAGACGCAAACATTTGCTGGTGCGCAAATTCTTTCTCTCATTCTAAAGTTTCGATGTCTTTTTGTCATTACTCCAAATATTATAAAAGTACAGAATTAAAATTACGCTCAACGATATATAATTGTCAATGGTTATTATTTAATGACATTATTCGACGGCACTACATTTCTTTTACCATAACGTGATATCCCAACGAGAAGGAGCCATTATAATATACTTTAATATTTTAAATATTACACGTTTCAAATTATTCTTGAGATTTATAGATCTTTAATAATTGTATATTACAATGATAGAAGCGTTATTACGAAATATTTAAATATTTTAACTTCATATATAAATGTAATTAGTTTATTTACATAACTCTTGAAGGAAAATAATAATATTTTGCCTTTTTATTGATTGTTAAAAAATATTCTAGAAAAACTGAACTAAATTAAATTAAAATCAGTCATTGAAAATTGCAAAGATCAGTATGTAAACATATATACATATGTATGTACATATGTACATATATGTTTCATGTTTTATGAAACAGGAAAAAAGGTAGTAATTTATGAATATATTTTTGCAAGTTTTTTCTTAGATATATAAAAATTATGTCATTAGTATTATCAATTAAAATAATAATGATTCCTACATTGATTGATTTTGATTTATAATAAGATAAATATTTCATAGAATATTATATGTACATATGTAAAATATATGTATACGTAAGTGGTAGTTCGAAGGGTAATAATAATTAAAAGTTTTTGGAAAATCCATGAAATGTTCCAAAAAACTAAAACAAAAATCATATACTTATATATTCAGTGAATCAGAATTATTAAAAATCTTGTTAGATAACCACTTAGAGTCAAAAGAATGTAACTTGTTGTATTTTATAATTTGATTTTTATAACGTTAAGTAAATTTTCTATTTAATAAATTAAAAGAAATTTTACAAAGATTTGGTAATGTCATTATTTACTCAATATCAATATTATATTTATTATCAAGTTTCTCAAAAGTTATTTGTACATTTATTTTATGTATTCAAATTAGGAATAAGAGTAAAATAAAGTACACGTTGAATTTTTTGAAAGAACATTTTATTCTTTTATTTAAATGAAACATACATAAATATAATTATGATTATAAATTAAATTATATTATCATAATAAATAATTCTTTTTAGCATAAACCAAGCTTAAATTAGTGAGATAATTATAGCAATTAATTGTGTGTGAGGCAATAATGAAAGTTTTCAACTTATCAATAACAAGCTTATCAATATTACGTGGAAAAGAAACGTTATACTCAACTAATAGAAATGATCAATTATCGCCTTTATTATAAAGAAGAATGATAAATATTTTTTAAGTATAGCATTAGTTTTTAAATTTTGTACGGTTTATACGATGTCTTACTAGTGAAAAGTAGTTTAACGCAAATAATATCATTGAGTATTATCAATTTATAATCGATAAGTGTGTTTGTGATCTAAGTTGCTAATTGTTTATTATAGATAAATACGATTTACGAAAAAGTACATCAACCATTTATATATCTTAGAATATTATATAGTCTCACAAATTAATTAAGATATATCCATTTTTAGTTAAGTTGGTGTTATTTTACAAATTAGTTAAATTTCGGAATTATCAGAAATTGATGATGAAGTAAACAAACCCGAAAATTAAAGTCAAATAATCTAACAGGAGTACGAGTGCATACATATTTTCTACATTTAACGAAAAGCAATTATAATTGAAAATATGGCATTTTGAAAAAGAAACGTGATACACAATACAATTAGAAGTAAGGAGAACCAATTATACATTTAAATGTACTACATTCTAATAGGCTATATTTAGTTAGACGAATATTTCTGTATAAAAATAAAGAATAATAGTTAAATTAATGAGATTAATAGAAAAATGAAATTTTTGGATGATTTTTGGCTACTACCGTGTAGTTTGAAATTTGAAATTTATAAAACAGCGTCATAAGCAGCAGTACGTTTGAAAATTAAATATTAAAAAAAATCTTAAAGGAAAATAGGATGAAGGTGTGAAGAACAGAGGAAATTATGTAATCATGACCGAAAGATACTGTTACGATGGTAATTAAATCACAGAAATTAAGGAGGGTGGATCGGTTGGTATGAATGAGAAATAAAAGAGTAGCACAGGTAAAAGATCCCCAGGTATACCAAAACACCAAGCTACGATTGGACATAATTGTCGTATTGTGGTCATTTAAACCATGCTGAATATACTTATTGTAAAGTAATAGACTTTGGTATTTGTAATAGCGGTTAAATAAATAATTTAATTTAACGCTAATTTTTACAAGATTTTCATCAGTTTCTTTCAATATAAAATCAAGGTACATTATAATTATCAATAAATCTTATTAATATTACAACTTTAAAATAACGTACTGTATGACTCTGTAAAAGGCACAATTAATGGCTGACGCAAGGATTCTAAAAATTTATCTAAAAGACTATTGTATAATTTAAGTTTCAGTAGAGCGCAAATAATCATGCATAAATAACTTGTTTTATGATCCTCGGGTATTCCAGTGCCGCGGCAGACAAGCGAGGAAAGTCTTGCGGTCGAGTGGTACTAGTGGTACGCGCTCGTGTAACGAAATTAACTCAGGATCTGTCTTGCTAATTATAAATCTCAAGAAGCATTTGTAAAATAAGATGAATATTAAGACAATAATTCACTCATCAAAATTATCAATTAGTTCGCAATGTCGTCGCATTTTCATCGAGAGACTTGTCGTCCTTAATCTCCCCTTTACTTCATATTCTTTTGCAATTAATTTACGTTCGTTTGGATTAAATGGCGCATAAGATTACGTATAGAAAGAAGAATTAGTTGAAGCAAATATTTTGTCGGTGAATATGATCCAGTGAATTTCTTTTTGTAATAGCCTACAAAATTATGTTAGCACAAATTATTTGGTAAAAATCGTTCAGTTTTTTCAATATTAATCGAATACAAAATATGAATTATTTCTTTATAACACTCGTATCTAAATTACCATAATTAATTATTTTTAAAATATTTGGTTTATCTTTGATTTATCTATCTACTTTCGTTAACTAAATATATGAACTTTTGTTGCTCACACTACCTTTACTAATTAACTACAATTTGAAAATCGGTGAGGTGAAAATAATTGAGTACTTAAAAATTAAAGCCTTTTTCCCCTAGAACTTAGAGAAAATGCTTCTGCTTCGGAATAAATAAATACTTTACCAGTTATAAAGCTGATACTTATAAATTTCGATCTACCGCATCGAAAGTATATTTATTCAGTATTAATCGTCCAAGAAATATTAAATTTTATTGCGCGAATGCACAAAAGCGTTGTCCCAGTAAATGAGCATAAAGTAGCGTACTCTAGAACCCATAAAGAAGTTAGACGAACTAAATTATAACAACTTTCATAACCTCAGCGGTACGATACGCGCGAAAAATACACAAAAATACGAAGAAGGTTAACGAGAAAAGCTCCTGCTGTGCTTCGGTTGTGGAACAAAGCTACTTTTTACCCTCATTTTCGGCAAGACGAGAGCTCTCAACGTCATGTACACACATACAAGCTCTAACATCAGCTTTAATAATCCTAACGAGGGACGCATTTTCGTAAGATACCCTTGAACCGCTTATCGAGACGCGTTCAGGCTTTAATAATCACGAGCTGGATAATCCTTTGCCATGGCTTCGCGCGAGCAATCTTATTAGCATAAAAACATAATTATGCCGATGCATCGCGAAGGTAATATTCTCCTAATACGTCGACTCACAATCGCCAAGCTTGTATATTTGCGATATAAACCAGAATGATGCGCAAGTCTTGGTCGAGGTAGAGGTGGAAGGAAAAGCACGACTTTTTCCTTGTTGACGATGGTAATGTGGGGGGAGAGGTGGATAGTGGTTGATAACGAGAAATGGGGAGCGATAAACGCAAAGAAAAGGAGGTTTACGAGGGTGCCAGTGAAGTAGTATTTGATAGATATCGACTGAGACTGTATTAGAGTGTATAGGTGTTCGATTATTCGTTGACACTCATCTGATATCATTGAAGGATATTAAAGCCGCATTATTGGATTCATGCCGATGTAATTTTCATTACTTTTATACTAACTTTCTCTCCCCCTCTCTTTTACTCGCATTTTATGCTTGCCATATATGCATGCGTCATAGTTTTCACGGTAAGGTTTACGTTTAATTTTATTGATTATATACTACAGATGTGGTATGCCATTAAAAATGTTGAATCCAAAATAAAGTAGGTATTAGAAACTTGAGTGAATTAGCAATTTTGTTACGTTCATGGCTTGTCGAATACTCCATTTGTTTTTACGCGTCAAGTATGAAAGCGGAAGCATTTCGCTATATATATTATAAATATGATTACCAAGATAATTAAGATAAAATGAAATAAGAGGTTAACAAATTTCGTACAATGATCCGCAGTTTATCGTTATTATGGTCTCGTACAGAAGCTAATCCAATATGTAACGAACGTCGATTTATTTATCTGTCAAAAATAGTAAAATTTATGAATGCTCAAAAATAACATTTAGTATTTAAAAAAGCATTCTCTAATTTGTAATACATTCTCAACATTGTGATGCATCTCAAGAAGACGTCTATTTCAATAATGCAATCGTGCAATTGGAAAATTTGATTAAGCTTCGATATTTTTCTCAGTAACGATGATGCAATACTTTTTATCATCTTATTCGTTATCGCTTGTCGCGTCCTTGCAAAAGCTTCTGCGATAACTTTGACACGAACCGATAGTCCGAGTAAGTAACCTTGACAGCGATAAGTAAGTCAGTGTTACAGCGACGCGGTGGAGAAAAAATCGCGCATCCACCGTCTCTCGAGCTCGGCGGTGTTCGGCATCGTATCAAATGAAAATGCCGCTGCACAATCGCATTCTCGGCGTCCGTAGGGTCGACCGTAATGCGCGCGTACACACAAGTGCATAGAGCGCAGGCCGCACGTGCTCTTCGGGGTAAAACGGACGCCGTTGCGGGCGGGGCGGGGGTGAGGCTGGGAAACGCCGCCACCGCCTCGACAGAGAAACGAGAATAGTGTCGGTCTACGGGCTGAGTGGAGTTGGTGAGCAAATTGCTCAAAGTAATTAATCGCTCTTGCTGGTCTTGGAGCTACGTTTCCCGGCCCCGCTCATCCCTTTCCCTTTATGCGAATCGTCGTCCGTCTCTTTCTCTTTTGAAAGTCCTGTACCTATCGGCGAGCAGCGCATCAGGTACTTTGCTGGACGATAATCAGCCGGAAGTGGTTCTTTTCTCAGCCACGGCACTGTCTTCGATTTCTCCCGGGTTCTCGCGGTTGCCGGTGACAATTTCGATTCGCTCTCTCTCTCTCTCTCTCTCTCTCTCTCTCTCTCTCTCTCTCTCGCGTTTATCGGGAAGGTGAGGATGCCTTTGGGGTGTCTGGCTTTTAGATCTGTCTTGTTTCGCTTTGGGAAGTTCGCGCAGGATTAAGTGGATTTCGTGACTGGTTTTCCGTATTGCACTATGGTCGTTAAAGTTAATTAGTATCTTGCGAATTGATCTACTGCAGTACCAGCAAATGAACGCTTGTTTATGCGTGAACAATTCATACTCGTTGTAAATCGCATTAAATAACTTACGACTTCGAACGACGCCTTCTGTTTCGTCATTCGTCTGTATTTTCAACGGAATATTAATAGAAAATTACTTTCATCAATGTACATTGAACTGCCTTGTAACATCGATCGATAAAATGGTGTCAAGTCGATATCGAATTAACGATGTCATTCGAGATTTTATCTGTACTATTGTACCAAGAAGAACCACTTATTATATGTATAGAAATACAGTTTTGGTTAGATAAGACTGTCTTTAGGTAATATTTTCTACAAGTCTAGCACGATTACGGAAAATCCACCATTGACAGTAAGCAACACTATTATCGCGCTATGAACATGCTACCGCAACCATACGATACCAAAGAGGTACAAATCGAGTGACCAAGAACTCGCGAACTTCATATGAGCCTATCACTTGTTGATTCTGTCGGATGTGTTTTCTACGTGGCTAAAGTGCATTCGTCTCTTGAGATGCATCTCGTCAGACTCGTGCACAGCCATAGATCTCTCTGTTCTCGTCCGTCTCTCGCTGGCTCTCACCCGCTCTATATCGTCTGCGAATCGCCAACAGCAAGTCAAGAGACTTCTCTCGACTGGAAATTCTCGCTCGCGCGGGTCAGTGCATGGATATATGAGTATCGTACTTACGAGTTCGGAGCGGATGGTGTACGATGGCGCGCGGGGTTGGCAGCGAGGGGGTGTAATTGTGTCGTACACTGTTTCGGAGCTTAAGGAAAAGGATGGATAAAGATTCATGACGGATGTAGGTGTACGAACTTTGAGGCTTGAAAAAGTTCGAGGCGACGGTTTTCGGTTTACTTTGTGAATTCTGAAAGACTTACTCGACTCTTTGTAAGGCAGTATCGTTAATTTTTCACTGACTACGAGACGAGACTACGCGGGCATATTTGTAGATGTACAAATGACAATTTTAATAAAAATGATTTATTATTTTATTTTATTAAAAGGGGCAAAAATTTCCAAAAAATGGCTGGAATTGTATTTATATTTTAGTAATTTCATGAGGAATCACGCGTTACGTTGTTTAAATCTGTATAACTATCTTTCAATATATGTATATGAATTTTAGAATCTACAATCACGCGTACGTGTAAATTCCATCAGTTTTCGTGATATTAATTATACATCTTAAATGCCCATAGAAATTAATACATTTTGTCGGATTTTGAAAACATCTTGAAGAAAAGATTTTAATATCTAAAATGACAAGCTATCATTAACAGGAAATGTTTACTCAGTGCGACAGTACTTTCATAAAACAGGCGACAATTTTTAAATAAAAAGAATGATTTAAAAATAACAGCAAAATTATTTTCCATTATCCTACTGTTGATTTACCTGCTAAATAGACGTTTCCTGCGTACTGAAGTATGCGAAGCAGTTTGTATAGAGTTTCTGTCATTATCATGACAAATAAAATTTGGAATTTATAAAAATCATTATAATTATCCAAAGTAACTGAGTTAACATGGATAATCAAGCTGCGTAATATAACGAAGAAAATTAAGTTAATCTTGAATTTATGGATCCTGAAAATATATGCGTATATCATGTTTGTCAAGTATTATCTTATTCGATTGAAACAATTTATTTGAACCAAGTATGAACATCGAAATATCTGTAAATAAACCGATATTTTGCATAAATTTATTATAAGTAATTATTATAAGCCTTCAAATTGACTACCACTAAACTAACTGATTTTGAATGCTAATTCTAACTTTCATAATTAAATTAACAGAAATATAAAATTTTTTAAATATAACAATGCTCATTACATCGTATACGTAACGTACTCTGAAGTATTGATCGAAAATTATGCGACGAATATCAAAAAGAAGTCGATATCAACTAGTCAAATTAAAGACGATAGTGCATCAATAACATTTTTTATTCGTTGAAGCTTCAAATATTTCCGTGATGACGATGAGGATCTAAATTGCATATTGTAAGAAAATTTAAAAAAAAAGGAATTTAAAATTAGTTTGTAGCAACGTGAAAGCAAAAAATATATATCTACCGTAGGAAATTGACATGATTCGTTTTAAATTTGAATTTTCTTTCAATAAATTACTGGATTAATTTGATTACTATAAAATGTAGAAATATTACGAAATTTTATAAATTTTAGCAGCGCCATTGATTTACTTGAAATGTATTACTGTTTATTATGCACTCGTAATAGTTACTTCGAAGATAATGCCTATAAATAATGTAGAAACATCATTTAGTCTATTTATCTTTTATAATCCTTTGAATGCCATATTTTTTAATGCAGACACAATCGATATTTTGATTTAACTACTATTTGAATCGTTTTTATGTGAAAACGAGTCTCTCTAGGTGCCGGTATATGAACAATATAAATTAATTAGAATCTCAAATTAACAACGAAACGGTAAAATGAAACTTCGATTAAATTTCTTGGATAACAATTATTAAAAATTGTTAGTTTGCATCGCGTCGTTGCTAATTTCACAAATTTCACGAAGCTTACAAATTCATCCGAAAAATTGGAGACGCGCGAGCGTTTGGCGTTAATTTATTTACCGGCCTTCCAACACAGTTAATCGATTAGCAATGTAAAATTCTAAAACGCCCGTACATTTAATCATCATGCATAAAGGCGTTATCACGATGCGGCTTGATTCGCGTAGAGCAAAGAAGCCTTGGAAGTGCAGCGGATCACGCAAACTGCAGAGAGGCGGCGCATCGTCTCGCTTTTCGCGCGTACGTGTGCACTATATCTCAGAGCGATTAAGATAGCGAGGCGCTCGCGGCTAAGTAACGATCGAGAGCCTCGTGTCTGTGTAAGTGTTCGTAAAAGGCACTGCGGGAGGGGTGAGTGGGTGCGCTCTGGTATTTATGATACTAGAGGCAAGGCACGGGCAAAACGAGGCTTGGGAGGAAGGGGTCCGGTCGCGCGAAAGCGTGAGAAACCGTGGGTGTGCAACCCTTATCTCGCGATCGATAAAGGTTGCTTCGTAGACGTCCTCTTCTCGTCATCATGACGGATTTAGCGACCGGCATCTCGTCTTGGCAGGAACGCGTCAATTCCTCCTTCACTCGTGATTTCACCTGACGAGTACTCGCTTCTACTTCTTCATCGAATCTACGCCACGTATTTGTCATACCGTGCCCCTCTATTCGAGATCGTTTCTGCTGTCTCTTGCAGCACAGGTTGTACGGGTGATGTTACGTTTTTTCGCAAAACTTTTCAGCTCAGACGATAAATATCATTTTACAGAGATGTTCGACTGTTTAAATTAAGAGAAAAAAAAAAGAAAAAAGAAAAAGTAAAGTTATAATGAAGCATACAAACGGATAACGATAAATTTTTCTTTTCGTAGCGAATGAAATGTATCTGATTTTTATTTTTCTATAATCTTAACGACGAAATATCAACATTGAAGATGGTTATAAATATTTTAATGCTCGCATTTATCTGCTTTAACCGAACTGGACATGACAAAACTAAATATTTGCTTTATAAAAATTTCCAATCGAATGTATCGAATTTCTTATGACCGTTTACTTTTTAAAACTTTTTTAATTTAGTTTCATTTGAGTACGCAACTGGAAATTGCAATCGAATTGTTGAAAACTTTAAAAGTTTGTTCTATATCAACAAAGTAATCAATTCTTTCGAATTACTTATTATATTTTTAAATGTTATCCTGCTAATTATTCATCGAACAATTTTAGATTAATGTTGATATCTTTTATGTTTAGTATAAATCCATGTGCGACTATCCATCATATCGCATTCCTTTTAAGTTCATGCAAACGAATATAATAGAAAATATAACGCAGTATGTGTGAAAAATTGTTATAGTCTTATTTGGTTTTTCGAGTATGAAAAGAAGTGGCAATTAATAATCGATTCGACATTTCATCCATAATCGTGTCATCGATTACGAAGTCGCTATTTAAGATTAATGTTATTCTTTTTATGTAAGAAAATGTATTCAGATCTTTTATAAATAATATTCACATAATGATTTATAATTTACAATAAAAGATTTCAATGTCACTTGAATTGAAAAAAATGGTGTAATAATGAAAGCAAAATAGATTGTAATAGTTTTGAAATTAGAATGTATCTAATTGAATGAAGCTTTAATTGTAAGAGGATTAAGGAATTTCTAGCTAATTAAAATTATGAAACGAATTTACTTGACTCTTCATTTACTGCTCTTAAGTGCCTGCGGTGGCTCGGATTATTCAAATGAATATAAAAACTTAAAATATAATGTAAAATTTTTAATCTTTACAGCATTCTAGCTGAATGAAATCGTCTTTTTTGAGACATAAAGTGAAATCCAACTCCTTAAATGTAAAATATTTGTAGAAACTCTTTATACATGCATATTTATATATTATCGACTAAATATATATGTGTACGCAGTCTTATTATAACGATCGTATAATTATAAAGTAGAATTTGTGTATGCTAATTTAAAATCGGCAACTTTATTTTCTTATTGTAATGTTTTTCTTTTTAAGATACCCTTTATTTTAATTTTCTCCTAAAAATCTTTCTGAACTATCAAGGTAATTGAATTTAAATTTAAAGGATACCAGTTAAATTTTTTCATAAGAATATTTTTTATACTACCTGTTTCATTTATTGTCTATTATCACGTAATAGATACCCAAATGAAGGTTAATCCCTTATTCTTTATCTTAATAACCACTAAATTTCAAATAAATTTAGTTCATAATTGCTTAGTTTTAAAATGAAGAATGATCATCACCGGTTGAAACGTGTTTTGCTCATAGTGATTTAGTTTATCGAGTAGTAGCACATCTTCCAAGTGCATTTTTTTTAAAAGTGCGATCGATTTGATCGATTAAAATAAAGTGCGGAATTCCAGATCCTCGTAGCTCACAATCGGCAAATTCTAGTAAAAGTGGTGGTAAAGGCCACTGAAGTTAGCATGTAAAAGAAAGCCTCGTAGAGGGTCAAATGGATTTCGAAGATAAGAAAAGCACTCCCGCGATACGCGGACTTCCTTAACACGAACCGGTACAAGTATCATCGGTAGTGCTTCCCTAGTGGCGTCGGCGTTAATAAATTCTATTCAACTCTGGTGCAATTAATCGTGGCCCATTCGAGCGCCGGTAAAATATGATTCAGAGACTACGACGGCGTCCGAAAGAGAGTACGAGCGAGATGGAAACTCCGGTCCACGTTATGTATTCCGCTGCCGTTGTCTCTCGGGCCGTGTAGACTCGGTCCGCGGGGTGTACGCCTCAACCCGAGGCTTTTGCAGTTTGTTGGCGATGGCGCGAGGGGACGACGCCTGTAAGAAGTAGAGCTGCTTCGTCGACGCTGGCCCGGGACATAAGAACACTCTCCGAGGGATCAAGGAGGGGTCGGCTGTTCTCTCTCTCTCTCTCTCTCTTTCTCCCTCTATCTCCGACAATCCGTAGACAAGAATACGTTGCGTGCGTGTATACGCAGAAGGGAGCCAGTTTTATGTGGGAAAGAGTGTGCGATAGAGAGAGGCAAGAGAGAGAGAGAGAGAGAGAGAGAGAGAGAGAGAGAAGTTAGGGCAGCTGATTCGGGGAAGTAAGTTGTATTGATCCCAGACCTTCTCTCTCTCTCTCTCTCTTTCTCACTCACCATCTCCTTCATTCTCCGTCTGACTTTCTGGCTCGCGGGTCTGCGAGGGCAGGAGGGGGTGCGGATGGAAAACCGAGGCAGGGTTAGTACGTGTTCTTAATCGCCAAGTGAGCGCCCGCCTCCCGTTTGCCTTCTCCTCCTTTTCTCCGGGGGGTGGCGAGTAGTAGCAGCACAAGCTTCCCACTCCGACGCCAAGCACGATAGTGTACTAGAGAAGCAGCCGAGAGCCCCGACGAAATTGTCGGCTTCGGTCTCTCTCTCTTTCTCTTTCGAGGAGCGAAAATTCGCCTGTTCGACCCAAACCGTCCTTGTTCTCCTTGCAGACTATGCAAACCGTATATCTACATGAATCCATCGCACACCAGCGACTCCTGCGATGCTGCTACAGTTGCTTCTTCTTCCTTTTGCCTTTGTATGTACGCGTGCATGTGTATTTCTAAACGCGTGGCTCGGGTGTTTTCGAACTTTCATGCGCAATTGCAAGCACGCGTGTGCGGCATGGCGTACATACGTGTGCATTTGTATTTATTTAGAACTTTGTGACTCTATGTTTATAAGTTTTGATTTGTAAGCACAACCGTTCGAACTCCTACGCATATTTGCAGGTGTTGATAAGTTACGCGAGGAAAAAGTTTCAAGCTTTTTTCTCGCAAGTTGATGAAAATGTTCACGTTGTGCAGTCCTTGAGCACTTTTTTACAGATTCATATGTAAAACACGCTTATCAAGTACAATTTCTCTACAAATTGCTTTTTTATTACTGACGTTAGATAAGGAAAATTATCAGCACTTACAAATAATGATATATTCGACGTATCTCGTCTATAGCCTTTTTTAAATTTTAGTATTTATTTAGAGATATCCCATAAACAATATTCTTCTTAATCTTTTGTAGTCATCTTTTGTAAGGATCGAGGGAACATTAAAGATATTTCCATTTGCAGGCATCAGAATGTAATTTTAATTGCCGAGTTATTAAGCACGTACCGAGGATCATTGAGATTGTATTCTTATTTTCAGGACAAACTCGTGAATCTTTGATATAGTTTTCGGAATATGTAGAACGTATCTACAGACCGGTTTATCAAGTTCAAATTGCGCGTACGAACAAAGATAGAATGCCTTTCTTCCAAAAAAGAGCCATTGAGACAGAAATCCTGTTTCAATGAATTACTTTATGGCGGTCAATGGAACTCTATAACTTTGCCCTAAATAATTTTATACATCGAAACACCGCGACGATACTATTTTACTTCGAATCTTTTGTAAAGACGAAAAAATGCTTCCTCAACGTTAAATTCACCGAGCATCCTGCACACGCATCGCGTGGGTGCGCTTACACACTTAATCGTGCGACCATTGGGTTGCGCTATTGTTCCCGGATCACGTAAGAACGGTCACACACACCGGTGTTGCATTTGCGTGGCTCGTGCAACGTCGCGGCTACGCGCGCATCACGTTGTTTGCCGTTCTTGTGCTCGTTGATTTAAGAACCGCGGGGTCAAAGCGGAGGAGTCGCTTGTTTTACGACACTGCCCTTCTCTCGTTATCTACGTGCGCGGGATTATACGGGAATTCCGGTTTAGCCTCTTGCTCGCGAGCTTTGTTTCCGGTGCGGCTAGACGCCCAACTCCCGGTATGCAGTACCTTTCTGTTCCCCGAGACCTGAAACGCTGCTCGATGCGGAGCGTCGCGATTTCGTAGATCATGCCCTTGGATTATTCGTTTGCCCTCCATCTTTGATCAGTTCACCGATTGTATCTTTCATCCGGATGAAACTCGTGCTTGGGCACGAGCACACTTAAGTGTCGATTGTAAACCAAAATTTAAATTGTTTTCCATTATAAGGTTGAAAATTCGCCATTTACTTTGTCGCTTGATGACCATCTGTCATATATATGAAATAATTAACAAACGACACACGGACGAAAGTATTTTATAAGAACATAAATTGATAAATAGCATTCGCTTCGAAGAAGGTATTACAAAAAATATGGCAAAAGTATACATGTTTCGAATTTGTTGCAATGTTTAATATTAAACTTTAAAAAGACCTCGTACGATATTATTATAATTATTGAAATTGAAATATAGCAGCATAGTTGAGGGTATTTGTAATTAATAGTTCGAAGCTTGGTCGAGCGAGTTGCTGGAGGTGGACGGAACTTTTCGAACAATTGTTATACATTGTTCCTTTGTTAACGCTTATCGCTTCAGTGGGTTCTCGTACCTGCGGTAAACTCCCGTTTAATCTACTGCAAGTATAAAAAGCACTTGTTTATAAAGAGAACTTTACACGGCGATGAAATATTGCTTTTTATTACAAGCCGATAAACGAGAACCAGCATGTGATATTTTAAATATTATTCATCGATATATGAACGAATTAAGAGGATAAAGCGCCTTTGTATCGATTCATAATAACGATAAGAATAAAAACCGGTTTAATTTCGGTGAGTAGTAAATTTGTCTTTCAATTGTTCCCCAAGTGTCGAGAACGCAACGTAGCGATATAAATTGATTTTAGCGAGCGAAGCGTATTACTTGGAGCAAAACAGAAGGTGGAAGACTTTCTTGTGCTTGCGAGCGCGCTTAGTAAATTTACGAGATTGTATTCAAGCTTCAACCTTTTTGTTGCCTTAACACCTCGCTGCTTCCTTGTTAATTACAAGCCGGATATTTCGAAAGAAAAAATTTTATTAAATCGCTCAAAACTCCCAGATCCTTTTAATCTGATGAAATTTGGAATTGGAAATGGAATTTAACAAGATATTCATATGATTTTTTAAGAATGACAATTACTTTGTACTAAAAAATTTTTGTACTACAACCGGTAGAAGCTTTCGCTTCTACAGAAGCGCATCCTCTTTGAAATCTTATATTTAAATTGAATATTCTTTCTAGCCACGTAAGTGTATTAAGACGCAATATGAATTAAAAAATTCGGAGAAGGCAATTAAATCGAGCACCTAATAGAGTAAGTCTTTGATCGATGAGGATTATAAAATATTTTCTATCAGCTGCGACGTAAATCAACAGAACGTGTAATACGCGTTGATGAGAAAGTGAGGAGGCGTGTAAAGACGCGGAGTGTAACTCGAGGACGATTTGCCTTTTACGCGGTCATAAACTTCTCGAGCCAAGTATTCGCGACGGAAACGGCAAATTGTGCAATTCTACGTTTACTGCATTCGATTACGAAGAATGTACCGATTAAAGTGGACGATGTGGTTGTTCTACATTCGATGAAATATTCCAACTCGTTATTTAACAAGCCACAGCGGATGTGTTTATCTGCTTATAAAACATTAGCTTGGAAAATTGTATTAAAAGAAACTAATTCATGAGATTAGCATAAAATATTGGTGTTGAACCTTTCGTGTCCATGCATGAATGGAGTTTTAAAGAATAATCGTCTGTCTTAAACGTTAAAAATATCGAATGAAACGAAAATTTACGTCGTTTCTTCTATTAAAAAAATGTTAAAAGTACGCATGATAATTGCACGTACTGTGATCGGGATATTAAGATTATTTTATCACCTTCTAATTTAACTACTTCACTACGTCAAGAGTATCAAGTAGGTAAGACAAACGTTTTTTCAAATTGTCGGTTTTCATTTACGATTAATATAGAAAAATTTTTGAAAGTAATGTGTAAGATAAAATATGTGCATTTAAAAAATGTTTTCGGCTTAAACGTTTTATTTTATAAGAAACTTTTGTTCGAAAAGAAAAGAAAAAGCTTGCATCGGCTTTCTGGCGAAAAATAACATTGCAACTTGACGATATTTTCAATAGTGACGATTTAGATAATTTCGAATCTTCTATTAACTCGAGTCCCGTTTTCATTGCGTGTAATGAAGGAAATTCAAGTTATAAGTAGGAACTAAAGAACTAAACTCTAGAGGTTGCATGCTTTACTGTTTCGCTAATTTTCGGAATAAACTTGAATCCAGACGCGTAACTACAGAGAATCTTAATTGTCCCGCGGAAATACGCTGCAAGATGTACAATACTCAGTAGGAAATGACGTCATCAGTCAGCAGCAAGTTAATGCAAGTGCGGGAGTAGCGCGGGAGAACCTAGATGGGAAAGGATGGAGTTAGAGACAGAGTTGTTTGCATTTGGGTGAGAGAATGAGTGGTGCAGGGGTTCGACTATTATGGGGGTGAGCGAGCAAGCTAGAGCGAGAGAGAGAGAGAGAGAGAGAGAGACACAGAGAGAGCGAATTTTCACGGAGTGTGGCAGGCTCGGGTAGTGGGTAGACTCGGTTGAGTTATGCTCGTATTTCCCGTCAACGCATCCGATGACGTCCGCGGCAATGTAACTGAAATGTATGAACTCTCGCATTTCCGTACAAACACGTGTTCGCGTGTTCGTACACGCAGCTGAATTATACTTGCGCTTAGTTCTGATCTGTATATTTCGACTTTCGAGTTTTGTTTACAGCTTTAGCGCGGACAATGACAAAATCTGCAAATATGCGCTAATATGCGTTAATAACGAGAAATATGTGCTAATATAGGTGTCTAATATATGAATATGTGAACCCTATTTACGGTAACATATTTATAGAAGATACTTGGCCAACAGGCATACCCAGCTTTTTTTTAAAGATATATCGCGAGCACGTGAAGCCTGTGCCAACGAGACTATTACTGCATTTAAATATGCGAGTGAGATCTATTTACGTTCCCTCTTTTCTCGAATCTCGCGTGTGACGTTCAAGAATGCAAAGAACGTAAAGATTTCATCTGAAAATGAAGTTGAAAATTGAAAAACGTTATTTTAGTACTTGTGCTGGCAAGCTATCTTATTAGATTATGCTGAATTTTAAAAAGTAATAAAGTTAAATTGCAAAGAAAGCCTTTTTAGAATCTCTTAAATATTAATATTTTGAAAATAGCTTAAATTTCTATAAAATTTGTGTTTCTTTTTTGATTTTTGATAAACATATTAGGGTTCATCCAAGGGCATTTTTAGAATACTATTACAATCCTTGAAATAAAATAGAATCATGTATGTTCTCATCGTTTATTCGAGCTTTAACATATTTTCAGGAAATTTATGACGTGTTATACAGCAAGATGAATACATTTTTTAATATTTTGATTCACGCAAGACAACGAGAATACAAATAACAAGTTGATTTATCTTTAAGCCGTTCGACCTTGATATTTAAAAATACAGCTGTTAAAGTGAAAATATTATTTTCACGCATTGCTAAAGAACTTGAAGTTGAAATTATTCTTCATGGAATTTATATTTATTCCAAATGAAAATATGTACTTACATCGAAATCGGTGTAACTTAAATAGCAAAATGTCGGTATTACGAATACATTTTTTACAATACAAAATTAAGATTATACGTATCCAAATTTTTTTTATTAAAGAATTTTAATCCACCGACTAATTTTCGATTATCATTATAAACGAACAGTGTAACTCAAAGTTTGCAATAATTGCGTCTTTACAAATTGCGTAACTGAATTTAGACTGTTTATTCTCTGGATAGAGAGCAAATGAATTTGTTCGCGAGGGAAACGAAACTGTGAATTTAATTTTGTCTCCGTTTTCCTAATTACCATCGATCAGTCTCTTAAGATAAGTAAGACCCTTCGCAATTGTCTCAAGACTATGCGCCACAAGCAAAGCCTAAGTCCAGTCGCAGAGCCGTAAACGGCACGAAAAATCGCAAACTCCTCCCGTGGAGCGCTCGATTAACCTTAAATTTTCCCTCTTGTCCACGCGCCCATTCACTTTCTCCGGATCCAAACCGACCGTGAGTTCGATTGGAGCGTGGATTCGCCCCACTCCAAGAGTCCAGCTGACCCGGTGGCCGCATGCGCCATGGAAAAAAACCAGCGTCGCGACGCCCGTCGTGGTCTCCCCGTAGTTTCGTCGCGTCCTCGATAAAAAGTTCGCGCGACTCTCTTGGAGCTCCGTGTAGTCATCCCGAGGAGCGTCCAAGGGTGTATTCCGCCCGCGGTGAAAGACCAGCGGAACGATCGTCTTGCCGGGGGAGGGGAGCGAGGCCACACCTCTTGTCTAAGGTCCTGCCCCTCCCGTCCCGTCGAGCCCCGTGCACTTAGGGTCTGCCCTTAGCTGCCGTCGCAGTTAAGATTTTTCTACCGCGGTCGCCCATCCCCACCAGGGCCGGCAACCCCTTCTCCTTGTTCCTTCGTATCGATCCGACGACGACGCTCCAGGAGAGGACCACCTATGGAGCTCGGGTGCGGTGCAAGGCCATTTCTCGCAAAGGCGAGCGCTCCACGGACGGCGTACGCGCCGTGACGCATGGCTGGCTTAAGTCCTGCGCGCGCTGCCCGACCCCTTCCTCGCTACCACCCCCTCAGGCGCAACCCTTTACTTTGGCCGTGTGCTTTCAGGTCCCCTTCCCCGCGGTGGCGGCGTCTCGCGAGATTTACGGCTTCCCTTTTGATGCTTTCTTCTGTCTTCCGCTCTTCCGCCCTCCCATCCTCTCACGACGACTCTTTTTTCGAGAGATAAGAACGCGGACGAGGCGAGACTCGAGAGAGAACGGGCGAGGAGGTCGTCTGCTTTTTTCTCTTCCTTTTCGGTGTTTGCGAGCGAGTCTTTCGCATTGCCTTCGTACTATCCGCTTGTCTGGCAGCAGAAGAGGAGTGCGCATTTGAATAATCGAACGGCTTGGAATTGCTCAAAGCCGAGAGTTTCAACTTTTTGCGCTGTTTTTCCAATTACCGATAAAATGTCCTTTCATAATTTTGCTTTCTTTTGTTTGCCGGACATTTAACTCGTGTTCGCCGTTCGACGTACTTCGCGACGCTCAAAGCCGAATGATCCATTCCCGCAATGTTTCATTGCGTTGTATTTTGTGCAAAGCACGTTCGTCATTTTTCGTATAAATTTCACCCTGTAGCATTAAATGTCAGTACCAATAACTTTAAAACGTGTCTTCCTAGATTAAATTACATTACATTAAAAAGTCTTGAAAATGAATCAAATTTTCTTTTATGTACCGAGTTTCCACAATTTGAACAGTAGCTTTAAGCTTTACTGTACTTTTATCAGTACTTAATTTTGCTTTTGCCTTGCACCTGCGAAACAAGGTTTTAAGGCGAAATTAGTTTAACGTAAAGAGCAGGGTTCATAAACTTTTAAGAATAACGCCAAGTGAATTATCGTTGAAACTATCGAAACTTAGAAACTCCTTTAAATTTTTGCCTTTCATCATCTTATTACATCTCTTTAAACAGATTTATTTCAGTTTAATAATAATAAATCAAGTGATTATTTTCATTTTCTTATTGCAGCTTTATTTAAATACATACATGAGAGTTCGCTGCACGTTATTTATTTTTTATACACATTCAGAGCGTTATTTTATTATTCAATTTGCTTCAAAGTTCTCGATATATCTCATATATCTCATATATCTTCCAGCGTATTCTGCTTATGTACTCGTATAGAGTATTATAATATAAATTATCCAGATTGGTTAAGGAAAAATTTTAATTTTAAAAGTAGTATATACAAGGCAGGATACCTCCCAATAACTAGTACGAGTGTCCGCATTATTTTCTTTTTACCAATAGAAAGTTCACTTTCTATTTGGAAAATGCTCAAAGATATAAATTTCAACGGCTTACTCGATCTCAAAATATATCAGCGATCGAATCGAGCTTGATTAAGAAAGAAAACAGCAAGCTTCGCGGGAGTAGTTTAATTCCGAAATTCCTGCAAAATAAGGCTGTGGGTGAGTGTCTCGAGAAGCAAGAGAAAGAGAGAGAGAGAGAGAGAGATAGTGTGTGGGTGCGCGCGTGCGAGAGAAACTTACTACACCCACGATGCTACGAGCTGTGCTGCTTTAGTCAAGGCTGTTATACTCCGAAGGGTCTTATCGGTACAATTGTTCTATAGAGGATACCGACTGTTCGGCTATTGGACGACTAAGCGAGAATCTCTTTGCGTCTTATAGTAACTCGAATCCACTCTCTTCAAGCTCTTTCCGTACCTATGAATACTAGAATTATGTATCAGTGTAACTTCATTCGACTCATTAAATTATGGCAAGACATTTTTTATTGGAATTACTTTGTCTGCTTTCGATTGTAATTTCTACAAAAATACACTCTTGGTGAATAACGCACAATCTGAACTTTCCTCGTCCACCCTCCATACGTTCTTTCTATTTATGTCTCACTCGGTTTTACTAATTACGAGTGCTAGTGCTGGTATTGACACAAGGGTTTTAACTATAATCTAAATAGTGATAAGCGAGGGAATGAACGCAAAGGAATTATAAATATAAGATTTAGTATTACCCTTGTGTAATTTTATTAATCAACTGCTTTAACTTGCTACATTGAGAAAATCGTTTTTATAATAATAAATTTTATAATATTGCATAGTTTTCCGACAAATACAAATCACCTTTAAAGATAAACAATTATTATTTGAATTGCACAGTGAGTTACTTGTAAGTTTATTCTCTGCAGGAGGAATTTAAGAATATGACTTATGATAAAAAATACAAAATGATTTGAAATACATAAGAATTCGAATAAAAAAATTAGATCTCAATAATAATATTAAGCAAACATTGGCTTCAAGTATAATTTTTCAATAATTACTTTTCTTGTTATGAACCGACGAGGAAAAAACAAAGAACATACAGCTCGCGTGGAAATACATTATTTGGTTCATACACGCGATAATTGAAGTTTGGTGCAGTGCATTAACGCTCTCGCGTACTTTCATCTTGTGTATGCACATAAAGCACATTGAAGTTGGACGCACAAATTTGTTCCAGAGCACATCTACATACCGTTTGTGGACTGGAAAACTCGATTTTCCTTCTCTCTCTCTTTCTTTCTTTTACGGCGAGAAAAGGTTAAGCGACCGAGAGCAAGTTTCTGAAATGAAAGGTGCGCTCTACTTTACACGCGAACACATGTACACTTATTTATGTAGAAGTCGTGGTCGCGATCTATCTAGCTTCCTCGCGATTTACATTCCTTCCATCGATCATCGATAAGATCAATAGTTTCGCGACTCGGCCACGCGCTCGTCGTACTTTCGACTCGTCGCGATACTCGCCCAGGAAATTGAGTTTTCACGCGGAGATGGCGAAGTGTCCGAACTTATTTATCGCCCGATATGCACGCGAATCCTGGCGGGTACGCATCGGCTAAGAGAGATGCTGTAAAACGTTAGAGGCGTTTCCTGCTTTCTTGATCGAGCGAAGGACGTAAATGATTTACGACTCTAGCACGTGATCGCTTTTAAACCTTGATTTTTTTTGTACGACCATGTGAAAATATATGGGAATATTTTTAGATTGGGGCTCGTTTTAATTTCAGCTCCTCGTCATTTTCTGCAATTACACATGTATTTCAGAACTCAATTTTCAAATACATACTGGACGATATATGTTGCTTCTTATACGCTTAAACAGTTTTCGCAAAGTTTGTAGTCTCGCGTACTTTCGTGAATTTCTTTTTCTTCTACGAAGTTTTTCTAACTTGAGATATTAATTATAAAAACTGCGTTAGTTGTCGTTATTAATATATGCAGCATATACGAGTACTACATATTCCTTATAATTTATTTACCGTACATAAATAGTTTTAAAATGTTTAAAGCTACACATTTAGTTACTCATGATCTCCCTTTAGATTCCTGCGCAACTCACGCTTTTCTTATTTATATTTAAAACTATCATTCATTTTTTATTAATTTCTGGTGCGTTTCATAATTACTTTTTAATGATTTACTCAATAAAAGAAATATACTTATTTGTTTTATTTATTTTATTCTTCAATTTCTAATCCGTGTCTAAAAATTAGCATAGGAATCCATAATGGATCATTTGACTGGTGAAGAAGCTTAATATAGTTATTTGACCGTTTCACGTCCAGTAAATTCTATTGATTTCTTTTTGATATAAATGAAGATCGTTAAAATTCATTCTTGTATTTTTACTTTTATTTTTACTTTGAAATAAAATATTATCCGAGAATCAAAGTTTATGGAAAAAAACTAAGAGCTACGGTAATTACAACATTCGTTAGCGCTAAATGTACGCGCAATAGGTTAAAAAATAATTCAGAAGAATTTCTAGTAGAATACCGAAGAATACCATCTTTCTGACCGATTAACGGTTTTATCAGCGACGGAGGAGCCATTAATTTAACTTTAAGGTATGCGACGTTCGAACAGCTTTTACGCTCATAAATATTCAGTGCACAAAAATTATTCAAGAAATTCCCAAGTCAGACGAGACGCGGAGGCAAGGAGAGAGATGGACGAGGAGGAGGCAAGAGCCTTTTCACTTCGAGTATCGAGAAGCGAGATACAGGTGAACGGACGAACACCGAAACGCTTAACGTCCTGGAAATGCTTTGGAAATGCTCCCGATGAGCGGATTTCAGCGCATGCAAATTCAGTTCTCGTCGAGAGTACCGTAAGCGGGTGCTGCGGCTAAGGAGGCGAAAAATGCTAAGAAGCCCCGGCCGTTACGCGCGGGCAATCATCCCTCCACCCCTGCACCGACCAGAGCCACGCTTATGTCGCGCCGACCATCCTTTCTGGGCATTAGCGAGCCCCGACCAAAGCCTTAGAGGTCTCCTGGCAACCAAGCCTATCAAACTATCTTACGGTCCTTGTGGCGCGCGCGCGCGCCCACGAGGACCCCCGTCATCCCCTGGAATCTCACTTCAAGCCCTTAACGACCGACCCCTTGGGAGAGACGCTGCGAAATTGAGAAAATTATCCCGGACCACTGCTGCCATACCGTCGTGTTATAGAGACGACGTGACTACGCGACACTATCGCACTTTCGCCCAGGCGTCGCGCTACGACCAAACTCGCTGGACTTTACGCGATTTATTCCCTTCTATATGCGCGCACGTAACCGAATGAGTCCGGGCGTGTGTGCACGCGCTCGACTTCGCTGCTCGTGTGTGAGAGAGCGATTGTTCCGAGCGCACGGGAGAACAAATGCGAGGAATTGATGTAGGTTCGGCCGAGGACTTACGTAAGTGTAGGTACTGCGGAGTGCGACCTTTGGGGCTACTGCCATCTTAGTTGGGAATTAAGGAGAGGGCGGACCCTAAGCGAATTCGAAGCAAACCCCCACGGTTGCTGCTGCGACCCCTGTTCATCGAGGGTGTAACGTCGATGGTGTGGGTGGAGAGGGGCGGAGGGGATCGCGATGTTGTCCGTTGAGATTTTCGCTCGGTGATACGGGGATGTAATTCTAGAGAGTATTACGATGAATTTGGCTTAATTTTAATTGGAATTATAAGGTACGACAGTGTTTTCTCTTTGTGATATATATATATATATATAATATATATATATATATATATATATATAGAGCCTTTCGTAAGATTTAGAATGTTAAGGTATATCGCGCAATTTAAGTGATTCGCTACGTCTGATCATAGAAAGAAAATATCAAGAAAAACATGTAGCGATTTGCAACGTTAGGAACGACGCATAAATTAAATGAGCTTTCCATGTATACAATATCGAATTACATATATTTGTACTCTCTTTTGAGTAACAGAGAAATATATGGATGTTGAATTTATTGAATTTACAAGATGGACAAATCGAAAAAAGTGATGTTTCTTAAATTGTTAGATTTATTTTTGAAAGCACAAATTAATTATAATTTTAAAATACGTTGGTCGAACGCAATTCTCCGATTGTGAAATTGAGGTAAACATGGAATCAATCAAAAAGTCTGTTTATAATGTTTTACAAGTTTTATAAAGGATCTTTCGATCAAGTGTTTAGTAATTTTCCTAAGTCCCTGAGTAGAATCTAGTGAGATCAATCGGGAATGATAATAGTTACTTCCAAAGTAACGATGCAATGAAACAAACGGTTAAATTTCCGTCTCCAGCATTGTATTCCTAGATACAGGCCCGTGTGACCAAGCAAAAGTATCAGCACTTCTCGTGCGTATCCGGCAATACACGAATAATTAAACTTAGAGGTCGAATCTTCCGAGCTCAAAGAACAGTCCAGCAGCGCTCACGGGGGCCATAGAGGAGTGCGACGGCGTAACTAAAACAAAGGGGCGGGGATGGTGGTAACAAAGTTCTGGAGCCGGCAAACATCGAACAATTTCTCGTCGGGGCCGGGAGTATCCTGCAGCCGATTCGCAATCATACGAAACGGAGCCGAAACATGGATTTTGACGCGCGCAGCAATTCCGTAGAGGTGCATCGAGCGAAGCGACCGCCCGAAGAAAGCCAACGGGCTTTTCGAGGATGGCGAGGTAAAATGTCGAGGTTCGTTAAAGCCGTGGACCGTTTGCCTGCAGCTCGTCCAACAGAGCTCTGTGTACTTTTCTCTCTCCCTCTACTCCCACTCTCTTTCGCTCTCTTGGTCGCTCCGATATTTGTCGCCGTCGTCGCGAGGCAAAGTTCGCCGGGGATCGTTCGCAATGATCGCACCACTGTTTTGCTAGTGCACAGAGCGAGAGAGAATGCCAGTTGTTAACTTTAAGGCGAATTCCTCTGTAGCGGAGTTCTCGAGTATCTGCTGCCGGAGCTGAACACTTGCAGAGAGTCTGTTTGAATCGGGCAGCTGGACTCTCTTGGGCTACCTTATCCGTTCTTATACTACTGAACAAATCAATTCTCTCTCTTTCGCGCTCTTCGTTCTTCTCTTTCGATCCTTCTACGTTCTACGCTCTTAAACAAATAAGAAAAATGCCTTATCATCGACATATCAACAACTCACTTGGACAACCGAGCACTTTTATATAGATGAAACTGTTTCGTTTTATCTCTGCTGTTTCAGTAGCCAGATCTTTAAAAGTTATCAGCGTGCACACGTTGCTTTAAATTCTAAGTGTAATAGACAAGGTACTTATGGAACTATGAAAAATCGTTAGTTTTGCGAAAACTAAAACTAAACTAGATACAAGTTACGCATTAGTGTTAAATATATTGGAAAATTTTACCCCTTCTAAACATAAAGTAGAAAATTATGTCTGTTTTAACGATACTTGTCTTGCATATAATTCCTTTAATGCGTGTCATTGTAAAGTTTTGTTTGTATAAAACTATATCGATAAAACAATATTTATAGCTTATTTGGCCATATAATATCGTTACAGACATTACCCAATTCCATGCACATATTATTTTAAGCACGAAAAATATATCGATAGATAACCAAATTATATCTACTCTACAATAATAGTCACTATTTTTCCGAGGGACAATATAATAGAAATAATGATATAGTACAGTCAGTTAGTCCTTAGATTATAGGTAATATATACGTATGTAATAAATTTTGCATTACAGCACGCGAAATAATAAGCTAAAATATCGTTATTGCAATTTCTCCCAAAATCGCAGATATGAAAAATTTTTTATCGGTATCGCATAGCCAAAAGTACTGCAAAAATAACAGCCGTACTACCCTTGTTTCTTGGATGAAAAGCACCTTATTTACAATCCGAAAAACGGATTCGTCGAGCGATCAACCATTAACTGTGTTTCCGTTAAACGGAGGTAACGTTTAATCCAATTTCGACTTAATTACCGGACGAGCGCTCGCGTTTCTCTCCGTAAAAGACTCCTTGTATGCCGAAACTTCACCACCCGTGCGTACTCGAGGACTCGGTATTTATGAGATTCTCTCAGTTAATGATCACCCGTAGTCGCACTCTAATCACCAAGTTTTCGGAGCCGATTTTTACGTAGAGTGTGAACGATTATTGGGTCATTAGGTAAAGAGACCGTGAAAATTCGGTTTCTCGATTCCAGTTGGATAATGCATGATTAGAATTCTTTTACATTGGTGAAGTTGCCCAATTGGATCGCGTTGCGCGTTTGTTTCTATGAATTTAGAATGTGTAAGTTAGAAGATTTCTATAAAAGTGAACATGAATTTTTTGTAATTCTTAAGTCATTAGAATATGAGATAATTAGTTATTGTAATATTGCTATGAATTTTGATTTAATGCCTTCTTTAAATTAGTTTAACGAAATTATCCATCCGAGCGGAGAAAGTTTGTTTCGCTTAATTTATTCTGTAATTCGTAAATATGTGCGTAAATAGGTATAATAAGTTATTCGGATTAAATTTAAATTCGTCGAAATAGATGATTGCTCAAGTACACAGAGACATTTTATTTTCAAGGCTTTTTTTAAATTATCGATCATCGGAATAAGGATTGGCTTTAAGAATCGTATATTGAAAAAGTTCGTTAGCTGTAGAAGTTTGTTGATGGAATAAAAATCAACCCAAATATATACGTTTAATTGTGCAATCATCCGGTAACTACTTAATTCATCCTACACGCTCTTTTTTCTAACGTATGTATTACTATCGCGTAAAATGTTTCGTCATTATCAACTAATACACTGAATATAGTAGCAAGAAAAAGAAATCAAAGTAGAATAAAGAGGAGAGAGAGAGAGAGAGAAAGAGAGAGAGAGAGAGACGGGTGATTTAGATAAAGCCTCGCTTTATCCCTGACGGATGCAATTAATTATCAAGTCCCCCTTTCATTTTCTGTTTCTCTCTTTCTCTCTCTCTTCTTCGACTCGAGCCATCGGTGGAAGGTGGTCGACTTCTAGGCTACGGCCTGGAGATGGACGGAAAACCTTGCCCATCCCTCCGTTCGAAGTGTAAGATAGTGTCAGAGCTGTTAGACTCGGCTTAGCCTTTTGCCTCGAATATTAGATCAATAATTCTAACCTCGGAGAAGAGGGAGAGAGGGAGAGAGATGAAGAGGGAGTGAGAGAGAGTTACACATATATGAACCCTCCCTCCTTGCCTCCAATCTCCTTCCTCTACGGACTTTATTCGTAATGCGATATCGCTTTAGCCGCCGGGCTTCGCATATTGCTGCTGCGGAACCCGGATGTTATCTCCGATTTCAAAGCTCCTTATTACCGGCTTCCGCCGAATATTGTCTCCTCTTCTTTTGCTCGAACGAACCTCGCCGTTCGAAATGGACTCGAAAAACGATTGCGATTCTTCGCCTCCCGAAATCTGCTTATTCTGGAATATTGCATTCGAGATGTTTTCGATTGGAAGGATTATCGGCGTGAGTTGTCGCTCCTTAGTCGTACTCATTTATTTTGCGATATTTTAGGTTTCGCTTTGTTCAGTTATTAGCGATCCGTGCGATATTTAGTAATAACTCTTCCCTGCTGTATCAACTTATCGTTTACTATTACGGCAGATAGGGAAAAGCAGTGGGAGATTAGCCCTTACGTTGAAGCATGTTATTAAGAATAATCTCGTGAAATGCTGTCGCTTGAAAGTTCAAAAATAACCTTCTAATGAAGCGATATAATTCAAACAGTAGCGAGCACTTCACGCGAAACAATTCCTGCCCTCGTGGAAGCTCACCGATCTACAAAAATCACCGCAGCTCTAGAGCACTATAACGTGTACGAGCATTGCACTCTTCGCGAATATGCGCGATCGAACTTTCCCCGTTAACTATCTAAGGTCCGGAAAGTGCTGGCTCGGGCACAGCATCTCTGTAACTGAGTGAACTCGGCTCCGATATTATCGAGTAAAGTTAAACGGACGGGTAACTTGTTCTTCCTTCCCTTGGCTGGCGGTGAGAGTCCATAGTAAGATTTTTCATTTTAAACTTTCTTGCGGTAAAACTGGATGGTCTCTTCCGCGGATGCACCGCGAACTTGTCCCGACCTCCCTTTTGTCGTCGATCTTGCGTGAGAAGACGGGTGAGCGTGAGAGAATCTGCAAATGGTCCAGCGGTGCGCGCGTCTCCCAGTAAACTGGTTTTTCCTCTAGTGGCATCCTACAACTATTTTTCCCGATTCGGAAGTTTCTACTTTTACACTCTACTTTTCGTTACACTATTACATATTTTTATATTAATTTTCAACGAACGTAGATAAGATTTAATTCCAGTAAATAAAAAAAAAAATATAATTATTTTCGTTTGCTTCGTACTGTGTTTATTGGTACATTGGTGCTTCTTCGTCGTATCTGTAAAATAATTCCCGCTTGGAGTTGAAATGCGAAATAAAGTACTCGCGCGTTAAAATTCTTTTGAGAATAGGACGAAAATCAGATTATTAATAACGATGAATATCTGGCGCATCTGAGTTACACCGCACAAGATCAATTTGAAGGAGGCTATGAATATTTTTCCATTTGAATTCCCGTTGCAAAGAATTGAGAAAAACGATTTCGGATAAGATAACGAGTAAAAGAATTGGGAATCGATTTCTGTAATGCGTATACAACGCTATGACCATGTATAACACTTTTGGAGAACACCTGGACGAAACCAGTTCTTTGCTTCCCCTTACTAGCCATAAGGGGGTCATCTCTACTAGAGTCGCAATAACTTCCGCGTCTCATTCATTCCCACTTTCCCATCTCCTGCCTGAAAAGATGACCATTGGTCAACATTGTGAGAATTTTTCGCGGTCGACGAGGACACAGTATCCCCATCGCGTCCGACAGATTGGGGAGATGCTCTTACCCTACCCGAGCGCGTCAATCTTGAGAAAACCTGTTTCATCTTATTCCAACGTTTATAAGTTTCACGAATATTTGCATCTTATTATCATGAATTTACGCCAAGTGTTTGGAATTTTCAATTAGCGATTTACATTTGATGCCGATAACCAATAATAATAATAGTAATGAAAATAGTAAGAATATAATATTCAGAGTGATGCGTCTTGCTTATAATGCACCGGTAAGGGAGTATACAGTTTTTAATACGATGCAGAGTTAATAAAATGATTGTAAAGTAGTCTATATATTTAAACAAATAACCCCTATGAATACAAATGAGGGAGCCTAGTGATTTTTTATCAGTGACAAGAATTGGTTCATCAAACGCGAAATGTCCATGAATGTTTTTAAATGAATTAAAAATTCATTTAAGTAGAAATTTTAAAAGAAATTCATTTACAAAGAAATTTTCGAATATAAAGATAAGTGCTTAGTTGTATCTAAAAGAATATAATTGTAAGACAGCAATAAAAATCAATGATTTTCAATCAAAGTAAATTCATCGATCAAAGTTTAATTACTTTTTTGTTTAGAAAATACACGCCCTTGCATCACAAAAGGAATAAGCTTTTGATTTAGTTTCTAAATTTGAAGGCATCAGTGGCGGCCATATTTGCACAGTATGGAGGGTGGATTCGAGTGGGGTAGTTGCTTACCATAGACGCTGGTGGCTTAGATACTGTCGGCGATGAGGAGAAGCCGAAGGAAGTAGGGGTGGGGGAAGGCAAAGAGAGAAATCGCCACATTCTATATAGATAGATGTGGCCGAAGATGGGGGAGACTTGAAGACGTCGATACTCGACTACCGACACCAAAGACTTCATTTGACACACCCACAAGCGCACTTCACTAGAACTAGAATATTGTATTTTGATTTAATTATTTATGATTAAATTCAAGCCAATAATCTCAAAAAATTATTTGATATCGAATTCTAACCTTTTTATAAAATTCAAATTATAAAAAGAGTGATATTAACGCACCTTTCATTGAAATATTTACATTTGTCTTGAGTTAAATAATGAACTCTATGAAGTTAAATCTATGTGAAACATGAAAAAAAAAAACGATATGAAATATGTAGATAAAAATTAATAAGAGACAAATTAGAAAATACATTTTGTAGTTTGACGAGCTTGTAATTTTGTATAATATGTATAAATAATTGCTTAGATAATTTATTATTTCTTATTTGCAAGAAGAAAACTAAACGAAACGTCGTCAATTAAACTTATCTAAACTTCAATATTAGTTGAAGGAATTGTTAAATGGTATTCACTGATTCGACTGAGTGAAAGTTTTAAGAATGGAGAATATTCAATTGCATTATTCAAAATTATTTAATAAAATAATACGCATCGAGAACATTATGCACGAAAACATTCTAAAAGAGAAAAAATATTTTTTTACAATTACACCTGGAGAGTTTATTAAAATGTACGAAAGTAATGTTTATGGAAGAGTGAAAATGATAATTTGTCAACATAATTAGTTTAAGAAATTATTTTCGAATGGATTATACGTCACCATAATATAATTCTTAATATAAATAATTAAAAAATTATATATTTTACCATTTTTCTTTTTATAATTAAATTTTTTATTCGAAAAGGATGTAATTTAAAATTAAGTGCTTAAGAAATTTTAACACATACAATATTTTTTTAGTTGACCACAAAATTTATCCGAGCATACGAAAATTCATTATAATTTGATCATTGTTTACAATAAATGTTTAATCTACACGCGAGAAAATACTTTAGAAAACGTATAAAATAAAGAATTCTATTTTATTCATTATAACGAATTTGTTTAGCCTAATTAAAGGAAACCTTAAAAATAGGGGAAAACATGTACGACAAACCATTTGTATTAGAACTAAATTTTTAAGTAATAATATATGAATGTTACATCAAAAGTCTCCAAAGGATAGTATTTAAAATTAATTTAAAATCGATACACTGATTATCTTATGTTGTTGATAATATTTTTTTTGTGTTAGTATAATTATTGATATTTTCTAATGATATCAGAAGATCACCGAAGATGGCAATATACTTTTCCATATTAAGTCAAATTATTCATTTACATTTAAAAATACTATTCTCAGAGTGAACCAAATTATTGTCGATATTTCATTTAAAATAGATCAAATTTGCATGTCAAGTTAATAATAAGCCATAACATTTGATTTTAAAAAGATTCTAAAGTGTGAAAATGATTTAAGATTTAATATTGGGAGTTCAAAGAGATCCGTATTAAAGTTATTTCAAAGATGAAAGAGTAATATTATGTTTCTCGAAATTCTGTATAAGCTAATAAAATAGGGTAATAATGTGTAAGTTAAATGTTTTGACCTATACTTGTATTCTGTCCGTTGTTTGAATATTGTTTGGGGTATATGTGTCATTGTAGCGAAGATTTTAATATTTAAATGAATTGTAAAGTACTTGTAGAAGATATCGTACTAATGATTTCTCGGTTTAGTTCGTAATAATTATTAGCCTTGCGTAAACAGAAATAGTGCATTTGAAATTTTACTTTATTTCATATCCCGAGAAGTACAATTTTATTTAAGTACATGAATTACTTCGCGAAAATATCTTTTGCGTAAAATTTTAAATAGATTCATTGGACACTGGTTGAAATATCGTTGTTAAAATTAAGAGTCTATAATACGGAGTGGAGAGACTGGAGTTTTTGTTTGATCTTGAACTTTTTGTTACCTATTTAAGAAATCTATGAGTTACTTACGAGTGCAGCTCCTATCGATTGTGAAATCAATTACAAGAATAAAATTAAACTTACAGTAACATTAGCTTTCTTTTTGTTTTTGATGATACAGTTTGCATTTCAATCGGATATACCTCAAGAATACAAATATTTGTCAGATTATATGCAATTCCATTGCAAGACATTTATTTTACAATTTGATCGCGAAAGACGACAAAATAAATACTCATTAGTAATTTTGAATATAATTGAGTATCAGGGGAAATTTTTCTAATTTTTTTCTAATTAGATCAGTTTAGTCAGAGAAAATATTACTGCTCGAGGTCTGCTAAAAAAGTTCAGTGGAAAGTTTTTTTTTAGCAAAAGAGGTTAAAGCTGCTGGAATTATTTAGGGAAAATTGTCTTCGGTGAGCATGGAATATTAAATTATTACAACAACATTACCTTTCAATATATTTGATAAACGTTAAAATTGTATTTCATGGGTGTAAAATAATTGTCACGTTCGTATATATTACATATTAGAGTTACGAAAACTTATGCTCCACTATTTGAAGAGGGCAAAAAACTAGCGAAATGATCAGTGGAGGAGTAAAATTTTTATTTGCACTTGTGCCTGAAATCTGGTGAGCAGCTGGCGTCTAGAAATAAGGGTACGACAACGTTATAAGGAGAAAAGAAATGGAATTCGAAATATTTATCGATGAAAGAAGGGAAGGAAAAAAGCGTCCCTGCGTCTTGGAGCCGTGTTCTCGACATCGGGAATAAGCGCGACGACTGCAGCACACCGGAGGCAATTTGTTTTTCTAGCGTTGCAGTCAAAGAGTCGACCGATGCAGAAATCAAAGCGCGTGTCTCCTGACTCGGATAGCGGTAAAAGGTGATATCGTGAGTCGCGATATTGAGTCTCGGTTCGGTGGAAACTACTCGTGTGTATATGCACGCGCATACACGTTCAGGTACCGCGGAGTCGAGGAAAAGGTAAGAGCGCGAGAGAGGGAGATCGAGGGCACATACACGCGGACTCGGGATTTTCGTTCGCAAAGCTGCAATTTAATGCTGGTTCGGGAATATTCGAGTTGGCGCTCTTACTCGCTCTCGTCCGCTCGTTCTGGGCCACAGGGAAAGATGGACGTAGAAAGGCCGTGGATACCGAGACAGAGCGAAAGAGAGGGCGGGAGGTAGAGAAAGAGAAATACGTGTGCAGTGGTACGGGAGAAGGCGAGGAGGTGGTGGTGCTGCTACCCAGACTGGTGGTGTTTGGAGGTTAGACCGCAGTTACAATATCGCTTGATTAGAAATGTACATAGCGTATATACATTGCCACCGAAGCCGCGCGTCGAGCGCATATCCAGATGGTGGGTGGGTGCTTTCTCTCTCTCTCTCTCTCTCTCTCTCTCTCTCACTCTTTATCTCGGTCCGGCGGTGGCGGGTCGATGCCTGGGCAACTCCATAGTTTAATGCACGAACCGTGGAACCTGCAATAAGGAAGGGCTGCAACGTGTATATACACGAACGTTCGCTCTGTGCCTATGTGTAAAAGGGGGGAGGGGGTGCCTGTATCTATGTTATATACCGCCGTACCGCGTCCTTCCAGTTTTCGCTGCTTCCGAGCTTCCTCCGACCGAGCGTTATACGTTTTATAGTTGTATGCATGTATGTACGTATAGTTCGGTAGCGTTCTCTTGCGCTCCTCTCCCCAACCCTCCTCTTTCTAGAGCAGCACATACCGATTTTCCATTCCCCGAGCTGAAGCATGCCCTGCGAAATCGTACGGCTTACTACTTCGTCCTTATGGCGGAGCCAGTCAATGGTTGTAATAGTCAGTGAGCTGTGCAAGACGTGGGATGCGAAACGAGAGACGAAAACGCATGCACTAATGGATTGAAATTTTTCTGATTCCTCGGCGTCTCTTTTAGGCTCAAGTTGAATTTCCCTCGAGAAGCGCCCAGTCAAGTTAAAGAAGAAGTCAGTAGTTTAATTCAACAAAGATCACTGCGCGTAACTCATCGTTCCGTTAAATTAATTTATGTCGATTGAATGCATGTTTTCGACAATACAAAATTATCGCGACAGCGAAATCTTATTTCCAGTGGCATCCAAATTTTTCGATCTTATTGATTAAAATTGCAATTCAATTCAACGTGCATACGTACCTGCAATTATGTATTTAATATTATGAAATTTGTTTAATTGCTTTATCTAATGCGAGATAAATTTCTTAGATTAATCGACGGTTTAGGTCGCTTATATTGTTACATTCGCACAGTCAAAAGTAAATGTAGAAAATTTGTTCGAGTCGATAATTCGAGCGAAGGCAAACGAATAAAATATTAACATGCTAATTATAGCTCCGAACATATAAAGAACGAGGTATCCCTAATTCTAATGGATCAAAGTAATACACCAGGAGAGAATGAATAATTAAGAGAAAAGTACCGGATGAAAAACAAAAGTAAGAGCACCATGTTTGCGAGGTAGTTTTGTTTCTTCTTTAATTGAAAAAAATTCGAGAGTGGTAAAATGGAATTGGTTGATAATCTATTTATATATATAAGTGTCCGGGTAAAGGAATAGAAGGAAAGTAGAAGAACAGAAGAAGCGGCTTTTCTCCGGTATGGCGGAGATAGAGAGCTGATCCTTGTTTGAAATTCGTGTCGCTGTTAAGTGCTACACTTAACTCTGGCTAAATGCTTCGAAACCGTATATACTGGGTTACGTGTTACGTGTTACGTGTTACTTGTTTTGGAGCTCTTTCTCGATATGTAGAATGGAGTTCGCTTTCCCCGAGCGTTACTTCAGATCGTACGTGCACTCAAGAGCAATGGAGTTCTTATTTTATTCTTATTATCGGTCACTTTTTAAATCAGACCGGAGACAAGAATTATTTTCTGCGTTAAGATGATTAACGATCGACATACCAAAAAGAGGAAGAATAGTGAAATATTAAATTTATGAGAAATCATTTAATGGTAGCTTATTATAATTGAAGAATGGAAGACAAAAAATGAAAAGTGTATTTTTCTCATTAATAAGTATTTATGCAGTTGAGCACTGATTTTTGTAAGCTTTTTGTTTATTGATAATTTACACATATAAGTACAGTTTTTCCGAGGTAAGTATTTGATTAGATATTTCTAAATTAGCATTCGAAAGATTACGTATTATATATTATATATTCGAGTTTGATTTTAATTTTTATAAAACACTTAATATTTCACTGAATAGAATTTTATTACGTTCTCGTTAATGGATACCTGTGAATGCTCTTTTCAACTTCACCTGGTCTCGAACTAAAGCAGCAGAATTTCTGAAACGAATCGATAGCAGCGAGCGCACTGTGTGCATAAAGACTGTGTATCTCGTTCTCGAGATCGACATTTCCTACTTCGACTCGTAGCAGACATCGCCAACACGACTTTCATCTCGAGGAGAAATACTCGGCCATTCTATCATCATATCTCCATCTTCCTCAGCTCCATTCATTCCCTTTAGCTCCATATATTCTACATTTCGCGTTCTCCTTTGCTGCACTTCTACATCCCTTCATCTTCTCCTGTTAGCTGGTTCGACTAGCTCGAGCTCTACTATGCGCTCTCTCCCTTGTCCTCGAAATTCCATAAGCTCGTTTCTCCGAGATAGAGAACTTTTCCGCTATATATCATGGACGAAGAGCGCGAATCGCGTGGAAAGAGAAATCAGTGCGAATATTATAGCTTCTCTTTATTTAAATGTGGAATTTACGGAGTACCGATACAGAATTTTATTCAGTTAGTCTTACATAAAGAATATAACGAATGTTCTTCAATTAAATATTTGTATCGAGCACAAGCTTTACAAAGTGCTCGATGCATTCCCAACGAGGCAGACGTACGTACGATCGATCGGTGACTCTGTTCTTCGTTAACTTTGTCCACGACTCTTCCGAGAAAGAAGGTGTGGTTGGACGGAGAATAATATCGATGTTAAAGGTTGATGGATCGAGCGATATCGCGCCTGAAGTCCCCTGAATGATTCAGGAGTTCCGATCCAGGCGCGTGCAATATTCAGAAGCGCCAAGGACAACAGCCTCTCTCGCGTAACAACTTCTCGTCGCGGCCGCTCTCGGATGCATGCAATTTTCACTAGATTAGCGCTGCATTATTCAGCTAATTAGCCGGCAGTGACGTTTCTGGGGGGCGAGCGCTAGATTGCACGGGCGTAGCCGCCTCCCACCGCCTTCGACCCGCACACGAGAGAATTGTCTTTAACTTCGTTGACGCCTCGGCTTCACCGGTACTCTTCCATTACGGCTGCCGATGAGCTCGTGATTGGCTAGGCTAGTGGATACTTATCCCGGGGGTTCCTTTCCAGCTCCTCTACATGCGCATCCGAGGCCACGCGTCTGGGGTGTTCTTGCCTTTATCAGCCTTACAATCACCTGTCGCCTAAGTGCTTTATCTAACTTTGCTTCTTTGCGAAAGGATACGTATATAGAAATTGTATAAAAAATTTCGATCTCCTTTTACGGGATACAGAATTAATGTTTCTCATTGCAAGCATTACTGTTTCTCTAATGCAAGCTTTGTGGACGAAAGTTATAAAGATGTCATTGCGTTTTAGATATACACCGTAAGAGTGTATTTTTAATTAAAACTAATTGGCGATTAGTTCCCAATAAAGTCATTATTGTAAATCTAACATTTAACCTTATATTTGCAATTGGATGAAATTAACAGATTAGACGTCTATTTGAAAGACACTCGTTGACGGCTATTGATGATTGAGGGATACAGTTCCTGGCTTTTAAAAAATTAATCGCTAGAAAGATTTTTTAGAAGACAAAGCCAATCCAAAAACATATACGTAACTTTGCCAATCATTAACTTTCCAATAAATAACGATATTTGGAAAACATTAGAGTTTCAAAATGAAAAGTAACCAAGTTTTCTTTCATAAAAGCAAAAAGTTTGTATTGTCATTCGCACACCTCGTCTCATAAATTAATCTTTCAATGTAAAATTTCTTTGCTTATTTGGTGACTCGTAGCAACTCACGTTCAAACTTTTTATGCTAATCTTCCCGTACGGTATATTCCATGCACAAAGAATGAAAATTACCGATAGATTCGCGCTAGATTATTCCAATGGCTGCTGCGTCCTTCTCTTTCGACGGGTCGCCCTTCTCTTGCGCTCCCTTTCTTCTCGCAATTTCTCGGCTCCCTCTTCGACCGCACGCCGCGTACCGAGTCGTCTGTGTTTAATCGAAAGTAATTATATGAATTGCATTGCCGGCATCTCCCGCTCCGCTTTCGAGCGCCATCCGTCAGACCAGCGCTGACGCGCGGAAGGTGGAGGAACGCGGGGGTGTGCCACAGCGGGTATTGGCTGGTTGTCGTTCGTTAATCCGCGTTCGTCGCATGTTACAGTTGTACATAAGTGGCGGGAGGGCGAGGGGAGGAGTGGCGGGGGTGGCAAGTAAGTGCACAATTAAACGATAACGAGTTAACATCTGCGAGAGACGGTTACTCGGATGCAGTCGTTGCTCGCGCAGCGGCCGCGGCGACGATCATCAAATTCAGAGGACGACGCATAATTTCAAGCGGGAGATGTGCACGTGTCACTTGCGCCACGTTGAGGTTCGCACGGTTTGCTCTCGATGTTTTATGGATGATCGAGACGAACACGGATGGAGATAAGGTCTCCGATGTGGCCGGAGCGGGTCCACCGCTTTTGGATATTTACTTAAGGATACTTGGCTACCGCAACTTTTTGACATTCCCGTAGACATACTTTCTTAAAGTCCGGGTCGAGTCGTTTGCTAGTTACGTTAGTTCGTTCACCCGAACCTGCATTTATTGATGTTGCTTTTCGGATGATTTAATTTCGGTATTCAAATAAGCGTGCTTTAGTTGGTTACTCTAATTACAGCGAAGTACTTTATTATCACATGATTACTTTCCGACTTCCTTTAAATGCATATCTCACTATAAATTTGAGATTAATATTGTACTGTCGTTACACTTGAATGAATATTTTAATTTTAAAATTAAATTTTTTTACCTATTTGTATACTCATAATATGTATACTCAAAAAGTTACGTAAACATCATTGTATATTTTAAATTTTATTACGTTTTTTTGAACATTAGAACATTCATAAATATTATGAGAAATGTTGTAGTTTTTATATACGCCAGTTGTTATTGCTAAATATTTTTAATAAGTAAAATATTCTTAGTACGAATACGTATTTCTTATATGTAGTATACAATGTATGCATGGTTATGCCTAAATCTAACTTAGGTATCTTGAAATATATATACACACACACACATATGAATTAATCATAATAAATATGCTTATATACGTTTTTTGTAATTCGTAAAAGAAGAAATACGTTACTATTTATTTATATTAATAATACAAATTATGAATTTCAATTTATGCTTAAAAGTCTGTGAGAAATGATATTTTTATTTTTCTTGAACTACAAACTAGTCAGTTTTAATTTTAATAAGTAAATATAACAGTTTAATAATATATCCAAATATAGTTTGTAATTGTATTTGTAAGTTTACGTGATAAGATTTATACTTCAATAAAATCTATTTCTTTCCGGAAAGAATTTTATTTTTGATTTTTCTTATCCGTGTACGTTATATATATCATTCTGTGTAGCAACAACTTGTTGAGTGTTTTATATTCTGATATTAAATCGTGAGAAAATTCGTCTCTCACATATTCTAAAATAAAAGTCTACCTTTTTCCTTCTCACTCTCTCTCTCTCTCTCTTCTGGCGTACTTATTCTATCTTGGTCGTACGGTGCTCATCTACCCTTGCATAGGCAAGTCGATCGTGTGTATAGTTTTCATGCTTCTACCACACCACGGGCAACGCCCGTCATTTCCTCATAATTACTCGATTTCCTCGCGCAATCTTCTTCCGATCCCCTCTCTTTTAGTAGAGATAGAATCGGTAGAGATCGAAAGAGAGAGAGAGAGAGAGAGAGAGAGAGAGAAAGAGAGACACAGATAAATAAAGGAGTATGAAAGAGATAGCTAGAGAGAGAAGAGATTACTCGAGACTTCGCTTCTATGAAAATCAATTGTAGAAAAAGAAAATATTTCTCTCTTTCTATGTCGTTAGAAGAAGAGGAGAGAAAATCATGGAAATGGTCGATGGAGCGGACGCTTCGTTCCAAGATATCGAGGAAATGAATGGGATTAGTCGTCGCGAGAAATCGGGCCATGATAATTACCTATTAACTGCACTGTGCGAACAGTGTATGTGCACGTGTACGTGTATTCAGATATTTGAAAGTAAACCGAAGTATGCGAAGGAATTCTTATTTTCGGAAAATGCGTAGTTATCAATTTACGTCGGGAAAAAATTGTAGTTCCAAATCACATTTTCGGTGATTCATTGTAGATTAAACGTGTAAGTTGAAAACATTGTTAATGATCTTATCTTCAACGACGAGCATTATTTTTGCAAATTTTCTTAATAAGTTAACGAATAACGAGAATAATATTATTCATGTCATTATTAAATGTGGACTCAAACACGTAAAATATGAATTCATTTTTGGGAAGAAAATAAAATTTTCTTACACGAGATACTTAAAAAGATAAAGCCTTTATTATAAGGATATTAGATTTTATACTGATGACATTTCCATAGTGTTCTTAAAAAAATATTAATGACTTATCCAAAATAATTTCACCGAGCAATTGCTTTGACAATCATAAAAAAGCTAAGAGAATTTACTATTAATGAATAAATTAGAAAATTATATTTGTTTTTGTACATAATGAATATTAACGATAATTTGGATGAAAAACAACTTACAATAATAATTCAGTTTGTATATAAATAATATATATATATATATATTTAATTTCACCTTACATGGAATACGTTGGTCTAAATGCTCCTTCCGCATTTACGTATATTACAAGTGAATTTATAGTTAATATTAACATTTTCATTTTTACCACTACTAATCATTCCTAATAAATTGCCGTTTGTCATTATTGCTCTTATTAATGAAGGTATAAGTATTTGTTTTGTTTATTTTTAAATTTTAACAAAAAACGAAGCATGAACATTTAAAAGGAAGAACAGAAAGCAGAACGCAAAGCGAAAATATCTTTCGAAGCGGGTCCTCGAGCATTACGGTATAAGGTTAAAAATAAAATTCAGTGAATGCGTTTCAGTCGTGGAAGAACGAAAGGGGCGAAGTAAATCTATGAGGGTTATCTACAGGTAGGAAGGCGTACGTAGACCACAGGTTAAAACGTAGGAGTTTGTAGGGCGGGAGGATATCTCGGAGAAAACGAGGTCGTCATCCGATCAGCCCCCGCATCCAGGGTGACTTTCGAGGCTACCATGGCACAGGCGTGTGTACTCGCGTGCTGCTTCATCCCTTTGTGCACGGAAAAAAAGCCGTTTAATGCTCAAAATGGCCACGCACGTTTTGCCGACCCTCGGTGACGTCTTTTCGCAGTCCGCGAGAGAAAAGTTACTCGGGTCTCTCACCTTCGAGGACTGCGCGACTCGCTTTACGCAGCTGCGACCCTCTTTCCAACGAGAGCCCTTTGGTAGAGTCAATGATTCTAAAGTTGGAAGCGTGGAAAATCTCGACGTTCGATTTGGGCGCGTTTTGCGACAAAATGTCAAGGGGGACGGCTTCTAAATGTTCTTGAATACAGTATGTCGGTGACGTGTTATAATTAAATGCCTATACGGTAATTTTTGTAAGCTTGTATTAGGAATTTTCGGCCCAGCAGAAAATTCATTTAAATAATCTGGTGATTTTGTATTTGCTTAGTTAACGTATAATCAAGTATCACATTCTGTGTTACGATATACCGTGAGACTGATAAGAAACTAAGTTTCTAGCTGATCTCTGATTGGATTTATGTTTTTATACGATCTTCACAATTTCTTAAGTTTTTTAAATTTAGAAATTTGTGGAAGTAAATTTGGCTGATAGTAAATAGTTTCGATAAACTATTCCTATATTCCTATCGATTAATACAATTATTATTAAACAAAGCATGCGCTTTAATAGTTGATAAAATAATGTAAAATTGAATTTAAAACTATAATACGTGATTCTATCATCTTCGCTTTTAAATAGATAAGTGAAACTATTTCTTTTTATGCAAATATTGATATATCAAAATCGTAATGTAATTATATTTTGTGTGTAATATACATTGATCGTTGAAAGTCTGAATGATAAGATCCGAATAAATATGCCAAAAACAAATAAAAGTATATTTTAAATTAAAGTTTCCGATTGACATACATGATATACGTATACATGAATAGAATAAATATTGTTCAATTGCACAAAGCCAAAGAAAACTGTTATAAGCTACAACTTCTAAATTTAATAATAATATTTGTATAATGTACTTTCGTACAATGCAACAAAAATTTATTCAATGAATTCGTTTCCATTAAGAATATTATTAAAGTAAAGAACGGTAAATGTTTAAATTTGTATTGATTCCAAATTTATAAATAAATTAAGCATTACTGAAAAGTCCATGAAAGTTTAATATTTATTATGTCATTTTCTTTATGTGTGTTTTAAAATCTTCAAATAAATAACAGTTTTAATAATTCTGAACTAAAGTTCATTAATTATATTTGTTATTTCTATTATAATTATAAGCATAATAATAAGTATTTTAGAGATAATATAAGTCAAGTAGGCTATTAGCTCTTAATCAGAAGCATCGTAAAATATTTTTTATGATAAAAACAAATCAATTTTGGTATATACATATGTATAACGTAAGTATAAAGAATTGTTTTTCTAAATGTCAAAATATTATGGCATTATGTTGACGGTAAAATATATTTTCTTCTATATATATTACAAGAGCTCCAGTATAATTTTAATAATCCATATATGTAATGTATACTTTAGTTATGTATAGTTTCTCAATAATTTTTTAATGCCTTCTGAAACGAATCAAAACGGAAACAAATTGATTTTTACAAGGATTTTAAAAATAAATATCCAAAACAGGAACAATGGAAAATGAGCACGTAATATTAATAAAAGAGCATTACATATAAATTTTTGGTCTTAAAATATAATATTTTATAATGTCATAAATATAAAAATTTCGCAATTTCTTATTTTGGGTTAAAAATATTTAAAATATTTGATTATGTCGTACTTTTATTTCTATATCCATCAATTTTTTAATTTCTGGCTATTAATAATACTTCAATCGTTCATATTTATTTACATTACTCAGTTTGATCGACGTGATTTCATTAATCTGATAACATCGAACGAATTATGTAGTACCTCTAGCTCTTGATAATTTAATACTCAATATTCTTTAGTTTCTGGAACCTACTTTTATTGACGACTGTATTTTACTAAATATATTACGATCGCTAAAATTACTTAATTTCCTAAAAAGCTGCATTATATTTCGTTGTATTTTATAAGAATTCACGAGTCACTTGCACATATAACCATATAAATTATTGATTTCATGAATTAACTAAGTCATTGGGTTCTCATTATAATAATTAAATCCCTGACGAAATTTTTAAGTCACGATTAATCTGCTTCAACTTAGTTATAACAAATTTAACGAGATTTTGATAAATCCAATAAAATTAGGATCAAACTGGTTATATTTTTATATTTATATTTTTCACGATGTATCGTATATAAGATTTTGCGCAAGATAATCGTTAAAGGCGCTCGAGTAAATTCTCATGGAACTGTTAAACGAGATAAGGATTGCTCTCCTGTAAATATAAATAAATATCCTTAAAGAATTGAGTAACGGCCTTTCCAAGCAGACGTTCTTGACGAATTCTTCTCGCGTATTGTCTGTAGCATCGATCGAGCAAGAGAGAAAGAGACAAATTAGCTCAGCTCCTTTATAGAACGCAATTCTCGAGTCAACGAACTCGAAACGAGATTTCCTCTCCATCTCCCTTTAGATGATATCCGAGGGCGCGCGGATAGTGCGGGCCTCTGCCTCGAAAATGCCCGGAGGTTGATTGATTAGAAGGTACGAGCGCGCTCGGCTCCTCCGCGTTGCTGAGAGCTGCGAGAGCCGCGTTAGTTGGAAGTTCCGCGGGACGCGAGCGAGGGAGAACGCTTCATGGGTTATTTGAAGGAAGGGGGTGGGGCCAATGTAGTCGTGTACGAGGGCGGAAAGACGCGCGCGGGGGTGTTAGCGGCGTCCGAGGCGGTAGTTCGAGGTGCTACAGTTTATAATAGTTGGCGCGCGTCCGCCCTCGGACCGACCCTCCCCTGCCCGCCCGTGATGCCGCAACTACCATGGAGTTGCTTAAACCTGATCCGCGTGCGCAGTTCGTGATGCCGACACGATTAAGTCTACGTACGGGGTGGAAGTCGTACCCGCGAGATGGGTCAGCACCACCGGTTTTATCGTGATGGAGCGAGTCTTACTTAAGAGTACTGATGCAGTATCAATTACTAGATACCACGAGGAAGCGCTTAAGGGTCTTTTTAATTAACAGGTTTCACGACGTTTGCCTCATCTTCATACGTCAAGCAATGGACTCCGCTTTTTATAAGCTTCAACGCGTCGATGCGCTCCTTTCGTCCGGGAGTGGAACATCAAGTGAAAGTACGCTCTTCAATGACATGTTGTGTTAATATATTAAGGAAGCTGTCACAATATTTAAGAAATACATCCGTCTGGGAAAAAATGTAAGCGATTGGTATGGTCAAGTATTGAAAAGTCAAGAGGATGAAGATTAAATTGAAATTGTAGCACGAGGATATGGATTTAAGTGGAAAGGCATTAAATACGCAAAAATTGCGAAGAAAATCTGACGTTATTTCATGAATTGGCGAAAAAAATTCTTTTCGTGCATTACATTTTTTTAAATTCATTTAAGAATGCGAATAAAATTGTAACTCCATAGCAAACGATGGTAAAATTAATCATCTATCTTGGTTCATAATTTTTTCATGTTTAGTTATTCATCGCGTGGCTTCATTAAAGTCTTCATAAAGCCTTCTCAAATATCTGATTGCTTCCTAATCATTCTCTTATTCATGGCAATAAAAATCCACGTTTAATATTAAAAATAAATTGAATTACATTCTGCATATAATGTAATCAAAAAATCTATCCGATGAGTGTTTTCTACCACTGATACTATTGTCAGTATCCCAGCCACCTCCTAATGTCCCGTTATTTATGAAAATTCTATATTGTATTAAACAACGATCTGCGTTTATTTCAAAAGTACGCGATCCACTTAGATACGGGTATTTGAAATATGCTACAACGAACAGCTCGAATTTACAATTTTTTCCCCTTGCACAATGATCGTATAAGACTTCTTCGTTTAATTCAGCATTCCATGTAATTTAAAACTTTTACAAGTAAGTTGTCTGTACATTTGAAATGCATACCGGAAACATTTCTTAGATAGAATGTAACGTGCAGAGTAGAGAAAAATTTTTTTCAGCGTGTGCATCATTATTTGATAAGCAGTGGCTGGAGAATGACTCACTGGAACAAAGATTTCTCAATCTGTTTCTCGCGGTCTCAGATTTTCCAGAATATAAAATGCGTAACGCAAGTTTCACCTCTACCATAATGGTCGTCTCTTAAAGAGAACTTATGCGAGTCTCCTTACATTGCCTGTATTCATTGTAATCGTAACCACCGTGTGCTTTAGTATAGGTCCAGTGTATAGAATCGTAGCCATAATCTCACTTAGCCCGAGTAATTATCTCGCAACTGCGGAAGACCAGAAGCATTCCTAATCTAGCCTCGATTAGGAACAATAATTATAAGAAATGACAGGAAGGGTGCGACCACTCGTCGTATACCGATCGCTTCGCAGCATTTCAACCGTAAGAGGAGCCTTAAAATCCGTGATACTGTTTGCCATACGCGAGAGACAAGTGCGAAAGACAAGCGAGAGATTCCACCGCGACATCGGCTCCTCGCGATCTGTCCCTTGTAATGGCGCGGAATCATGACACTCCGCTATTACTTCCCGTATAATACTCTTGGAGCTATCTATACGACGGAGCCATTGAGCGCCCGTTCCCCTCTTGCCCTCGGCACAGAGAACGGTACGGATGATACGGCAGCGGTGGTCGCGCGGTGCCGAGGATGATGAGATCTGCAGTCTTGCATTCTGATGAGACTATTAGGATGGTTTGATAAGTCCATAATATTGCGGTTGACGACGACGACGACGACGACGACGACGACGACGCACTACTACCGTCTACGTTAGTTGGTGCCTCTAAACAGCCGTTCTTGCTTCTCTCTCTCTCTCTCTCTCTCTCTCTCTCTCTGTTTCTCTCGCCTATGTATATATAGATAAATATACGTGCATACATATGTGCATACATAAATACATAAACGTATCGCTCGGCTTCACCGATAGAGAGAAAATGCTCGTTTCTCGTTGGATTGACGCGGCAGATACGAGATAGGCAAGGCGAACTCGGTGTATCTACTTTGTTGACCCTTGACACTCCAGGGCTCATTTCTCAACGTCATGTTAGACCACGACAGGTGCACGCTTACTATACTACCTTGGCTGAGGACGAAAGTTCGTCAGAGGGGAAGGGCAGGTGCGGTCACTGGGTAATGATTATGCGAATTTGATGTGCACTAGCTTACAAGATGAAGTTTTCGTTGGAATATATTTGCGACGTCTTCTTGTCATTGGTTACGCAAACGCGACAAGAATGGCTTTAATATCCTTGCGTCTAACACGACCTAATGATTTTAATATAGGAAGAAGAAAGTTATTAATGACAGTAATAATATTCATGATTCTTTGTAAAATTCATTTACTGCATTATTGATTCCCTTTTAGGGAATTCTAACGTAAGTTATTATGTTAAATTCACACAATTTCTCCTTAAATATTTTTTAAAAAATAGTATGGGGTGAAGTATTTTAAACTAAAAATTATTTGAGTTAAAAACTGTTCAAATATGTTTATAATCTAATAGTTTTACTTGGATGTCTCACATATTACGAAACTTTTCCGCTATCATTTGAGATCGTACCATAACATTTTTATTTTTAAATCAGTTCCTGAACGCGTAAAATCTAACGTTCAGAGATATATCAGAAACTTCTTAATGTTCCTTATTTTTACGATTTATTTCCTTAATTTGGCGAAAAAGTAATTCCAATTTATGCGTATGAACGATCATAAACTATGTCTTTCAACTTAATCGAATCTATATATTTTTTATGAAACAAACTTTTTCAAATCAAGGAATTGGTTTTTCGACACTTTTTATAGATATATAGGAATACTTCTATCCAGAAGATAAATGGTAAGAGCAAAGTTAATTACTATTCTTTATTATGAATCATTTTCATTATTAACAATCCTAATGAACTATGTATTTTATAATTATTTCCTTTCACGTAGTAATTTCAAATTTTTAAGTCACCGAAAGAAGATTAAATATTAAAAATTTTTATTAATCGTCGATGATAAAATTCTATCGGTAATTAATCATGAATTTAATATTGAATGATCGTTATTTAATACAAACAATTTTGATTCATGAGCTAGTTTTCAAGTCCGCTTGTATGGATTTTAGTTTGTAATTTTATCGTGATTGATACCGCGAGATAACAGTACGTATATTTTATATGTAGTTAGCTAGTCATATTAATTGCATTATACTCTACAATTTCTGAATCTTAAGATTTAGGGTTTGCAATATGATTCTAACGATGATACTTTTAACTTATAGAATTTACTTTTAAGAACTTTTCCCGTCTTATTTCCAACACAATATCACTGTAATTGTAATAGAATATTTTTATTTAATCGTGCTATTTCATATTCCCTTATTTGTAGATGAAAAAATTGAGTAACGAAGCTCTTGCCTCGTGCGCATGAAAATTAATCACCGATACGAAAGTCAGAGCAATTAAAAGCCGAGGGCAGAATTGGTGGTCCTCAAAAGGGCCTAACGATCCGCGTCACGGGCGTGAACAAGGTCGCGTTGACACAAACGTGGATGTTCTTAACTTTCGGGCGCGGCTCCTCTCAGACGCGCGACTTCCTCTGGAGCGGCTCCAAATTAACTTTGAGCATTACAGATGTCGAGGTGCGCCACGAGATAGAAGCCGGCAGAAGCTAACACCTTGTTAGCCTGACAAATTTCGCTTATCTCTCTTGGCCATCTTTCGCTTGACGCCTCGGCTGCAGTCGGTGGAGGGATGAGAGGAAGCGCCAGTGGTAGAGATCAACGTGCGTTGCGACGCGAGACTGGACCTTCCTTTTGTGAAATACCGTTTTTCAGTTAAGCTCCGTCAACCTTGTTTTTCTTCTAAAGCTTGTTTTTCTCAACTGTTAAAAGTGTTCTTTTCCATGGATTCGGGCTTCCGCACTTAAATCCAAACGTTATTGTTGATTTCTTTGGAGTCGCGTACGTGTGTTATTCATATTCGCCCATGAAACAGAACAATTATAAATTAAATTATTAGTATATTTTTATTCCTCGTTAAACTATAAAGTTATTCTAGCTTTATATTTTGAAAGAAATTAACAATTTATATTAATAATTGACCATAGCTAGGGTACTATCGCTCTGGATTTACATTTGAGTTTTAAACGGGAATTAAAGGTTTACAAATGACGATTTCAATAATTGAATATCTTTCAAAATTCGAAGTACAAGGTAATGTTTTACGAACGTATGAATGAAAAGTAAAATTTAGTAAAGACAAGCTGAGCTTGGAATTAGGACATGCATTGGAAGAGAAAGTTGGAAAACAAAGAATAACGTATGCGTGCGGGAAAGAGGGTCTAGAAAACCCTTCTTCAATTTTAGTACGGAGAAAGAGAAAGTGCGAGAAGCCACAAAGAGAACGAAGGGACTAGAAAGAGAAAATGATAGAGACCTAGAGAGAGAAGTAATATATATCTTGCTCTCTAACTCGATCTGCCTTCCATCTACCTTGCTAATAAAGCTCGCGCGAATGTTCGCGACTACAGCAAAACAGGGACACGTGGCAATTCTCGAGATGATTCTATTAACGCGTCATCTTGTAATAAAATTCAAATGAAGTTCTTATACCTTATTCTTATATAAATAGTAAGCCCACCAAGTATTTTTTACATTTTAAAAATAAAAGTGACGTACGTGCTGTTCAATCTTGTGGCTTGACCAACTTGTTAGTCAACTTAATTAACTCGAGTAAATTTAGAATTTTTAAGAATATGTTTCACAAATGTTCCCTCATTAATATCAGTGATTTTAGCGCTTTGGCATCATACTTTATCTAACAATCGGTGAATGTATGAAATCGTGAAATACTTGCGGCGTTTCGTGCGAGTACTGAAATAATTGAATATAAAAGAAATCCAACTGCATGGAAATAAATTATTTCGAGTCTCGTTGAGACTTCTGTAAATGAAATAGTAGCTCGACGTATTCTAATTCGAGGGCGAACAACTAACGGATCTATTGAGAAGTAATGCCGAGGATTTCGAGGCGCCGGCTTTGTTACGTCGACACCGTACGAAGAAGGGACACCAGGGGTGGAGTCTCGGGCTCTTAATAGAATTGGGCCGTCGAGGAGTGCCAATAACCGACGCGAGCTTGTCGGCGGCATTTAATTGCATTAGTATTTCATCGCGTTGACCACGTGCGTTCGCCCTCGTGATTCCAAGAGTTTTACTTTTATTTCTATGTGAAATCAAAGTAATTATGTTTTCTTCGACATTTTTATTTAACACTCGTTCACGAGTTTACCTCTTAATGATTTCGGATAGGACGCGTAGCACGAAATCGTTTACAGTCGACTTCTAGTGTTGCGGGTAAACGTAATAGGGTGTATCGCAAGTGCTTTCCAATTGTTTATTTTGATTTATTCTTTCAGTCGATGACTTCAAAATGAAATTCAGCATAAGATATATTGCTTTGGAATTTTCTTAGGCACTCGTGTAATAAACGTCATAAGCGAAACCTATTTTTTGATAAAGGATTATTTTCATTTAACGGTATATGTAATAGTAATCGAATGAAACATATTACTATACCGATATATGATCAGAGCGTAACGTTAAGATCTTTATGTTTTTATTGTTAATTTAAAAATAAAATCCTTACGCGAGAATGTACCGATAAAAGTGAAATAAATATTTAATTTTTTTTCTATTCCAAAACCTTATACCTCATCATTGTAATAAATAGTGAAGGCAACACGTATGAGATAAAAAAAATTGAATATTTCCATTAAGTTTTAACTATTAATTTTTAACTATTCTTTTTTTTTTTATACTATACATTAATTTTTTAACTATACTTTTTTATATCGATGCTTGAACAATGCACATTCCTCGCAATTATTCATTGTTCCTAATCGAGCTTTGGCTTTAATTCAACTTGGATGTATTTTTATTCCATTAATGATGATCAATTATTGTTTAATTTCTAAAAATGTAGATTAATTTAATGCAGAGTACTTGATACACTAGACAAACGAAATTTCGATGTAAATACCTCTTATAATACATAGAATACCATACAAGTATTTTGTATTCTGGCAGCTTTACTTCGTATATCAGTTACATAACTCGATTTCCAATTAGCGAACGTTATTAACGACGAGAGAATAGTTGTTTATCGATATCTTGAATCTGTAGTTAGTCCAGTTATTGCAGTACTTGAACTATTATTAAGATTAAATTTCGTACAGAAAATTATAATCATACTAGAACAAAGAGGCTAATTAGTATCGCTTTATTTACATTTTTAGGTGCAGATGTAAGTTCTCTCAAAATAAGTAAATATCGTATTGGTGAAATACAGCGATCTTACTTTGAAACTTGTCGTGCGATATACTCTTTATGCTTTAAAATTTTCTTATGTTTGTATTATTGGTAGGAAAAAGATATAATTGAAAAACAGAATTAACTCTGTTTCAGTACTTCGTTATGCCATTCGATATACTTGTAGAATTTGAGAGATATTTTAAAAACATTCGGTCAAAGACTTGATACTTGGAAGTATTGAATAATTTTACCCTATTAGGAGAGCAATATGAGATAATCCGATGACGCGGTTCAACTTGAGTCACGCTTAGCGATACAGTATCCTCTTGACCGTTCAACAAACAATTGATGTCTCAACCTCTAGGGGCTATACATTATCCGATGTATACCTTTTAATATTTATAATTCTATTTTATTATAATTTATCCTTTAATTCGTTAATTGCTCTTATAATTCAATTTGTATGGAATATTAAAAAGTTCAATTTTTTTGCAAATCTTACTTTATAAAGAAGACAAATGTATAATTGAGATTGCATGACTCAAAAAAGAATACTCCAGATGCAGACAGATTTTGTGGATTCAATAAAATGCATTTGTATCAAAATATCCTTAAAATGACGTCAAGTGTCTGTTCTGTTTTTATTGCTATATTTTAGTTGTGATTTTAAATAACTGTAATCCAAATTTTACTTTGATACTTATAAGAAATATAAAAACTTAATTTTTATACTTTGTCATACAACTCTTTTAGCACTATTCTAATTACAAAATGTTGTCGTTGTTGTTTACAAGCTTATTACATATTACTATGACTGGAGAGTTACTCACTGCAGAGAAAACAAAACTTTGTTTTCTCCATAGAAAAGTACTACATATTCGGACTTAACGTGAAGCTCCTATCATTCAACATTAATATTGAATAATATAAATGAAAAATAAATTCACATAAGGTTATTACACAGAAAATGAAGATTTAGAGATAATAAACCGGAGCTGCATTACAGCTCGCCTTGCTAAGGTAACACGCAGATAAGCGTTTAGAGGCGGTTAAAAACGAGCTGCGGTTAATTTTTCACGCCTCTCTCTCGGTCTCTCTTTCCCGCATTGGGAGTCGGCGTCGATATAAAGGACGCGAGATAGCGAGCGAGCGTGAGAAGAAGAGAGGGACGGGAGTGGATTCGCTGTTCGTCGAGTGTGCATAAGCTCTCTGGGCCCTCCCTTCGCGCTTCGACGCTCACGGGCTAAGAGGGTTCGTCGAAGAGAATGTCCTGTTGCGAGGGGGGGGGGATGCGCTGCTGCTCATTTCATTAGCCGCTGTTAATTATGTCGACCTTGGTGCCAAAAAGACACGGGTGTGCCCTCGCGTTTCTTCATGGAATCGGCACATCCCCCGTCCTTTGTCGATTAATCGTCCGCCGGAGATTTGTAATGGTTCGTCCCTTTGTAATTCATCGCTCGTTTTAATAGCTCCGTATCCGAGAGAGGACGTTTTTTTCTCTCCTTTTTGTATTTTTATTGGTCCTCTGTTGCAAACAGTTAAACGTCACTCGCTTGAAATATGAAAAGTTGCTGTTATGGGCGATTCATTTGCCGGCAAATTCTTTTGAATGTGCTCTTTGTTTTTCAGCTCTTTTAGAATGATGCGACTTTTCAATAATTTTTCAATGATTAATGTAAACCAATTTGTCCTCGCCTCGCGTATTATACTCTAGATTTATAATTCTGTGCTTCTGAGGATATAAGAGGACGATTCAAATAATTACTTGGCCTATGATTGTTATTGATTTTGACGCAAATTATATTTTTTCAATTTGAGAATTGATTATTATCCAATTAGTCTAGTTAATTTGTAATTTCTACACATGTTTATGTTTATTATAATGAAGCCTCAGTTTTATATACGTCAATCTGTGAAATGTGAAAGTCGCAGGGAACCGGTTAATAAGAATGAAAGAGTTGTCCTTTGTAAGGATCAGTTGAAGAATCGAATGTGCCGCAACTAGCAGTTGAGCTCTCATCTCGTGAGAACGAAAAAATGGATGCTTCGGATGTTGTTATTCGCACAGTGGCACCTTTCTTTGTGAAATTCTTATACCTATTGTGATAATATCGGCAGTTGACGCGTTCTTTTGTCTGTATCCGAAACCTGTTTTGTCTCCCTAAAACTGTATTCTTGTACTAGATTACGAAAACATTTTAATAAACATAGCATTATCAAATAAATGTACGAACAGCATTTCAATTTCCTAACGTCGTTACCTTATCATAACCTATGTATTGTGTTTCAATTAGTTGGCGTAAAATATTTTTATTTAACTTATTTAGAAAAAGTACCGTTTTACATTAATACATATATATATATATATATATATATATATATATATATATATATATATATAATTTTTTAGTTTAAATTGTTCTATTACACGATTTAATCATATTTTCTTCATTAATAAGTAAGAGTGGTATAATTGTCGATATAAATCATTTTTTATTTTTTAGTTTAAGTTCTTGTTTTTATTTCAATTTTCAATTTAGCACGACCAGTTGTTGTTTTTAAACCATTGGAAAACTATTAGATACATTCTCAGAAAATTATTTTAATCTATTGCATTTTTTAAATAAATTGTTATAGACTTAGAGAATCAAAAAGGCACGAATTGAAAATAGTTTCTAAGTATTAATTTTTCTCGTGTACGAACCAGTATACATACGATGAAACCATGTTTGTTATAAATGACTGATTCATTCTCTACGGCGATAATAATTATCTTATTCAAGGTTATATTTAATAGAATATCAAATCATTCAGATCGCTAAATTATTTAAAGAAACATTTTAACTTGAATAATAAATATATCTCATATTAATATTAACTATGAACTTTTATCATTCTATTGCACTTCTTTCATGCGCAATAATATTTATAAATGTTTATTTGTAGGTGTATTCGTGAACGTGGTTTCATTAATTTTGTTTTTCGTTACGAAAACGATATCGAGACAACAAAGGCCTCGTATAAATCCGTTGTCACTTTTTATTTTTCATTATCGTCCCTTATAGAATCATTGATCATATTTTATATTTACCTTCGAGGTAAATTTGAGTTCGTTTGAATAGTCGAGACATTTCTCCAAATGTCAATAATTAGGTATATCAGTGTTAAAAAAATTTTAAGGCTCCATGTGTATTGGATGATAGTACGCGTTAACAATAGTAAGTGTCGAAAGGATTATCTTTGTGCAGTCATAAAATCGTCTCTCTCTCACTCTCTCTCTCTCTCTCTCTCTCTCTCTCTTTCTGTCTCACCTCGTTGTACTTAGTGTTTACCAATTGCTATCCATTTCTACTATAAGTGTGGAAAAAAGAGGGAAAGGATATCGGCGACAGGGTAAGATTGATGATAGTGGTTTTAGTTTTGTTACTGCAGTTTTCGTCTTTATTGTCCTGTTTTGGCAAATTGATTTGCCGAGAGTTTTGATACGTATCAAGATTTCCAGTTTTACTCTTTCTCACGGTATATAATGGATTGGCGTGAGAGTAAATAAAATTTTGACTCTTAACAATGTTCATACTTTTTCTGGATACATATGAGTAAATGTCATTGAAGGTTGTTTTCAAGAGAAACAACGAGCGTCATATATTTTGTGATAAATATTTACAAAAGATAATCTTCTGCCTTCGTAAGTCCCAAATGAGTTCACTAATTATCAAGATATTTGAATTAACTCTACGATGTCGCGAGAGATCGAGCGAAATCTGGGGTGTTTCGCTAAATGATGCACGACGTCATGTGCCGAAAAGTAACTCGCGAAAAACGCTCGAGTGCGCTAGGACTCCTGGAGGGATCGTAAAAAGGTATTTCTGGCGGTTGCCGCGTGCAGAATGCAGGCCTGTAATTTCGGGGGTACGCGCGGGCATCGCGGATGCTACATTCCAGGGCGTCGCTCGCGCATCGTAAATCGTAAAATCTATCAAGACCAACGCGGCTGGCATAACTCAGGGGCCCTTGGCGTCCCCGTCTGTGAGGCATGTCGGCCCCAAAGCCCCGTCTACCCACGATAATATATTGCATCCGAGGATTCGTGCACGGGAGTCGCGAGCAGATGCTTCGCGGCCGCATACCAAAGTCGAGACCCTGCGCCACTTACCGATCGACCCGCGGCTTCTCGGTTATGTTTCGCGGCCTTTTTTTCCTGTCGCCTCTGACGGAAGAGAGACATCGATTGGCGAGTAATCGATGAGAATAAGCCTTGAATGAGCGCCGGATCGCAAGAATTCCGTGTAGCAGTTGCAGGAAAAGCTTTTGGTTTTTATTACAATTAACAAAGCAGAAGTCTTTCTAGTGCAAAATTAACTCTTTATAATCAGATTACGAACGCGTTCTTTTATCAACCCATTATTCTCAGTTAATAAGTCACAATAAGACAATGAAAATACGAGCATGTACCAAATTATTTTAATTTAATTTCAGTAAACGCCTTGGTCTCGGAAACGTATTCGTAGGAGGAATTTTTAAAATTTTGGCAAAAGAAGATTCCCGCAATTAAGGTTTCGCACGTAACTCGCTCGGTTACAAGATGGTAGCAGACGGTCGATACGCTCTCCTTTCTGCAAACCGGTACATGATTCTGCAAGGATTGACCGATAGCGCCATCTCTCAGAGGGTGGCTGAACCCACTCGTCGACTTTCACCCCGCGAAGAGTGAGAATCTGTATATAAAAAAATCCATCAGATGGCGCGGGTAGTTCGTTTCTTTCGTACCCTATTATAGAAGACTATGCAATATTTAGGAATATTTATACGAATGAAAAGTGTATACGCCAATTAGGGTTTCCATGTAGTAGACCAAGTCGAAGTTGTTTCTTTATTATGGAAAAGACTTAAAGCGATTCGTGTTTTTTTTCATATCTTTCGTAAGAAAGTTTATCGGTAAAAAAGTGTCAAATTTTTTGGTAGTTTTAGATTTTTTCTTTTAAATTTCTGAAATTGCTTTTTTATTTTACGTTCTGCCACACTTCCAAACAAAGGTGGAAAAGGGTCGAAAGTACGTAAACCGTAGCATCTCGGGATCGAGAGGACTTACGTATCAGGTGCGCATCGCCTGGGCGCGTGGGACAAGAGGGCGCATTTCGCCTGTTGGCGCGCAGATTTTCAAAAAATCCGCGAATCTGCGCGCGCCTCATCTTCATTGATCGCCGGGGAAGTCGCGGTGGTGGTCCGTCCCTGTCGCTTCATTTCGCTCGCGCTCGTTGCGTCTCCGACGTCGGTCGGGTGGTTAGAAGGGATCCGATTTCTCTCTCGTTTCCACCCCCTCTCTTTTCATTCTCTCGCTCACTCGTTCGCTCGACCTATAGGGCGGAGCCCAGAAGTTGGCGCTGTGGTTCACCGCGCCGAAAAAGACGCTCTACTGTTCAAAATTTTTTTCACGAACGAAAAAAATTGAAAAAATATTTAAAAATTTTGAAAAATTCCTTGTAAGAATTAAAAAAATGTTTAAAAAAATCTACAATTTTTTTCTTTTTTTTCTTTTTAAGAAAGTTGAAAAAAATAGAAAAAATGATACTTTTTTCTTTTTTTAAACTTTATTTCTTCAATCTATGAAATATTTGCTATCTTATTGTTTTTTGTCTGACATTATAATTTTATACTACTTGAAAGTCATCAAAAAAACAATACGGTTCTTCGAGAACGGACTCACTCATGATATCCATATACGTAATAACTCTATTCTTAATATAATATAAAAGAAATCAGAAGAAAGAAAGAGCGAAGGTTTGAAGATAATATACACAGCCTCAATGAGTTGCCGTATCTCCGAAGGGTTACTTTCATTAAGGCTCAGCTGAGCAGGATTTCGAAAATGACCCTTGACTGGCCGGTTCACCACAACATTTTTCAGTCTAGGCACCAAGCTTTACCTCATTCCGCGCATACACATGAGAACCATTCGTGAAACAAGCATCAGCAGCAGCAGTCAAGAGGGATATATACAGAAAACCTAAAAGTGAGCAAGTGAGAGGGAGGGAATGTGAGGGAGAGAATTAACCTAACCTCAAAATTTCAGCATTAGTTCTAGAGGTGCGTCTCTCTCTCTCTCACTCTGTCTCTGTTTTGCTGGGTCTAGTATGTGTATCCCTCCCAACCGATCTGCAATTAGAAACTAACCTACCCCTCCTCTTTCTCTTCTCTATCCCATTCTATCCTCTATATCGTCAGATTGTCCTCGTAGTCGTCAGCCGGTAACGAAGGGTACCACGTGATCCACTAGGCTTCACTCGCTCTTGTTTTTCGACGGGGGATGTACAGGGCGTCGTCGAAGTCGACGAGATGAAAACGCAAAATAGGGGCGGGAGTCGACGAGAGACGATGGGGGAGGGAGAAGAAGGATGGAGGGGTTGAGAGACTACGAGCCGCTGCCGGGAATACCGCACGTTTGCGTCGTCATGGAAACGCCGTCGACGGGGGAGGGTCGGCATTATACTTGAAGGGTTGCCCGGGTACGTACAGTCCTTGTAAAATCCTGAAAAGTACACCAAAAAAGTGCTGGCTCAGAAAATGGTATGCGTTTTACTTTTGACCGAGATTTCACCCCCTTATGCATACCCCACGAGTGCTTTCCCTTTCGTGAACCCCGCCACCGGTGTCGCCGTCGCCACCGTAGCCGCCGTAGCCGCCGCCGCCGCCGCTCCTACAGCCTCCTGTTTACATCGCTTAAACGTCTAAGACAATTAATGGCCGAGCTTTTTGGCGTCCAGCCGTTCTTTTCTTTTCTGCCCACCCTCTCATTCGTTCTTTTACTTCCGAGGCCAAACAACTCAACCGCTCGAACCCGATGTTTTTTCCTCTCAGTTGAATTTCTCTAATGAGATAAGTGAATTTGCACATTCTTCTTGACCAGACTAGTTTTCACGGAGGCGAGCGATTAATTAATGAGTTGACTGAGGTTAACCTTTTTCATCTCTTTAAATATAACCTTCGGATATTACATTTTTTTCTACTTTTCCATTAATTAGATTAACAAAAAATTTTCTGTTTTATCGAGTTTTCGCGATCGCCTTCCATGAATCATTGCATTATAAATGTACCAATTTTTTCATATATGAAAAATAACTAATTATCCCGTTCAAAGTAAAAGCGTGCACTACACAAATTATTCTAATTATTTAAAAGTTAACTCTTCTTATGATGTTTCGATTAAAAGTATCGCTTTCGTTCATTTATTTCTGTATTATCATTGATTATTGATTATGAAAGAAAAGAAAGAAATACTCATTAATATAATTTGTATCTTACTTACACTACTTATAGTTTATAATACGCAATAATTGTGATGTAGAAAAATAACAAAAATCCTTTAATTCATTGTAAAACAGCTAATGACAGGCAAGTGGTTATAGATTGAATTTTTAATAAGCCATTAGAGGAATGAAGTGGATTTATCGAAAAATTTGTAATGAAAGAACCTTTACCATCAAAAGAGATTAACGTCACACAGATTTCAAATAATGCTTGATCGAATAGAACAATGGTTTGGTCTCTTTTAATTAGCAATTTATTAAAAACCACCATTATGTAGTGTACAATTTTTACTCAATCTTTCTTTCATTACTAATATTCTTGGATGATAAATTAGAAGATGCAAAGGTGACTTTTTTTACACACCATGAAGCTAATGAAAATACATTTTGTGAATGCAATAGTATTTTCTGTGATGACATTTAGAGTAGTCTCTGAAAAATAAATAAGAACAAGGGTTAATTTTTTCATCTAAGTAAATATAATAATTAGATTTTTTATCAATTGGAATATTTGATAGAATAGTTTGGTAGATAAAAATTTACCGAATTTAAGTAAATATGTGATTATGTGAAATTAAGTAAAATAGAGGTAAATGCCTCTATTTTTTTCAACGAAACCGAATGAAAAATGTTCGTGTATGCTTGCATGTATAAGGTGTACAGTAAAAACAGTAAATTTTTCAAAATCTCCATAATGTCTCTAGATTTAGACGTTTTATAATTAATTTTATAAACACCACGGTTTTATCTACATAATTTGATGCTAAAGTTTTTTCGTAATGTCTCTTAGTGCAATATATCTGGTTCTAGAGAAATGCTAATTTGCTTATTCTCTCGACATAAGTTTTTTAAGCGTCGAGTGATTAATTGTCAATTATAAAAGTCATTTACATAAATGTTGGTATGTAGACTAATTAAATTAATTCATGAACAGTTTCAGTGGTTTTTGCTTATTGAATGTGATCGCATATTTTTTTATACGTATAAATTGATTTAAAATTCACTCGTTAAATAAGAGACAATAATTATTATTTGTGCATGTATATACGTATTTTCTATGTTGTATACTCTTTATGTCTATATAGATATGATCCTATATTTGTTATTTCTCGAGTATTTAAAAATAATTTTTTATACTGGTGATATTCTTGAGGTAAAATATATGTTTCTAGACGTATGAGTGTCATATTAGCTATTGCTAATTCTATTATAAATTATTACACAAGTCATAAAAAATTCTTTTTGTACAATGACAATTCAGTTGACCTATTAAAAGAGACTATGTGTTTTAACAAATGTCGACAATATTTTTCGATATTTTTTATGTCTTTAGTGCATATCGTTTCTATAATAACTATCCAGCAGAGCATTTTAATATTACTAAAATTGATGAATAATGTATACGGTTAATCAAAAAATCTGTTTCCTATAGAAAGAAAAATCAAGCTTTTCATCGGCTAAAGGAAAGCTTTGTTAAATAATTTATTCTGCAGAATGATTAGGTTCCGAACAACGTCATCGGCTTAACTCGGGATAAAATAGTCAGCCTTAAGGATTTTACTTTCCGCATGAAGAACAGGCTGTGCATAGCAACGGACAAGGAAAATCACAAATATTTAAGAATAATCGGATGCTCGATCCGCGGTGACTTGGTAAAAATATTCGTGATCCGCCAGGATAGCGAAATCCTCTTAGATCGCGGGAGGCAGTTAATCATTGGTGGCTGCGAACGCTTTCTTCCTCGAGGTTACGCTCGTTAGGATTCACTCTCTGGGACTTGTCGGCGCGTGGACCAACTTGTACCGCAAATCTCATCGCGGCTTGCCACATCTGCGTTCCACATTCGCCGTGTACATCACCGTTGCATTTTCCGGATCAGCGGAGAGGGCAGAGGGGCAAGGGTATCAGTAAAAGGTCGATCGGAACCCTTGCCTCGTTTTAAGTTGAGCGAAACCAGAATGGAACTGGGAGATGCGACGGTCGCAACCATGGTTCTGCTCGACGACCGATAATAGGGAATTCTTGGGTGTGCGACGCTTCTTCTCGAGGTTCCGCCTTATTGCTTATGCTTTACGGGAAATGCGATGTAAGACATTGTACCGCTCGTGAGAACGGTTGACGAGAAGTTGGATCTATAAGGTAAAAAGGAATTTGTACCAAAGTGAAAATAAATCGGTTTATATTGATTCTTTAATTTTAATTTTTTTATACAGATTTTCAAAGGCGCTCAAACATTTCAGAATATACAATCTCATTCATGGTGTCGTAAAATTTTATATTGCATTTTGTTTACCTTTTGTGGTCTATTGTTTTCTTGGCATATGAAAAGAAGTGAACGATCAACATAGAAATTCTCATCAACGGTAGATGTGAAATACTTTGGACTTTAAAAATCTCTTGAACAATGAAAAATTCATAAGGCCCCTTATTATTAATTCCTATCAATTTACAAATTAAAAATCGCGTAAGGCCTAAAACGTGTCCACGCGCTTCGACCTCGAAAAAATGGAGGTCTATTTAAATTATGCCCCCGTGTACATCCCCCGTCACCCACTAGCACCCTTTTCGAGATGCTTTTTTCAATTTTTTTCAATTTTCCAAACTTTTTCCATAAGCCAAAACGACCAAGGGGTGCAAACAAGACGACCAAGGTGAACGCGCGTCCTCGGCAGCAGGTTTGATGTACTCGGAGCACGAGGGGCATAGTAGGGGTTGAGATATCCCCTCGTTCATCTAGATGATCATCTGGCTCCACTCTCTTTCTGGTCTCTCGCTCGATATCTACGCGGGGTGCCGCTCTCTTTTGCCCCCTTATGCACTACGACTAGGCGAAGGCGGAGTCTAGTTGTCCCCCACCCCTGGTGGAGAGCGCGAGAGCGTTAGATAAGCTTTTCGTTTTATTGATTTTTCGGAAAAAGCGCTTGCGCTCCTCTACTATTACTTACTATATACCGAGACGCGTACGACCCGGTGGTGAGGGCGAACTCGATCGGGTGGGGATGCAGGAGAAAGGAGGGGGGCACACGGCTGCCCTTATTCCGGAGACGACGTATCCGGTGCTCTTATGCGTGTGTAAGTGTACTTTACCCCTTACGAGTCCGCTCCGCGACTTCCCCTCCGATTCATTATCCCGTGATTATTTACCAAACTTCTTTCCGCGGCTCATCTTCCTCTTCGCCGCCCTTCGTCGTACCCCGAATACTCCAACTCCCACGCCTATCTCGCTGACCTCCTTTCCCTGAGAATTTCCATTGCGCCAATTTTTCGCTCCACGATCGTTGCCGATCTCGCGACTGTCCTAAGAAAATGACGTACCGAGTGGACGCGCGTTTCCCGTCCCGTCATCGCTAGCGTAACATCGAAAAGGGTCTCCACGCGCACCGTGTGACTCCATAACGCACAGTCGAATCTCGAGCATAAAAGCAGCGATCGGCGTTGGTGCGGAGGTTCGTCCAGACATTCGTTATTGCTCGTCTCCGGAGGTCAGCTGGCGTCCCTCTCGCATCCGCGTTTCGTCATCGTGCGCGCGCGCTCGGTGCCTCGCCATTGGTCATTCGATCCTCACTGCTTTTCCGAAATCATCGCGTCGCCGACTCACGCACACCGAAAACTCCAGAGGTCGAGACGCGCGCACATGCACGACTCCAACGAGAGCGTTCGAACGCAGCCAAGTGGAAACTCTATCCGTCCATCTCCGTCCCTCCCTCCTAGCCGCGTCTGTCGCGCGCCCTCCTCCTCCTCCTCCTCCTCCTGCGCCTTCGTTCTCTCTCTCTCTCTCTCTCTCTCTCAGCCGGTCGCGCATGTGTGCGGCGGTGCCGTCGTCATCAATCATCGAATGCCAGCGGCAGCGCGTTTTCCATTTACCCCGCAAAAACGGTCGGCCGGGGTCACCAGCACCGGCGCCGCTATCCCCGCCTCCGCGAGCTCTCGATGACGGTTTTCACTCCGCCGGGCGGGAATCACGCGTGAAACATCCGCGTCCGGCGGTCGTACTTACTTGCTCGCTTGTGGACGCGCGCCGTAAAACTGGCTGGGACTCGCGCCGGCCGAGTTGCCCTGCCGCGTAAAAACGCCGAACTGAATCCGCGGTGAGTCGCGGACAGAGGGGCAACGTATGATTGGCAACAATCGGCACCCTGATCGAACGTTTGTTTCAGAACACATATGCGCGTACTCGTAGGCGCCTCTCCCCGCCTTTTTTACATTCGTCCTTGTCGCGTGCCCCGCTACACCCCTCGAGCCATCGATATTTCTCCTCTCTCGCTCTCTCAGCCGTTCCTCGATGATATTCCATTCGTCGAAACAGCGGTGCTCTCTCTCTCTCTCTCACTCACTCTTTCTCTCTCTCTCGCTCGCTCACTCACTCTCTCTCTCTCTCTCTCTCTCTCTCATCGTCCGGCATTCGATCGGCCCGCATTGCATCGGACGTCTCCTTCTCGCTCGTGATGCGGTATTTTTATATCGAATTCCCTCCTAACTATCGCTTCGTCTCGCTCGGGCTGCCTATGCCGCTTTATACGTTCCTTATTTTCCTTTGGGATTTTCTCTTTCTACCCCTGCTCCTCCACCCGTTGCAAAGGCATACTCGACATTTATATGATCATATGACGTATGTGTGCGCGTGGACATTTATACTCACGAAGAATGAAGCACCTGAGCCACGAACTAATACCGCTGTTATCATCGACGATGAAAATGACTGCTTTTGATTTTCGTTACAAATAATTTTGCGGGCTTCTTCGTTATGTAAAAAATCGAAGAAAATATTGCTGCACCGCTAACGGATATCTTAAATAACTATAAACGAATACTTTTGGTGTCCGGCAACATAAAACGCTACAATAGCTATCTCAATTCCAACGAATAGCCGTATATTAAAAATTTTATTTAATAACGACTTCTATACTAAAAAGAGTCGCCTGTAGTGAAATATATATTCATCGAGAAGGATAGTTTGTTTATTAATTAATCGCTCTTGTTTAATTGGAAAACGAATTTATTATAAGTGTACAGTCGTGATTCCTTAAATATGTTCGCATATATTTTTAATTATTAGTTAACGTGTAATTGATACGTCGTATCTGAATAAATTTTCATCGACTAATAAAGAATTGACAATTGAGTTATTGATTGAACGTTTTGCCAATGTTATTTGAATCAAAATTAATAACGCTTATTAAGTTCTAAAAAGTAACGAATCAAGTAATACTTATGTTTAACTAAAAATCTGATCTCAATTATTATTTATGAAATTTAAAAGCTCTACTTATTTTAATGAGAGAGTCAGATAATTGGAACAAACTTTCTCTTACCAACGTAAACAAAAAACGTGAATTAAAACGTTCCTGCATTTTAATGTACTTTGCTTTTATTGTTGGAACGCGTAGTCTATTGTAGTTACAAGGAAAATTCATAGATTTTATCCGCGTGTGGTAGATTTTGACAAAAATTTCAAGCTTTCGTAGCATCATCCTTTGGGAAATAGCTTCGGTATTTTAGTAGGCGGATCTTGTTGGATATTCCACAGAAAATCAGCTGGAGATCGTTTGGATGAGGGGTGTAGCAGAGGATGCACTAATAAGGTAGATTGGCGTACAAAGATTCCGATCCACGGCCTATTTCCTAATATTGACGAGACTTCCACACCCAATCCGAGAAAGTGCATCTTTCTATCGGTGTTACGACGCACGAGACCATACTTGCTTTTATTTATAAACTAGGACAACTGCAGTAGGGAAATAGAAGTTGAAGTCCAGTAAGTAGTCGAAACATGGATTTGTATGCCACAAGAGCTACAATGGGCAGATAGTAAAGGGCGGCTCTAGTAGGCCAAAGAGCAGGACGAATTCAACAGCAGCGCCAATGAATAATTCATCCAATAACCAAAGCGGAAACGGAATGCAGTCCCAACGACATCGTATAAAGGTTTTCTCCCAATTTCGACACTAAACATTTAGTCGGAAATAATTTCCCTGCACTTCTCTCGCTGGCCCCGCGCTTTTCCACCTTTGTGATATTTCATCCTTTCCCCGCGGACCGACACGGACTCGCACGCACCCACACAGAGCACAAGAGTGCGTCGGCCTGCGTGCCAGGTTGCATGCAAAGCGGTGAGCAGCGACGCGGGGTAAGGGAGGTAAATATTCAACGACGTCGGCGTGACGGGGCTTTAACATCGGCCCGCTGACGGCTACTCGTGCGCCGGACATTAATTAAGGGATTTTTCTGTGTGTTTATTTTTTGTTTCACCTCCTTCTTTCAGCTCCTTCTCCGCCTTTCGGGGATGAAGAACGATGCGAAACGTTTTTTCTCCTCATTCGAACGCCTTTTTTGTTCAGCGAATGAATGAAAGATGGAATCGTCGAGCGGCGGATGAAGAATCTCTTCGAGTACGGGATTATTAACGAGAAGAATCGTCGGATTATTCATCGAAGATTTATATTTCTTACACGAGCGCGTTGAATTATCGATTAGATCTTGCTTAATATTTATTTGGATTAAGGAAGGGCGTTTGATGTATGAACTTTTATCCCTAAACTCAGTTCACGGATATTTTATTGGCTTCATAAGAACGTTGGGGAATTATTGTTAAAGTGAACGACGCAGCGTTATAATTATATGTCAAGCGTTTATGAGTCCTTATAATTTGTGCTGTGAAATTGCTGCTAATGAATTATAGTTTTTCGTTCTCTTTCGTAAAAAATGTTTAAATGGTATAACATACGGGATTTTTTGAAAAATTTCGTACCACTACTGATATTTTATGTATTTCCTTTTTTGGCAAATTAGGAAATGTTTACTAGTACAGCGTCACTTGTTTCAATTAAGAGATAATATTTTGTTTAACTTTAACTCGTGTATTCGTGGATAAATAAAAGTTCATTTACTTTTGCGGGGATTGCATTTAAAAGTTTGCGTTTATTTTACATTTATATGTATTACAATGCACAGAGCAGACTTGAATACGCGATGTATTTTTAGATTGTACAACGCGAAGATTTGGATTATATAAAATTGATGTTCAATATCTTCATTTTTACAGCGATCAAAATCCTATTTATATTATAAATACGTATCAATAAAACGAAAACTCAGCTTAACGTTAAGAAGTAATTTTAAACAAATTTGTGTGATTTTAATTAGAGCTTCAGTTATTATGTTTTATATAATATCATGCTAAATTCAGAATTCAGTTTATTGAAAAAATGACAAACATAAAACTATCGTTCGTATCCGCTTAAAATTTTTCAGCTATTTTCGCCTCGGATACTTTTTTGCGAATATGATTTTAAATTTTATGTGTCAGTTTTTGACTTACCGATACTTTGAATCAATGGAAAGAGACATTGAAATTCAAAACTTTCTAAATTAATTATTACGTAGTATTGAAACTGTACATGAAACTTTATGTTTACTCTACGTTGAATAGAATTTCCTAAATTTTTTATTAGTTTTTAGAAGATAATCATATCAATTAAGCCTTCATAAAAATACAGCACTTTTGTAAAAAGTAATCATGCAATATACGAGTGAAAGATTTCGCATTATTATGTTGTGTAAATTGTTTTGTTGTGAAAAATTCGTAAAAATTGTTAGTATGAAATAGACGGTGAAATGAAAAGCAGGTGAGAAATTGAGTTTATTAATAAGTGATTTTAATATTTATTGATTTTTTTTATAACATTTATTATTTGTTTATTCGTTATAACGTGTTTTATAGAAAGTACTAAAAAATAAATACTAAAAATAAATATTAAATTGATTACCAATGGTTCTTTCCGCGTCAGCATATACATTTTTTAGATTACGAATACAATTACATTGATTAATAGTGTATTTCATTTTAAATTTTTTTGAATTGCATTATTATCGATGAAGCTTTTTATTATTTTCTACAATCAAATTATCATCGGTCTAAATAGTCAATTATTAGCAGTAAAGTAAATTACTACTAAGTAAGTGTAAATAATATTTATTTTATCAGTATACCTCTTTTGTAAGGAACTTGTAATTTTATAATGATTTTGCAATGTTGATATTTCATTCATCTTCGAACTAAAACGTAAAACCCCCTTTTATTAAGAATGTACTAATTAATTAATATGACCGTAATTTCCTTCTCGAAGTAAGACTACAAATGACGTATTTATTATAAATAAAAGAATTAAGAAAAAAATCATTTATTCATTCGGTGCTTAAATACGATAGATATTTTAAATCATCAACTGATATGATAGATCGTCGAGAACTTGCAATTCGCAAAGTCATGTTGCGCTTATTGGGGATCGTTCGCGGGCTACACGAGGAAACCCTTCGATGCGCTTTTCGTCATTTTTTTCCCTGACCCGGACGACGGCGTGTATTTATGTGGGTTAGTGGAAAGCCCGCGAATAATTTGCCGTGAAGCACCGAGAATTTGAGCGAGCGTGCGCTTTTCATTTCTGCTTGGGACGACGCCGGGGATCGATCCCAGGCCACGCGTCACGCGATCGAGAACTACCATAAATTACGGGGTCGCGGGGCTGCCTACGCTTCATCTCGTCTTTCGTCGGCAGCCGCGGTCATTATTGGCCAATTGGCAGCGACAGAGACGAATTATGGGTGACGCGGAAAAATTGGAATAACGAGCAGCGCGACGCGAGCGAACGCGAACGAGAAAAAGGATAAATATATTATCGAGTGCTCATCTGAATATCGCTCCGTACGATGTGAGCTGTGACCTAACGAGGGGTGATCGGCCGGTACACCTATTACCCCTTACAGTGATTTCTAATTGTACTTTGTTTGATTATTAATCATAGATATTGCGTTTGCGAGTGAAACTAGATGACGGATGCAACGAATTTCACGAAATCGTAAACAGCTTTTGCGATTTTTTATCATTGAAATGATATAATGTGAATGCATTAATATTTTAATTCTTAGAATTCCTTACCATAAGTGCAAAATGATAAATGTAAATTTATCTCGGCACCGGAAATACATACGTATTGAACATTAGTTAAGTAGATAAATATATTAGTTCACATTGTTTTACCTATAACTTGTTAGATTTCATAAATACTCTTTAGATAAATTTAGTTTTTAAACTTGTATCAATATTTGGATAACGCTTTTAATAAAATGTTAGAAGGTCTTTATATAAATTTTTTCCAAATTATCATACTACACCTTGAAACTTGCTTAAACTCATATTTATATCTACTTACTAATGGTCTTGATTCACCAAGTAATTTCAATACTTAAACGATATATTTTACTGTAATTTAAAATAAGTATAATAAAATGTTTAACTTTTATTCGAATATGCAAATTAAATTGTTTTTCATCGTATCGAATATGAGATCGTTTTATTACGACTTTGTAATTGCAAAAAATTACTTGCTTTATAGTCCAGTAAATTATTCCCAAAATAAGAGCACTCGGTAAAATTTATATTACTTTTTGTTGATTAACATGCTTGAAAGAATTTTTATACGACCATCGCATAAATTGACAATCAACAAATAAATTCAGTTACTATTCATTAGGAGAAACAGCGCTAATTCAGTTGCACTTTTTCGACGCCAGTGACGCTCGTGAGGCATTTTAGAATTTGCTGTCGCACGGCCTTTCAACCCTTAAAGTCGGCAAAACAGAGCACGACAACCCTAGTCGAATCTTGTGGTAAAGTAGATTTGAAAGGTGGCGAAGTATGGGCGATAGGGATATCATGTGTTTGGTTATATATGTACAGCGGCAAGGTGTAAAGAGAATGGGTAAACAGGAAGAGAGTGAGAAAGAGAGAGAGAGAGAGAGAGCGAGGTAGTGGGAAAGTTCGATCCCATTGATTTATTCTATATTTCAATTTGTAGAACTCAAACATTTAATTGCTTGTACGTCGGTCGCTTGGTTAATTTTTCAACGACCGCCGTTCCGACAGAATTAAAACACAATACGTTAGTTTTTTTCGATCCCTTATCTTCTCAAAATAACTTCTCAGAATTATTTTTGATAAGTTACATTAATCGTTATGTACAATCAAACTTCAATTTTTTAATTGCACCTAACGACCTTAGACTTAATTGCATTACCTTTTGTTAGTACTATTCATACGATAAAAGACTCATTAGCGTTACTGCTTTGATGAGACATCACAAAATCACCGCCTTTTCAAATCGATTTATTCACAAAATATAGAGCAAATTTCCGAATCACACCGCTGTGAAATTAACAAAAAATTAGCCGCCTACTAAAATATTCCAGTTGCACAGTCTTCGAGTGAGAAATTGAAACGGAGCACGAGTGAATAAAAGAGGATGAAAGAGGGAGAGAGAGGGTGTGTGTGGGTGAGCGAGTGAGAGGCACGCATAGCATTTTTTCAGGCTCGGTGAATTCGTCGAGTCATCCGCTGATGAAAGATCGACGAGGACACGCACGAAACTTTGCCTACCGTTGAAAATTTTCTGCGTGCATATAAGCCACGCACGGTACTGCAATAATTCACACGTGGAGTCAACTTTGTTAAAAAATCGATCTTTTTTACCGACGAAGTTTTTTTTCAGTTTTATGAAAACATATTCTTGAGCAAAGTATAATAAATAAATGAAAAATCCTGAATAATAAGAGGACATGAGGGGGCTTGGGCGCTTCTTGAAATAATGGTTTTAGAAAATCGATCGTAAACCAAAATAAAATAGAACGTCTTCGATAGGTTGCATAAAAAGCTAAAGGATATTGGCTTTTCTTTGTATTCGAGTCATTTTCTTTAGCATGTCAATTATCAATCGTTTATTTATTTACCGAGCATATATCTAATTGTATATTCAGTAAAGTTATAAATTATTATGAAAATATAAATAAGGCTGTTTTGATTTATAAACTTGTAAGGGAAATTGAATATATTAGGTATTCACATAACACACATAACACCAACTTTTTCTAAATTACGTATCTTTAGACATGGAATAATGAAGGAAGAGGCGTTCGTTATTTACGATCTCAAATAAATCATAAAATAAATTCCAATTTACATGAATCTTATTAAGTAATATTTAATTCGAATTATAAGATACTTTAAATCAATTATTGGTTTAATTAATGTTCATACTTTTTGTTATCGATGTTGGAAAGTTACAAGTGATAAATAAGTGATGAATGGACGTGAAGTAAAATCGGTCAAAACCTTTTCATCAGATTTGACGAAGCTTTCATTTTCCACGAATTCCATTTTTTGAGCCCCTTTATCATGTGCGCTACTTGTATGCTTAATTATTGCAGTCCCAGAGCGCTCAATCGTCTCATCTTCATTCTGAAATGGTCGGTCATTTCGTTTCTATACCACATAAAACTTCGCGTGAAAAACTGCTCTCTATTAAAGAGTAAAATGTTGGAATACGTAAAATTACGGATGCTTCATATTTACTTTTCGTTTACTCCTTTAACAATAAGAAACTATGAAATCGTGATCCTTTGCTCCCGGTAAGTTTTGTTTCAGGTATTATAACGTCCTTGTACTCGCAAGAGCACAAACGTATTGCTATGCTCAAATATTAACAACGGACACAAAAATAATCAAAATTTTATTATAAAGGTCTTTCTACAATTGAGTCAACTCTGATTTTTTTCTAGTACAAATGAATTAGCTTCGAAATATTCAGTGAAATATATTTTGTGCTTTTTAAAATTATGAAAAGGCTTATTAAGATTTTTTGTCATTATACATGATACTTTTAACCGGAAGAAAGATAAGATTCGAAAAGCTTTTAACTAAGTAAAAAAGTAATGTGAACTGAAATTTTGTCAAAAATTTTGTTGTAAATATTGTAAAATATTTAATGCATGTGTCACAGGAGGAGGATACGTTTAGTTTTTGAGAGTACGACGATGAATTATATTGTCTTTTAGCGATGAGGATGAAAAAAGCGGCTCAATATCCTAGAAAATAAATTATAGAATTTTCCGGGGTTATAATTTTCTACCGTACAAACATGTCGGAATCGTCAAAAAGCTATAGATCGTTATTGTCTGCGTAGCTCTGGCGCCGGAAGGATCATCCTCGCGCTTGATTAAACACGCTGCTAATTCGACAAACTCATACATCCTGGAGTAAGCTCGCGGCGGGCTGACGGCCGTGCAAACATGACGTAGCTGAGCTTCCGATGAAAATTTTCGATCACAGTAGAAAAAATGAAACTTTTCTGCACGCCAGACTTCCCCGAGGAGAGAAACGATAATTATTATTCACGACATTACGCGTCGAAAATTGAACGAGTCGATCGAGTGGCGTCTGACCGCAGACGCGCGCTACTACTTATATTTTACGTTGGGGCACTTGCACATCAACGATGTGCATTTTAACAATAAGCAAATATTCAACGTAAGCTGATATAATACCATTAAAATACTGTACCACTGTACATTTGTATCGATGTGTGCACGGATTCTGTAATTATTTTACTTAAACCGTTTACGTTTAAAAGCCTATTAAGCTGAAATAGCAATTAATTATTTCGAGTATCTGCATATGAAAATACTCCTATTCATATCGTATCCATCGACTTATAAATAGTAGAACTTGTTCTAAAACATCGATGAGTATTTTTATTTAATATTTTCAACAATAAGTTCGCGCTTACGTATTATCTCGTTATGTATTTTTATCTCGATAGAATAACCATTTTTAAAGATAAATTCACACTTGTCAATAATGTGAAAATTTTTAATCGCTATATTAAGAATTATATTTTTATTCGAAAATAGATTTATACAGTAATTGGGCTCTTTTATCATCGTACGTTCGTAATAAAATTTGTAACAGAATTTAATTTGCCCGGGTAAAAAGTGAATACATTATAATTATCAAAAGTAGAGGTTAAATAAATTTTATTTCGCTATATTATTACTACGCGCTACTATAAATAGATGCTACAAAAGATTTGCAAGGCATTTTAATTCGTATAGTAGTTACGGCACCAATTGAGCTCTCGATCTCCAAAGGACAGTCGTCCTCGCGTCTCTCTCCTTGGACATAGGAATCGACTGCCCGCGAAATCCACGTTTGTTCATTCAATCTCTAACCCCTCTAACCCCTTACCCGTGACGCGCGCAGCGATACGCACGTATAACTCTACCATAAAACTTGACCTATTCGCCTCGTTGCGAATGCAAATAAACAAAGCGAAGCGAGTCCGGCTGGCAAAAGGAAGAAGGCCGCTGAACTTGGTAGCGTTCGATCTCTTCGATTAGCTCGCGGTATGTGTGCCTCGGTCTGATGGCGTTCGCAGGTGCGCGTCGTAACGCGACGCGGGGGTGGACGGGGTAGTCGCCCGTTGATAAGCGGCTCGCGCCAATCCTGTCCGCGATCCTTGGTCGCGTGCCTGCACACGCTCACCTAAGACGAAGAGGAAAGGCATCCGTGGCGCGGAGGAAGCGCTCGCGCCCTCGCCCATTGATTACTCGAGAAAGAGGGCAAACGCGCGCTTTAAGTGTGTACATTCATGCGCGGAGGGCCTCCGGCGCGGGACAGTGACGCGCGGTACGAGCGGCCTGACGTAGGCGTGGCAACGCGTCGGCGCGACGACGCCTTATTCGCTGAAAACTTCGCGCAAAAGCACCGCCCTCGCCGCTCCTCGCCGCTTCGTTCGTTCCTACCTTGGTTCGTTCCCTCGTTCGTCCTCGTGCACTCGTACGCGCTCGTTCGTTGCCGTCGAGTCCACGACAACGCCGGCTCTGGGTGGCTCGGTGCGGGCTCCCACCTATGCACACCTACGGTAGATGCAAGCGTGTGTCTGCCCGTAAGTGCGTATTCGCGCCAGTCCGTATCAAAAGGTAAAACGTGGAAGAGAGAAAGCGAGTGAGAGAGGGAGCGAGCGTGACTGGCTGAAGAGGGCGGGAGGCACGAGACTACGCTGAACTCTACTTGCCGTTCAAAACTTTAGATTGGGCATGAATTTATGCAAGCAGATGACACTGCAACGTTGAGGGAGAGAGAGAGAGAGAGAGAGAGAGAGAGTTAGTGAGTTCATAGTAGGAGCAGATAAATGAAAGATGAGTTGAAGGTTCCACTTAAAAGAGTAAATAGTGGACGCTAAACATAAATATTGAATAGAGAAAAAATAGCATAGAAGAATAGAGAACAGTTCCAAGATAAGAAATTTTGACAAAACAGAGTGATGAATGATAGAAAGAAGAAATGATAGAAATTGAGATAAGCGTCAAGATAAAATAGATCCCAAATAATCACATAAATATTACAGTACGTGCTACTTGACATATTTCTTTGCATTATTGTAGTTACATTACAACGACCACATTTATTTAATTTGTCTTACAAGCTGTTTACCAGCAATAATGTATTTGTAGCAGTTTTTTTAATTTACTTTTTTCTTCTATTTGACAAATAAAGACTATAGAGAGACAACATATAAATGAGAATATAATGAAAGTTGTTGTGTCTGTCAGTAAGTTCGTACAATAAATAAAATCAGTTGTTTATATTGTCCTCAGATTAGTAGTAAGACAAAATAAGGTAGACAAGGAAAGGAATCACTAAAGAATGAAATAAAATAAATTGGAGAGTATAACTGAGAAAAACCATCATGTGGTCGTAGGAATAAAAAAGAGATATTTATAAGAACTAGACCCAAGCATTAGGATGCAAACAACGATCCACCGTCATACATGAACAACTCGTTTCTTTTTCGACACTGATTTATAAACTTTGAGTTCCGCTACTCGTGGTTACTCGATTGAGTGAGCGATGAGGATGGAGAGGAAAGGAAACAGCGAAAGAGAGAAAGAGGAAGATTCAGCGACAGGAGTCGCAGATTAAAAGAGAGACAAATTCTGAACTGGCAATATTGTTCCACTGGAGTGAAGGTGAAATAGTCTCAACCGGATATGGGGCCTCGAAGCTCTCGCGTACATTTAGCAATGCCTTATAAGCAAGAGAGAAAAGAAAGAAGAGCGAAAGAGAGAGGAAGAGGGAGAGATTATGTACTCGAGGCTCGATTTCCGGTCGCGAGCATATTTTTTCGCTCAACACGACGAAGTTCCCGCGCTTTTTTGTATTTATTCTCACAGAATCCCCCTCGAGGAATTGGAAAAGCTCCAGAGAGAGAGAGAGAGAGAGAGAGAGAGAGAGAGAGAGAGAGAGAGTGAGTGAGAGGTTGGGAGAGCAAGGGAAAGAGAAAAACAAGTGCAGGATGCATATCGAAGCGAGTGCCGCGTACAGTTGGGTAGCCTCGATCTCGCTTTCGATTTTCGCGCTTTCTGGTCGAGACGCAAAGCTATTTCCGCTTGCGTCGTGCGTCATTCGCTCTTTGCTGTACACCTGACTCCAAACAAATATTCACGGTGGCGCCTCCGCACATTCTTTTTCGATTTCTTTTATTTTCATCCTTTTTTTTCCTCTGCGGCTATTGACTCGCGTGTTCGTGTACCTCTTTTCGGCGTAACCGCGTGTAGAGATGATGAATGTTTGTTATGCCATGAAGATGAAATCAAATTGAAATTTAGCGAGCTACTTTTCACTATGATGCCATTTCTCATTTTTATTTGACTTCTTCCGAAGAAATTTAAATAACTATAAAAAATCCCCTTAAAACCCGATTAAAAACTATTTCTACACAAAAGAGTATTTACGTGCATCTGTATTACGTAAAATAGAATAAAAAGTGTGCACCAGAGAGGTTACCGTTTCGTTTGATATTTATTCGAAAAATTTTACTCGTTTCAAAATTTAATTCATAGGAACATTTTTCATTTTTGATTTGCAAGAGGTATCGATCTCTCTTAAATATTGACTAAGGAAAATGAATTCGGGATTATAACATGAAAAGTTTAAATATACCAAGACCAATATGGTTGTAAAAAATACTTAAAGATACTTACATTAAATATTTGCTTTCAATTTATAACGATATTGTCATTTTTTCCTAGCTAACGCGAAGCTGCGATATTTTCTCTATATATTTATGTCGGTTATTTTACAAAGAGTATTTAATACGATCGAGTAATGGTAAAAGAAGTTTCATTTTCAACTTCGTACAGTACTTTAATACAAATGTTTTACCATTCAAGCATAGGAATCCAAAATAAATCTCCCAGTGCAATCTCCTTGCTCTCTGTTCATTGAGACGTTTAAGAGCTAAATTTATCTTAATTATGAAATTTTCTATTAAAACATTAGAGATGAAAAACCTTTTTCATCGCGGTAATATTAAAAAACATTGTTAATTTATTATTTAATTCTTGATTTTGTGTTTACTATAGGTCAACTGTAAATATTTACTTTGACTCTTTGAAACACAGTGGTAAACCACATATGACCTATTTCCTCTCTGAGTTTTATTATTCAAAAATGAGCTTAAAATGTGTATCTGTATTCGTTATTCATGTTATCAATTAGGAATAAGTAAAGTAATTTATGAATGAAGCCAATGCGTTGAATAAATATGAGCAACATTGTTAGTTTATGAAAATTATGAAAGTTGAGGGCATGTGCACTTTATTTTCTAAATCTATTGCAAATTTAGACAATAATAATAGTTACGTTTAAACAAATTGTCTAAACGTAACTAGGATACAGTTTAATCGTTATTCCTATTTCAATGAAGCATCGATTTTTTTAATCAACATTGATTAAAAAAAATTTAGCTTTGAATAGTTTTATGAAATGAGAAAAAACTTCTAGCGCTAGAATTAAGCTTCGAATCTACGCTCTTATAAATGATACTTTCATTCGCAGTAACAAGGCCGAATATTTTAATACACAACGTACGCGTATCTGGTTAGCGTTCGCTACGGTGTCGTTGAAGCGTCAAATCGGTACATCATCGATTTTGCCGTAGTATTTCTCGGCGCGCGGTCTTCGGGAAAAAGCTCATATCGCTCTTAAGCTCCCTGAGCTCCCATTCCTCCCAATTAAAATAATAATCATAATAAAAAAAAAAAAAAAAAAAATTCCCCACGAACGGTGGCCACCGAAGTAGTGCGCCGAACAGCTCGACTTTATTTTGTCGCTTCGTCGTTCATGGCGGCGTCACAAATGGATTTTCGGACTGGCGATTTAGGTTACTCGTTAAACAGTTGCGCGGCTGCATCGCGTGCGACATCATCCCCTGGTCGGACGGCCGCGGCTGCTTTCCGCTTTCGGTGCTGCACACACCCGCGTATACCAACGCGGACAGACACGTAGAGCGAGCGAGAGAGCGAGAGCCAAGCGGTATATGCAGATTACATGCGTTTTGTTATGGGTCGCGGCGGTACGACGATGAAACCACTATTGTTCGTCGGTTCCGCGTCTCATCTGCAAGTTTATCTGCTTAAGCATCTACACGCTTATTTGTCGGGAACAAAATGGGCTGCTGGAAATGCATTTTACTTCTATGTCTGCTTTTTTTCGTGATTGTTTGATTTTTCTGTGAAGCCTTTGTAGTTTTAAAATACGATATTGCAAATGTTACGCAAAATTGGATTTCGACGTGAAAGGCTTCTCAAAGGAAATTTACTTCTTATAATTGTCGTATTCAAATTATCAGTTTTGGGAACATTTAGCAGTCTACTACACTACGACGTACCGATTATATTTTAACAATTAGAAATTAACATATTAATTGTGAAACAATAATCATGCGTAAGTCTAGATTCTCATTACTGAGTTTGTTCGGAATACGTTGAATCGTTATTATATCATCGTGCATGAGACTGATAATGCAATTGTAAATATTCAAAATTATTGCAATAAATATTTCTTTCTACAATTAAAATTTTTCAATTTTGAAATATTTCAATTTCAATTTCAAAATATTTCAGTTTTGAATTATCCTTCGATCAGCTTCATATATTATGAATTATATAGTTAAGAGAAAAATAATTTAATTTAATTTTAATTTTATGTATTTTGAATATAATTATGCTTGTTAACGAGGCAAAAATTAACAAAGTTATTAAACCATAGAAATTTATGTTTCAAGAATAAGAAAAATGTTAAATTTTTAAATATTTTTATATACACTGCATCTAGGCTTTCCGCACTTTTAATTTTTAGAAAATTTAAAACATACAATTTAACATTAAAGGAGGAGTTTTCAACAAAGTTTTAGATTAAAAGTTTAATGTTGTTGAAAAGCGGCAGTTTCGTTCAGAATACATCAAAGTACAATAAATATATATATACATATAGAAATATGAAAATCATAAAATAGATAATTACAAACTTATAATTGCGTTCAAATAAATAACGTAATGATTTTCTATAAGACGGTTGAAAACACCTTAATTCACATTAATAAATTATAGATATTCTATTAGGTGTATTTGTGTCCTAGTTGTCGTCCAGTTAAATTTCTGATCAATTTCACTAATCGTGATTTACGAAAATTAAGATTCAGAACTTAAATATTAACTCATCTAAATTCTATCATGACATTTAATTTGTATAAAAATTTCTTTAATACAGTAATAACGAAGAAAATTAACAAGGTGTTTTGAAATATCTTTACGAAAATATTACGTCTTGAAAAATAAAGGTATTAAAAATGTGTTGTACATGAAATTCCTTTTTTATGTTTCAATGGTCATAAATAGTAAATATTTGAAATATTTATTTTGAAGCTATTACGAACCAAATATTAAAAATGCACTTAACTTCAAATTTTCAGATACCGAAATAAATAAATTTGTAAGATGCATTCATTATATAAATGACGTAATCACTTATTTTACTCCTTATAGTATAGTAAAAATTAATTAGCCTGTTTAAAAAATTGTTTACAGTTATATAAATAAAAAAATTGTTTTTGTATTTAAAATTTATGTAAGGCAAAATATTTTATTTTTTCTACAGTTATTTTTGTTTTAAGTAGTACCAATAATACCATTTTTAACAAAAAATGTAAATATTACATTTACATGCAACGAATGTACGAATCTGTTCATTTGGCTAAATAATATAATTACGGTGCACAGAACATCACGAATTATATTCTGCATGTTGTTCTTTTTTATTAATGTACGGATACTATAAGATAATAAAATTATCGCAACATCTATCGCAATCTCTAAGTAGATTATTTAAAAATTACAAGTAATCATGAATAACCTTAAAATATTTCAATCCTTAATAAATTTATCTTCTTAGTCAACAATATAGTAAAATTATAAATTCCTAAAAAAAATATGAAAATTTACAAAGATCTGATTTGAAGAATTGATAATCATATACATTATTACGGATTTTTTCTGTTTAATGTAGAAGACAATTATAGTACGATTTTAATTTTTATGCATTGATAGTTCATTTAAAATTTGTTGCTTGCAACTTGGTGATTATATAAGTTCTAAGATAATTTTTTATTCTAGTACATTTTGCAGTTATAAGATTATTCGGAAATTTAACGTCCGATGAAAAGTATAAATTATTAATTTTGAAAATATATCAAAGAAATGAAAGTATTCGTATTTTAATACTAAGTTTAAAAAAGAATAATGTTGAATTAAAAAATATTAACTGATAGAATAACCGTTTGTATTATAGCGGTTATTCTTATGTGTAATTGAGACTAAATCAATTGACGTGCATTTATCTTGGAAATTTTCCTGTACATTCAATATAATATCAATATTATATCAAATTGACTAAATTTAATAGCATGTAGGACAGTTTTTATTTATTTACGGCTCAAGAGCCAATAGGTGGAACAAAAAGAAAATAAAAAATAAATAAGTCACCAAAAATGTGAATTTATAATCTATAATTGAGCAATAGAAATAATCTTTATATATGCATTAATCGCAATAATGTTGAGTTTTATTTCGAATTTGTATATTATGAAATTAAATTGCGTATACGAACAGAACAAATGAAACTATCGGGAAGTTTTTTCATTAGGTTAACAAATATTATGCAAATGAAAGTCAATCTTACGTACACTATTTTAAAAATAAATACATTTCGTAGGTGTTTGTGTAGAATTCCCAGGAGTCATATCATAGAAGTCATTAGCTCACGATTCAGATTCAACAAGGATAAGATTTAAAATATTATTCTACACATCTGTGGTCATTTGTTTTAAAAAAATGTGGGATGCTACAACCAACAACGAAGAATGGACAAATGTTAGGTACTTTTTAATTTCGAACCTAACTTCATTTTAAGTAAATGCGATTGACGATGCACATTTTTTAATCGAGAACGTTGAAACCGCTTTAGATGCCAACGGAAAGTAAAAGCGATAATAATCGATCGACTCGCTACATGCACGGCTCTTTGTGAAATGCAAAATTTTTTCCAGCTCAAAGTATGCCACGAAAAAAAAGCTCTGTTCTTCCATTCGGGTTTAAAACTTTCGCTTTTTCGTTGATTGCCGAGCGATATCTGGCCCGCTTTTATCTTCCTCTTCGCTTCTCTCCTTCTCTCGATCGCGCACCATCGCTCTCTTTTATTTCCGCAGTCCAGGCATCCGACTCAGCAATAGTTTTGGGACGCGTACGCGCCAAGTGCATACAAACACGCCTCTACATACAACGTGTATCAGACGCGTGCACAGAGTGCGCACTTCCATCGACACCTAGGGTCCTTTCTCTGCGTTGTATTGGCTTATGCCACGATAAAACAGACACGCTCAACATTCGAACGTCCAGATTTGCTCGCAACTCTCGCCACTATCGCTAAAAGTGCTAGCGAGAGTCGCTTCTTCGTCCATAATAATTTTACGTACTGATCGTCAACGCGTATTGGGCATTTGGGCTCGACATTCTTTCGACTTTTCTCCTTTTTAATCCTTTTATACGTCGGGATCGCGTTGACTCTTGCCATCTTCATTATCGCTACCTCTGCTTTATTACAAATTGCTTATCAACCCTGAATCACCTACCTAGGAAACAAAAGCAACCATGCGCTTCTATGGAATATATGAATTATAAAAAATTATTTAGAATTATAATTGTAATGTTGTGGTAACTTGTAATGGAGGAAACTTAGTCTACTTCTCCTAGAATTCAGATATTAAAAATACACTTGGTTGCAAATAAGAGGCACGTTTAAACATTTGTTAGTTATTGATGAGCAAAAATTAAATTTCATTGTATAGCACATGCTACATTTGTGCAAGTTTTATTACGTCGAAGCATTTAAATAAACGTCGATAAAATTTATTTTTTCATTATATTTACCGTTATTATTATTAATAAATAACACTAAAATCTTCATAATGGTGTAATAAATTGGCGTAAGTAAGTAATTACAATTCGATGGTTAATAAATATAAACTGTACATGACAGTTGTATTATGTGTTCTCAGATAAGCTTTTCAATTCTAGATCCCAGTATAAATCGATTTTAATTATTCTAGTAAGATTTTAACGCCTACAATGAAATAAAAGAGAAGACATAGAGCGCAGCTAATGCGTGGACACATTATCATATTCATTGGCCATAATATGAAGATTTTATGATAATGTCCCCTTTTTAATTTCAGCATAATTAGCCCAATTTGTGGACGAATAAGTTATACTATAATAAACATATAGTAGGTCGTGACTTGATCAGTAGAAAAAGATGAAAAATTATTAAAAGTAGATTAATGATAAATTGGCGCGTAAACGAAATTTTCTATTAATTGATCTGAGTATGTGAAACAATATAGTCAAACTTTTCTTTGTTAATCTAAAATTCGATCTGTCCTTCATTTATCGCTTAACTGACTTTTTACTTCATTTGTTAGATACATACATTTGCAATATCAAACTTGAAAATTTTAATAAAATTGCAAAAAGCAATCATAGAAAATCGTAAGCGTAATAAAAAATTTGTAGCCAACGAAACGTTGGATGATAAAAAAAATAATACCGGTAAAATGTACTGAATTCAATTATATAAGTAGTATTAATGATTAATTATAAGTCTATGTTAACTTCTTTTCTCATCTTTAAAAATTTTCACATAATGAACTTACTAAAATTTATTACATAATGTGATCTTCTAATGCAACAATCTACGAATCCTAACAAAAAATAACTTTGCTTTATGGCTTTACGAAGATACAGCGAAATCTTAGCAATATATCCATCAATTTTTTATATTATTTAATGATATTTTTAGAAAAATAATTTTTGCCTTTATCAAAGAAATGATACTTAAGTATCAATTCGTTTGTTATGAAATTCTATCCCATTGCTATTGTAATTAATAATCGTTCGATGGAAAGTTGATAAATTTGTTGTAACAAACGTAGAATATTCTATTTTTACTAAGACTAGTGAATTAGTAATCACGTCGTTCGGAGATTATATCGAAGTAGCACAAGGTTAATCCATGGTAGATAGTCGAATCTAATTTGTTTGATAGAAGAAATTAAATGTATCGGATCTTTAATTTTTCAAAGTTGAACTTTTCCTTATACCGTTCTCATCAAAATTTTCTCTTTTGATCTGTCGTTCCCCTTTCATTCTTTATAAAATTCGCGAACAAACACCTCTAAAAGTCAATAGTCATACTCCATAGAAATTCTATGAATCGCCATTTATATGCGACGTAGCATGTGTTAAAAGGGAAAGAAGCTTAAGCTCGTAGCGGTAAAATACAGTTGCGAAAGAGTTCCGCGAACGTCGGGGGAATAAATTCGCCCTTGCCTCTAGTACTTTAGCCGGAACCGCAACCTTGTACGCATTTATCGTTATGACCGAACAAGTATCGATCAAACCCACTCTTGCGTTCTCAACTCTCCCCCCTAATGTCGGTACACTCTTTTATTGGGTTGCCTCGCGGAGGTGAGTACATCAATGGACGGTTTAATGAGCAATCGGTCACGTCGGATAGTCGCGCACTACCCCTTTCTCTAGTCTCACCCCCAGCTCTAAGCGCGACGCTTTTCAGGCGTTGAAAAATTAGCCTCCTTATAGAAAACTCCGCGGGCTTCGTCCAGTCGCTGCTATACACATAGAAGACGAAAGAAGAACGAGTGTCGCGCAGAAGGACGAGACGAAGGAGGGCTGGTGAGCGACGGGAGGGAGCGCGCACGTGAAAATCCGAAAGAAAAAAGAAGACAAGAGAGCGCGAAGAGAAAACCGAGCAACGTAAATAGGAGCACACGTTGCTACGCGCCGTAAGCATTGCGCGGGGCTCCGACCTTTTTACAAAGGGTGTCCCGAAAGTACCATCCGAGGCCGCGTACCTCCGCCTCCTGCCGCTCGCTTCTGCTTTGCTCTGCGATGTAAAAAGGACCGAATGAATAAATTAGCCCCGGCTCTCTTGCCCGCGCGCTTTCTCTACGAATACGACTGCCCACCTACGTATGCGTGCCTTTTTCTGCGTGCGTGCGCGTCCGTATCGAGTTTACGTACACACGCGAGGCGGGTTACGAACAGACAAAATGAGAGAGCTCGAGAAAGAGAGAAGAATAAACTGGGCTCTGTGTATGCTTGTACAGAGTCGTGGGAGAAGGGTAAAGCTGTCAGTGCCGGGGATTGGTTCTCTCGCCATTTTGGCGAACGCACGGCAAGCTGAGAAGGACACATGGAGTGAGAGAGCGAGAGAGAAAGAGAGAGACGGCTGGAGGCCAGAAAATACCCTCGGTGTGCCGTTAGGAAAATCCGCAGCAGGGAGAGACTCCGGAAACATCGTCCTTTTGCAAAAGGGCGAGCCTGCGAGCGAGGGTGTCTCTAGCCATCTTCCCTTGACCCCCTCCCGTCTATATTTAGCAACAGCAGTGGCGTTTCGTACTTCAATCTCCCCGTCCACCCTTACGGAGCTCTTTCATTCCCTCTCTCTCTCTCTCTCTCTCTCTCTCTCTCTCTTTCCTTAACGCATTTTAAGTTGTCGTGTCGATGCTGCTGTGTTTGTAAACAGCCGCACGGCCATAAAGTTGAGCTTATCTAATTATTCGGGAAAATTGGAAAAATCAACCAATGAGCCCTTATTTATCAACTGATTATGAATGCCTGACATTTTAAATGGCATGTTTTCCGTAAATTTTAAATGTCACTTTTTATTTTTCACTCAAAGATTTATTCGCGTACTTGATTAAATATTAATTATTTATAAAAGTCATTAAAAACCCTTTGATATTTAAGAGTATGCGAAGAAGAGGAATCTAATAAATGTTCGTAATTTACATTTATAAGTTAATTTTTAAAGTTACCATCAGATTTTGCTAAGAAAGAAGACACGGTTGATTCATCGAGCACAGTTTTATCCATGATTGCTGTTTCTTCGATAAAGGAAGTGTAGGTTATTAAAATTTGGATTTCTTAATCGACCTATAAGATTTCATTAATAACGACGTATGCCATCTTTAACGTTATATTAAAAGTATCTTTATTTATTTGATATTTTTATTGTTCGTTTGAGTAATACTTTAATATTTGATAAAGAGAGGATTATGTTAGATTTATAGTAATCCTGTAGTCTAGACTTATTCATTAAATTTAATTATAATTCTACTGGTATTTAGGATCATTATTTTTAATAATTTAGATAAAATCTGTACCAAATAGCTATTTAAAAAAGAACGTAACATCATAATATTATTTAGACAATCACATTCGACGAATTAATGTATATTAGTCTTAAAAATGAAAAAGGCGCTAGAAAATTTCCGAATATAACTACATGAGATTGACCAACGAATTTATCGTGTTTACAAGAGAAGTATTACATTGAAACTTACTTTTTTTATAAAATATGTAAGCAATGATTTTCTTATATCTGTAAGAATGTGTTGAGTTTATTAAAATACTTTTGATATCTTGTCGTTTGATATATCGATTAAAATAATTTTATTGAAATATTTAAATGAAAATATCTGGTTAAAAAATTAATTGTATAAAATATTTGTTAATTTCGAATGAATTGCTCGTATAGAAACATTTGAAGTAATATTCGTTTATATTTAGTAAATTAAAGTTTAATTTAAAACTCATTATGCTTCGGAACCGAATATTTTTCAATTAGATCCTTCAACAACGTCACAACGACGTTAGATAGCGTTAATCCTTGAAATTGTTTGCTCAGATAAGCTAGTGATTCACGTATTTTTTTAAATTTAATGCTTTGGCACGAAATGCTTTTAATAAATGATAAGTTTTTAACTAATTTAAATTAGGAAGAAGTTTAAATGCATCGAAATTTAATTCACGTTTTACCAATATTTCAAAATTCTTAACATACTTGTTTTCGCTTGAAAAATATCTATAATTTGTATCTGTTAGTTAATTAAAAAACATTCACGTACAAAAGCAGCGGAGATGTTTAGAATGTAGCGTAGTTCGGTAGCTCGGGCACCGCCAAGAATCCTACATACCACATGCGCATTCCCTCTTGATGTATCCGGTAAGATTGAATCGTAAAAAGGAGTGCCATCGAGTTTACGAAACCGTTTATAAGTAACAAAGGGAAAGAACAGAGGCAGAGCGGAGTTTGCCGCTCGTGTTACGCGAATCAAACAAATCAGTCGGAAGACAGGAATTTCTCGGTGAACGATTCGCTGCTATAACCAGGGTCAACCCTAAAGCAGAGATATAACCATCGGGACTAAATCAGGATTAACGTTTTCAAAGTTCGAAGCAATAAAAAAGAGCAGAGGTCCGAGGGCGCTATGAAGAATCTTTCCATTTCAAAGAGGCTTTGGTGCGTTTAGATTTGGTGAAGGGCAACCTGAAATTGGAATGCTTGACTTCGATCGTTCTGCTCCTCACTCTCTCTCTCTCTCTCTCTCTCTCTCTCTCTCTTGTTCTAAATTGCAAAATGAAGAACAGAGAGCTGTAATCATGAAGGTGGGAGAAATGGCTGCGTAGGGAAACAAAGAGAAGTGCCCTACGAGAGGAACGGGTTCGTTTAATATCCAATTTCCGAGACGTCAATCCTTTAACAAATTACCGTTCATTTCTATCAGCTTTTACGTCTAAAGCTTTCCTCATTTTGCTTCACCGTTTTTCCGTACCTACGTATTTTTCTTTCTATTTTCTGCATATGTTTGTCCTCTTTTTCGTCTCTCTCGCTCTCTTCCCCTAGCGACGATTGCAAATTTTTCGTGACATATGGTTGGAGTGTGCAATCGGTGAGAGAAGGTTGATAAAAGAAAGACGAAATAAAGAGACAGCTATACGCATACGTATATGGAGGATGTTGAGTGTGCGACATTTCTCAAATTTAGCGCTTCAAAGAACGCAGGCCATGTCGACTGGCACAGGTGATCCTCTTTGTTCGCGTTAGATGAGCGTCGAGGTGTATCCGGTCGTGAAAATGACAGTGCGAGTGTGCCGGAAAAAAGTTTCTTTCCATTCAACAACATCAAGAGAGAGAGATAGATAGAGAGAGAGAGAGAGAGAGAGAGAATATGAGTCGTTGTAGCAACTCACGAAGAGTATAACATCGTTTGCGGTATTTTTATTTCCCGCTTGCTCTAGCTCACGCGTGCGTTAGTGGCTTGACTAGAGCTCGGAAATAATGTTTGTAATGAGAGAAAAGTCGCGCAGTTACCATTTACATTTCAAAAGAACGAAAAGGAACGTAAGCTCTTTGGCTGCGAAAAAAGCTGAATCATTTCTTATTACTGCTTTGTGTTTAGAGAGCTCTTGAGCTAGCAAAAACGTTGACGGCGCGTAAGACTATTTTTCGAATTTCGATACAACATCGACTTGGCGCTTTTAACGTAAAAGAACTTTTACGTTAATTGAAAAATCGATAGCACTCATTTTTATAACAGTACGTTTATAAAATATCTTGCAATGAGTGACTAGGGAACGGTGTGATCGAATACGTTTGACGGTTATACATTAATGAATTAAATTTGCATTCGCGTTTGTAATAGATTCGAATTCTTTTGCATAACTCGATAACATTTCAAACTGAAGCGCGTGAAATATGCTGAAAGAGCACAAAGATCCTTACAATAAATTCTTTAAAAAATAATGGTTCGTACGGACTTGTGTTATAAATATGTTTTGCAGATTATTTTAGATTTTCATAAATTATGCAACTTGAAACAGTGTAGAAATGTAGATGAAAATTTCATAAAATATTACAACAATTAATAGACTGTAACTGATATTGACAAACAATAAGCAAATTAGTCAATATTTCAAATATATTGAAATATTGTATTGTAATTTATGGTCCATCTTCATCATTATAGTTAAACAATAGTTATTATTCAACGCTTAATTACAATTACTGTCGCATATGAACATTTTTAAATGCTTTTGATAGGCACTTATAACTTGTTATTTAATAGAAAATATGTAGGTAAAAATATGGCATAGGCTTCTGTGTTATCATTTTAAAAAATTGAGCTTTCAAACTTAATTTTCTCGACGATTTGATCGATAACCCACTCTAAAATGATAGATTTGAAGCTTTCGCGATCATTTGATCGAGTAGTAATGGATTTGTAGATTATAATTCTATTTGCTTCATTGGAAGCTGGGAGAAGTAAACTAAAATATTTATAAAATGTTATTTCCCAGTTAAACGTGAAAAATCGTGAAAACAAACATTTTCACGAGATAAAGCAACCGAAGTTATTTTAATTTCATAAATGATAAAACTTAAAAGGATTTAGTCGGTAAAGGACTTGTCACATAAATTAAAATGTTACTCTCGCATAATATTACGCTTTGTTTCTTATAAAAATTCGGTTTTTAAAAAGGAAGAAAAGCTCGTTACGTATATAGCAATCTACACCCGTTAAAAGCGCTTGAAAGTACATCATGCTACGAACAAACCCCTCTCATTAGCACGAAAATCGTTTACTTCCGGCGTCTCCAAAGTAACGTACGAGAGAGAGAGAGAGAGAGAGAGAGAGAGCGAGTGGGAGGGGAGGAGAGAATTTTATCACACGCTTGACCAGGAGCCTGTTGAATCGTCCAATTCGACGACTTACGCGTCGTGTTTCCTCGAGCGAGCCAAAAAAGCCGGAGCACTCGTCCATCTCGTCTCATTTTCTCTCCTTTTTCGCGTGTTATTTAACTAAATATATGCGACGCGCCGCTTGTTTTTAATCGAAGGACATCTATAAATGCGGACGAGGAGAGCATTCACGGGAAGGTCGTGGGTACGGGGTTGGCAAGAGGGAGCGGTAAAAACAAGAGCAAAAGAGACCGAGGGTAGAGAAATATAAAGGAGCGAGCGAACGAGTGAACAAGTGAACGAGAGAAAAGGAAGGATCTGCCAAGTGTATCTTCGCTTTCCGTCTCACTCTTTCATTCCTTCTCCATCTACCCCTAGCTTTCAATCGCGCAGCTTAATACACCGAGGGTGCAAGACTAAATCTGAAGTACTTGCATTTTGTGTAACTCGCCAGGAAACCTTTGCTTTATACCTAGAGAGAGTCGAGGATAAAGTATTATTGCGCATAAAGATCGGGAGGATGCTTGGCGCTTTCGCGCAATTAAGCATCTGGCTTTTTTCGAGGCTTAATCAGGGAGGTGAGCGCGGCCGACAGGCGAAGAGCGAAGTGTGGAGAGAGAGAGAGAGAGAGAGAGAGAGAGAGAGAGAGAGAGAGAGAGAGAGAGTGAGTGAGGCGGTGGTGCCGTAATTCGAGCGAAAGCAGATAACAAATCATCGGCATTTCTCAAAATAGCCAGTGGTACCAACAAACGCAATTACGTGAACGCGGCACCTCCTCTAACTCTTCGGTCGAGCCCGAGGCTTTCTCTAGAACATACGTACGTAACACCCGTAGGCTTTGTGGGGGAGAGGAGCTCGGCCTCTCTCTCTCTCTCTCTCTCTCTCTCTCTCTCATTGTTCGTGAGAGCCTCGGCACGCATAAACACGCTGTCCGACCCCACACGCTTCTCTTCCACGCGTACAAGACACACCCCAACTTGGGGCGCCGAGTGCTCTTTCGGCAAATATATTATTTACATCGGCCCTCGCTTTCCTCCCAGCGTGCGTTTTATTTTTCTTTCCCTACCTTCCTCCCTCTCGCTGTTGTTTTCGTTCATTTTCGTTTTCACCGAGGGCGAGAAAGAACCACCGCCCTGCGAGTAGCCACTACCCCACTCCTTGGACCCTGCGGCCGTTAAAATGGCGTTGGCGGTAAGCTCGTGTCCCGGCGACGATGTCCTTAGACGCGGAATTATACTCCTGAGTCGTGTAGTCTCGCGGCGCTTCGTACACTTTGGGAGGCTTGTTTTTTGCCTCGGCGACGAGGTCGAGCAGATCGCATTGCGACCTGACGAGGGTTCGCTCGGAATCGTGCGGATTTATCGCTCCCGAGATGCAGGAGTCTCGGT